>OX336389.2:1232995125-1233384923 GCA_946902985.2 Meconema thalassinum | reverse complement strand
GCCCGGTGGAATGATGATAATGTTTTAAGGTCTCCTTAGAAATATAATGGACTTAAAATCTAAGTCATTTGCCCCCAAAGACAATGAGGGAGTAATATCTAGGTCATTTGCCCTTTTGATAAGGATGACAATAAAAACTACTGTTGAATTGACACGTCAAACTTACAAACTACCGTAATAGAAATACATATTTCAAAATTCACAGGCGAGGAAGACTTATTGTGTGTGGTGATTAATGGTGTAATGGGCGTAACTTCTACTGTAGGTCATTTGCTCTTATGATGAGGATGATAAGGGAAACTACTACCGGTATTGAATTGACACTTCAACGTATAATGTACACAATGTACTGTAATAAAATAACTATATGGCGGCTTCGGTGGCGTATTTGGTAGCATGCTGAGCCTCTATGCCCAAGATAGCGGGTTCAAACCCGGCCGAAGCCGTCGGATATTTTAAGAGCGTTAAAAATCCGTCAGTATGCCTTTCTTCGGAGGGGAAGTAAAGCCGGCGGTCCCATGTCAGATTTATGGCATGTTATTGAACCTTCCACTAATTACACCTGTGTGAAGCTAAATTGGATAGGTAAACAACGCTCATAGATGTCTACGTCCGTTGCCAAGAGCCGACTGCAGTGGCGTCTAGTAGCTAAGTTCCGAACTTGGCCTAGTAGTCGTTGACGGTGGCGCTTGGCGGCAAAAGTACGAACTATTTGAAGAATTCTAAGTTGCAGTTTGTACTTAAATTAAAAACAGATAACACACACTAATACAGTCATCACAATTAACACCGGTTATCAGACAGATTCTACACACACCCAAAGTACACGGGGCTACATGACCGCGTTGTCGCAGCCCCTAAACTTAAGAACCAACCAACCAAAAATAAATATTTTAAAAATCACAGTCGAGAAAGACTTTATGCGGCGGTGATTATTGGTATGATGCGCGTAACATCTAGGTCATTTGCACTTATGATGATAATAATAAGGTAATGAAAAAATGACTACTAAACGAACATGGTGTTATTTTAAAACTGATATAGGTAATTCAGGTGTCTAGCTTCGATGTCTTCCAAAGTCTCAACCTTATTTTCTGGCTTAGGCCTGTACTGGATGCGTCTAGTGAAAGAGCGTACTGCTCGGCAAAGACAAAGAATATAGGTCCAAGCTGCACGAACCTGAGATGATCGCAGATGATGACGAAATATGATGACACACGTTCGGGGTTCCCCGTCCTATACAGATTGACCGGGAATCACTCACTGTTTCGCAACGGTCCTGTGCTGGCATCAGCATAGACAGCAGGAGATAACACGGTGGGCTCTGGAAAGTACTCTCAAGTCACCTCACGATGAATCAGCAAGCTATTCTCACAACTGACCCCCCCCAGGGTCTCACAACTTGTGGGACGTGGGTTGGCGACCACGGAACCCCAGCTTAGTCTGGCATCGCTTCTACTTCCTGGTGCCGGGCTCATTTCAGTTCTCCTTCCTGTCGGCCTCCCTTGGTCAACTCTTGTTCTCTTCCGACCCAGACTGTATTAGGGTATCCGAGGGCTAGGGAGTCTTTCAATTTCCCGCCTTAATTGGCTTTGTCTCATCTTTCCTGATACCCTCATTCTTCGAGGGGTCTGCCTTCTTTTCCTTTTCATAATATCTCCTGTCTTCTGCTCAAGGCCCTCAAAGAGGCAGGGTGTGTGTAGACCCACCACTTCTGGTACACCCTCAAGGGCTCATGGCTGGTGAGTTAGGAAGCTGGCAACCCCGAGGAATTCCTGAGCTACATGCAGGGAATGGAGTGATATGTCAGAAATTTCAAGTGGACAGTGTTACGCATCGGGTTCCAAAGGGTAAGTATACACACTTTGTTTTCGATCGGTGAACGATGTAGATTTGTACCAAAGGGCCTTAATGCGGGAAATGGAGTGGTCTGTCCGAAATTTCGAGTGGACAGTGTTACTCGTCGAGTTCCAAACGGTAATTATGTAAAATCTGGTTGAGATCGGTGAAACGGTGTAGTTTTGTGCCAAGGGCCAAAATGCAGGGAATGGAGTGGCCTGTCCAAATTTTAAAGTGGACAGTGATACTCATCGGGTTCCAAAGGGTAAGTATACACATTTTGTTTTCGATCGGTGAACGATGTAGATTTGTGCCAAAGGGCCTAAATGCGTGGCATGGAGTGGTCTGTCCGAAATTTCGAGTGGACAGTGTTACTCGTCGAGTTCCAAAGGGTAATTATGTAAAATCTGGTTGAGATCGGTGAAACGGTGTAGTTTTCTGCCAAAGGGCCAAAAAGCAGGGAATAGTGTGGTCTGTCCGAAATTTAAAGTGAACAGTGTTACTTGTCGGGTTCTACGGGTAAGTATATAAAATTGGGGTCAGATCGGTGAAACGGTGTAGATTTGTGCCAAACAGCCTAAATGCAAGGGATGGAGTGGCCTCGCCGCAATTTCAAGCGGACAGTGTTAGTCGCAGTGTTCCAAAGGGTAATTATACAAATTTTGGTTGAGATCGGTGAAACGGTGTAGATTTGGGACAAAGGGCCTAAATGCAGGGAATGGAGTGGTCTGTCCGCAATTTCAAGCAGACAGTGTTACTCGCTGGGTACCAAAGTGTAAGTTTACGAATATTGGTTCTGATCGGTGAAACGGTGTAGATTTGTGCCAAAGTGCCTAAATGCAGGGAATGGGGTGGTCTGTCCGAAATTTTAAGTGGACAGTGTTACTCGCAGGGTTCCAAAGGGTAAGTATACAAAGTTTGGTTCAGATCGGTGAAACGGTGTAGATTTGTGCCAAAGGGCCTAAATGCATGGGATGGAGTAGCCTCTCCGTAATTTCAAGCAGACAGTGTTAGTCGCAGTGTTCCAAAGGGTAAATATACAACTTTTGGTTGAGATCGGTGGAACGGTGTAGATTTGGGCCAAAGGGCCTAAATGCAGGGAATGGAGTGGTCTGTCCGCAATTTCAAGCAGACAGTGTTACTCGCAGGGTTCCAAAGGGTAAGTATACACATTTTGGTTCAGATCGGTGATACGGTGTAGATTTGTGCAAAAAGGGCCTAAATGCAGGGAATGGCGTGGTCTATCCGAAATTTCAAGCAGACAGTGTTAGTCGCAGTGTTCCATAGGGTAAATATACAAATTTTGGTTGAGATCGGTGAAACGGTATAGATTTGGGCCAAAGGGCCTAAATGCAGGGAATGGAGTGGTCTGTCCGCAATTTCAAGCAGACAGTGTTACTCGCAGGGCACCAAAGGGTAAGAATACGAATTTTGGTTCTGATCGGTGAAACGGTGTAGATTTGGACCAAAGGGCCTAAATGCAGGGAATGGGGTGGTCTGTCCGAAATTTTAAGTGGTCAGTGGTACTCGCAGGGTTCCAAAGGGTAAATATACAAATTTTGGTTGAGATCGGTGAAACGGTGTGGATTTGGACCAAAGGGCCTAAATGCAGGGAATGGGGTGGTCTGTCCGAAATTTCAAGTGGACAGTGTTACTCGCAGGGTTCCAAAGGTTAAATATACAACTTTTGGTTCAGATCGGTGAAACGGTGTAGATTTGTGCAAAAGGGCCTAAATGCAGGGCATGGGGTGGTCTGTCCGAAATTTAATGTTGACGGGGTTACCCGCAGGGTTCCAAAGGGTAAGTATACAAATTTTGGTTCAGATCGGTGAAACGGTGTAGATTTGTATACATAACAGACAGACAGACAGACAGACAGACAGACAGACAAACTTTGTTCTTTATATATAGAGATAATCCATTCACGATATTGCTCAGAATAATCCACCCGCTATCCGAGTTTCCTACTAAATATGAGGCCTATCCTCGCATAGCCCTTGTTTGATTTAGTGCTGTTCTTCTTGCCAGCACATTTCACTAATCCCAACCTAATCCAACCTCAGCCTATCAATTTCCCTTTCTAAGTTTTCTAACCTTCCACTGCCTAGCAGACTTCTAACATTCCACGCTCCGATCCGTAGAATGTCAGATTTCCTCATTGTCACTTCTGTGATGTTAACCCCCTCCCGAGTAGTCCCCACCCGGGGATCCGAACGAGGGACTAGTTTACCTTCGAATTGGAATTTTACAAGGGAGGAGGCCATCATCACATAGAAAGGTGCATATCCTCGGGAAGAGCAATACAGATGTAGTTTCCCGTTGCTTTCAGCCGTGCAGCAGAACGCAGTGTAGCCATTAGTTGGCTGATGTTATCAATATCTTAACCGTCTATAAGACAAGTAAAGAATTGATATATTCTGAAAGGCTGCTACTCGCTTTCAGAATAATGTAATGAAGCAATTCTACTAACAAAAATACTAACCTTCTACTAACAACTAAATACCAAAATTCTACTAACGAAAAATACTCAAGTTCTACCAACAACAAAATACTACCACTAAATCAGTCTATCACCAGGCACACTCACATACACCCTCGCACATCACAGCCATGACACGTGTCTGAAACCTCTTGGTTGGTTCCAGGGCAACACCACCTAGAGAGAAGGCTGTGCAATATGATTCATGACGTCATAGCCATCAGCAAGCGCGCTACCCAGCGCTGCTGTTATGAACAAGCTGTGGGGAAACGAGACTGAGTGTTTATCAAATAACGTTCTACAGACGCGAATAAATAAATAAATAACAAACCATAAGTGAAAGATGGGTCGGAATACACTAATAAATCGACGTTTTCGATCATACTCGATAAGAATGTATTTCGAACCTTGCGAGTGTGAACTTGACCGAAAACACTCTTGTCTCAGCAATAAATGCGATATATAGAAGAATTCAATATAAAACTTGAAAAATATTCACCCCATTTTTACGTGAAATGTCGGCTACACAACGGGAAGAAAAGACACATTCACAAATAACCAATTAATCTGTAAGAGTTAAAACAGAAATTAATATCTATAGTCAATCATATCTCTCCAGGTTTGATTCCCACCTCTGCCAAGAAATGTAATTCTGATTTGAGGTTTGAGACGAAATTCACTCAGCCTCATGAGTTAAAACAGAACTCAGATGAAGTGGGTTCGATTTCTCCTTTCTCCTCCAAGTTAATGCTGTGATTGCTCCTAACAGAAGACCATGGTCACCTCCTTCCCAATTTTAGCATCATAATACACACACAATCACAGAAAATACGCACAAATAAATTCTACCCGTATCCAAGTACGCATGGCTGATGACAGTGATGTCCCAACCCACTCATGAAAGAACAACAATTAATTAGCCTCAGAAAGTTTTCATCAGTGATAAGAAAACAGGCTAGTAATGCCTATGACAGAAAAGGTTACCTTCTGAAATGGAACAGAGCAGCAGTCTTAGAGAGACATGAGAACATTTACCAAAGAGGAAACTTGTTGTTGATTCATATAGGGGCAGGATGATGTGGTAATAATTTAGAAACAAACACTTGATATAGAGTAATCCTACAGGCATGGCATGCCCGACAATACATAAAACATGCTTATTCCCAGTGATCTTAGCACTTTGTTTTGTACAGATTACAGTGAGTCGTCTGCAAAAATATGTTGACCTCATATTTTCTATGTCACATAAACTGTGATATTGTGTAAAAACAATAATAACTAAAAGATGACCATAACTATACTTCACTTGTTAGCCCACAACAAATCATTTACACATTGGCATAGTATTATGTAAAATAAATACTACAAGGCTAAAAAATAGTTGACTTAGTTTGAAAAGTTACTTCCCCATAATAATTAAATAGGTACTGGGTGTCATGTGAAAGACTCATTAAATGCTAATAGTCCATAAATGTGCTAGCAGAGTACCATTTCAGTAGAGGGATGAGGCGAGTCTGAAGCCATATCGTCAGCAGCTTTTAGACTGCGTGCGCCTCAGCCATGCAAGATTTCCGATATCTCGCGAACCAATAATCGGATATGGCCATGTGAGTTCAAATGACTTGGGCTGAACCACTCTTTCCTATAGACGACTTATTTCCACCCTAAGATAAAAACTACCCTTACCCGGGAGTGAAATATTGACCTTTTTTTGTACGCACGCGCACTTGTGGCTTTTGTAAGATGGCGGGCTTTTTAAATGATTATTTATGGATGTTTTTAATTTATCCAAAGGACCCAAAACGAGTAGGTCTTCGGCCCATTATATTTCGCGAACCAGTAAACCCACAGACGTGTGTGAGGTGTCAAATGAATTGACATGCTACCCTCTTTGTCATGGACCACTTATTTTATAGATTTACACAAATTTTGACAAACTAATAGGTCATCTGCTTGTTATATTTCGCGAACCCGTAAACCCACAGACATTTGTGACGTGTCAAATGAATTGGCATGTTACCCCTTTTACTGCAGACCATTGATTTAGTCAAATTTTGCCCAACGGATTTAACGACATGGGAGGGACCCATTTTATTAGTACGCGGCTATACCTTGATGTATGTACATGACTAGTGGCTTTTGTAAGATGGCGGGCTTTTTAAATGATTATTTATGGATTTTTAAAATTTATCCAAAGGACCATAAACGAGGAGATAATCGGCCCATTATATTTCGCGAACCTGTAAACGTACAAAATTAGTGATAGGTGTTAGATGAATTGGCATGTTACCCCCTCTACTGCAGACCACTGATTTAGCTAAATTTTGCCAAAGGGCTTAACGACATGGGAGGGAGTCATTTTATTCGAACCCGACTATATCATTTCTCTGAACACGTGACTAGTGGTGAGTATCTGGCGGGCTCTTTAAATGATTATTTATTGGTTATTGACTATGAATTATTTATTATTTATGTATTATATATTTAATTATTATTTATTATTATAATTTATATATTTATGTAATTTCTTAATTTTTAGAGGTTTACCAAAAGGACATAAGTACATTTTTAAAAAAAAATTCAGTTTTATTTTTTAAATTTATTTTATTTTACTATTTAATTTATTAATTATATAACTTTTATTTATTATTTATTTTTAGATTTTGACTAAAGGACATAACGAATACGTTTTATTACTGTATTATTTATTTGATTGAGTTGAATAGGATACCTGAGCAATAATTTTCATTTTACATTTCATTTTGAGATTTTACCAAAGGACTTAACTGCTAGGTTACTAACCCTAGATTTTATTTTTAGGTTTAGCCAAAGGACCCAAAACTAGTAGGTAATTAATATTAGGTAATTATTTATTTGATTGTCTTGTATAGGTAGCTAGCCCAAGAGGCTACCGGAGCTAAATTTTTATTTTACATTTTATTTTTAGATTTTGTTAAAGGATATTTAGTCGATTAACCATAATTATTATTTAACTTGTACATACGCTTTAACATGCATGACCATACAGGCAACGGGTTTGCATTATCGTTTAAACAGGAAAACTCTTGTCGCATGACGTAAGAGTTGAGCACTTGAGAGAATGGAATATTTAGAACACAGAGTTTAGTTAACTTGCATGGGCATATTCTAAGACTCTTTTGTACGTATATGTAGACAGAGCCCTGAGGCGACTTTACCACGATAACGACTTTGCTAACTTGACTGGCTATGAGTTAGGTGTCATGCAGACCATGCGTGAAGCCAGATTATGATGTTGGTTATTTTGATTCATGTCTAGCAAATGCTTAATATAGAAACCGGGCGATGATGTTGGTTCTTTACAAAAACGAAACATTATACCAGAGAGAGATAAAGTGAATTTAAACGAAAATTCGCAGTTTCCCTTAAATTCTACAATTTACAACCACTTTTAACTTTTTTTAAAATAACAAACGAGTGTTGCTCTACTTTTTACTACATAGATAAAATTCTTTTCCCCCATGGGTATATGAGTGTTAAGACAGTCCGAGGCTCTAGCCAACGTATCCAAGCGGTTTAGCCCAAAATTTATATATTTATCAAATGTTATACGGATTCCCCAACAAAAGTGCTTCTATACTGTTGACATAGGCTCTTGATAGCTTTAACTGTTATACGAGTTGAGAGAATAAGAGAGAAAATGGTTTTCCTCAAAATGTAGTGGCTAGCACTCTCGAGTCTAGCACCAGAGGTCTGAACTCGATTTCCATGACTCTGTAGGGGTGAAACAGAGGCCCTCTTACCCAAAACTAAAACAGAGCCCTTCTATTCCACCACATTTCCCTTACCTTAACCCAAACCCAATAATAATAAAAAATAATAAACGACTAATAAACATAAAACATGGATAATAATAATAATACTGAGCCCTGCATAATTTCTCACGCCCAAACCGAGAATTCCCCTAAATATCCCTAAATTCCCCCAAATTGACCAAAAAATTCAAATATATGCCAAGATTCTTCTAATCACCCCGAAAATCGCCAAATGCAAACAAAATTCCCTAAAATATCTAAACATTCCTTAAATTACACCAAAATTTCCCAGATTTACCTCAAATTGACTCGTATTATACATTTAACTACGTTTAATGCCACTTTCATGAACATTGCCGGAGACTGCCGAAGGTTAACGATTGGATTAGGAGTGGGAGGCGGGTAACAAGAAACACAAGAGGTACCCATACAATATTTTTATTGATTTAAGTATATCAACAGTTTTTACATACAATACACTCCACTCATCTCTTTATTTTTATTTTTATAGTTTAATTAACATCCATATTCAATATTTTAGATTTTAATTTAAATTTTTGCTTACATCTTTTAGGTCCATTTTATAACCATTCATTTTATGCAAACAGGTGAGCCTATATTTTTGAATTGTGATGCATATTTACACACAGAATACAACCCTTTCCTTATTTTTGTTTGGTGTAGTTTTAATAGAATTCCAGCTTAATTTTAGCGTATAATTAAATCTGTATCCGAATCTTGTAGTTACTTTTCCAGCCAGTAATTGGATATAAACAAAGAGTTGATATTCTCGATTTCTAACACATACGGTATCTAAATTTCTGTCTATAAACTATTGGCTTTAAGTTAGTCCCTTAATAAGTAGTTATGTTCCTTTTTCCAGACTTTCTAACCGGGAGCACTCTCGGATTTTTATTTGGCCTTTGATTTCCTGCATAGTAAAATTATTAAGAAGATCCACGTCCTCATGTGTATAAGTTGTTGACTCTTCTCCATAATTTGTTTGGGTGATTGTGTAAAACTAAAAATTCTTGATTTTAGCAAACGAACGACAATTTAATGTAGTCATCCCATTGGTGTTGAACCCTACAAACTGTTTTTCAGTTTCTAGATGAACGATGTCCAGTCCACCACACGGAGTTACGACAAACCCATTATTTTTAACCAACTCTAAATTAGCATGCCTCTTTACAAACATAGATTTTAAATATCCCCTTAAGTAGCACGCACGTGTACATTTTTCGCTTTCTACAAGCACTCCCACACGTGGATAAGTTCCGTTGTTATTAACAGTAAATGCAAAGAGTTCGTATTTACCACTCATATCTAGATTTTGCCAAGGACTTTGTTTAATGTAATGTGTAAACCAGTTACTTGGGTCCACAATTGCCTGTTCTTTCTGCAACACCGCTTTGTACTCGTTCTTTAAGGCAGTAGTCTCTGCAACATACTCCACTTTCCTTTCCTTGATTTCAATTTCATCCAACTCCAATTTTCGTTTCCTTACACATAGCACATTAACTGTACTTAATGCGGTGATTTCCTTAAGAGGGTATGGTTTAAGTTAATTCGTTTTATTGGTTCTTTTTCTTAATCCCTGGGGAAGAATATTATTTGTAGGAATTAATCCTAGTTCCCTAATGTTTATGTTTGCGGGTATCGTGGAGAACAATGCCCTGGATTGAGAAAAGAATGTTTCCCCAGCTTTAATGTAGCATTTCTGTTTAATGCGAACATTGTTGTTTCCCGAATCATCGTTCACAATTTCTACAGAGTTTACGGGTAAGTAATTAAAACTATAGGCAGAGAGAGCATAGTTTATAATCTTCTCCCGATGTTGTCGATCGTGCAGTTCAATTTGCACACCTGCCAATTTCCGAGTATTTTTATTATCCCAATAAACAAACAAACTGCAACACACTGTTAAATACGACACAGCAACTGTTCCGTAAGTTATCTGCTAGTTTGGTCCACATGGAAGCAATCGGCACCGAGTACAGGGGCGCTTCTTAAAAAAAATGTTTGTTGGCTTCTAATACACTAGCACAATTTTCGAGAGGGTCAAACACACTATCCATTTTGTAGTTGTAAATTGTTGCCTCTAGTCTTGTAACACCATGTTCTTTAGCTAAGGAAGACGTGAACGTTTCCCTTAGACGGGTGTCCAGGCATTGAATAAAGTCTATAATATGGTTTCCTATCACTTTGTTTACCCCAGGACTTGTAATTTGACATATACATTTGTTATATTTCTTTATTCTAGAATTAGAGTTCATCCATGTTAAACATTTTTTGCCAACAGTTTTATCGTTGTTCACAATAACATTACATTTTTCTCGATACTCTCCTTACATACAAAAGTTATGATTCGATGTTAGATAATCACACATCTCCGTCTTGTTGAAAACACCTGCCAAATCTTGGGTTATGTCCAAATCTATAAGATAGAACTCCTCATCACGAAGCTGTTGCAATATCCCTGGAAGTTCGGCTAACAAAACGTCTAATTTAACATCGGCTTGCTCTACTTTGTATGGTATAGCCACAGGTTTTTTATACTTTTTCATAGTGTTAGTCATTCCTTTCTCCCCAAGTTGTGCCCTGAGTCCTCGTGCCATTACACACTCGTTGATAAGTAGAGGAAATGGTAGCTTTGCCTTGACACCGTGTTTAGCAGGGATGAACTTGGAGAATTTACCACATAAATAGTGGTTGAAAGCAACACACACCTCTTTCTTTAGCAGGACAGACTTACACTTTTCCAATTGTACTTGGCAGTCCACTTGGTCACATATCCTAACCACCATAAAGTTATCACAAATCGGTTCCGTAATCGGTGTAAGTAGATTAACATATTTCTTACTAAGGAGCGTCTCATTTTCTGTATGGTTGATATTACCAATGTCTGAAACCAGATTGTCCAGGTTTTCCAATAACAACCACAAACCAAATCGCTCGTCGGTAGGCTGTGTTCTGTTTCCCATAAGTTGAGGGACACTAAACACTTTAGAGGGAGACATCTTTACACTTTCAACTACCACGAAGTACTGATTAACATCATCTGTATCGTCTCTTATATACCATTACTCAATTCTATTTTTACATTATGACGTAACCGACAACGTTTGTGGGCAGAAAGCAGTACACACATAAATACACAATCACCCGAACATTTCCGAAGAATACCGAAGTTTAACGATTGGAACTCCAACAAAAAGTTAAATTGCGCAATTGTATGGTAACGTTGCATCAGCTAAAATGTAATACTAAGCAAGTATTAAACATTCTACAAGTGCATTACCGAACAGGTTGTAACTTGTAAAAGTGTATGGGCATTAAAAGAGCAAAGCAAGGAAATTTGTTAAAACAGGCTTTCCAAACCCACATCATAAAGTACCAATATAAACCAACAATGCCCTCACTTTTATAACTAACCGAAACCAAACCAAACCGTACCAAACCGAACCGAAACTGCACTGAATCGAACCAAACCAAACCGAACTAAACCGAACCGAAACTGAACTGGATCGAACTAAACCAAAACCGAACCGAACCAAAACCGAACCGTAACCGAACCAAAACCGAACCCAACCGAATTGCGCCCACTTTTGCTCCCATATTTGCTCCCACTTTGCTTCCACTTTCCTCCCACTTTTGCTCACATATTTGCTTCCATATTTCATCCCATATTTGCTCCCATATTTGCTCCCACTTTTGCTCCCCACTTTTGCTCACATATTTGCACCCATTTGTTGGCTTATTTAAGCGGTTTATATTATGGCGGCGTATATATTATGTCGGCTTATTTTGGTGGCTTATATTATGTCGGCTTATTTTGGCGCCTTATATTATGTCGGCGAATTTTGGTGGCTTATATTATGTCGGCTTATTTTGGCGGCTTATCATATGTTGGCTTATTTGTTGGGTTATTTTTGTTGATGTATTAAGTGGCTTATTTTCTTGGTCTTGGAGAAGTATCACAGCCAATTTGACAGCAATAATGATCATTATTGCCTTGTTTGTAAGTAAGCAACTACAACACACCAAAATTCTAAGAATTCTAGAGTACCTTAAGGTTAATAATTTACTCCTAGCTCTTACTCTTGCCTCTATCCCACGCCTAGTCGAAAACATTGTATTTTTTAGATGTTTACAAAAATTTATTTGGAAAGTAGGCTATATTTTAAAAAGTATTAATCACAAAAAGTTGTATATTGGCTTAAACCAATGGTCCCTATGCTCTTTATCATTAGAAAGAAACATTGTATTTTTAAGAATTTGCAAAAAAAAGAAAAAGAAGTAAAATAGGCTATATATTTAAAACTAGTCATCGCAGAACGCTGTGCAATGACTTAAACGGAAAGTGTCTATACCCTTTATCGTTAGAACAAAACATGATAATTTTCCAAAAAAGTTTCATTTGGAAAGTAGGCTATGTTGGGAAATGACTTTCAACTTAGCCACAGATGGTGGCATCACCCAAGCTCCATAGCCTTTGCCATTATGTTGGACTGCAGTGTGTATGTGTTTTATCTGTCACTCCCTGTTTTTTATTGTTACTTCTTTTATTCTGTGATATGTATAAGGTACGTTCAAAAAGTAACGAGCCGGAGCCTGTAATGCGCAAACCGGTGACGACATCGGCTAATCGTGACGTGTGTAACGAGTTGTGGTTCCGACCAGAGCAAGGAAGGTCACAGCCCGTCACTAGAGGGCACGCGTGCACGTCACGTGACGATACAAAGCGAGCAGCAGCATGCATCAATCGTCCAACACTGCCAGTCGCATTGCAAACAGTGACATGGAGGCGTCAAACGAAGAGCAAAGAGGTGTTGTTCGATTTCTGACAGCGAAGGGAGTAGGGGGAACGGACATTCATCGCCGAATGTCACAAGTGTACGGCGAGCACTGCATGTCCCTTGCAAGGGACAAGGCGTGGCACAAGCGCTTCCAGGAAGGACGGGTGTCGTTAGCCGCTGATGCCCGGTCTGGGGCACCCCCCTGCATAACCGATGACAACGTCCAGCTGGTTGATGCACTCATTACCCAGGACCACGAAGTGACAGAGAACGCCATAGCCGCCGTGGTCGGATTGAGCGTCGGAAGTGTGTAACCACCATGAAGGAACGACTGCACTTACGGAAAGTGTGTGTCCAATGGGTGCCCCACAGTCTTCAACCACACCAGGAAGCATGTCGAATGGCCTACTGTCTTGGTCTTGGTTGGACAATTGATGCATGCTGCTGCTCGCTTTGTATCGCCACGTGACGTGCACGCGTGCCCTCTAGCGACGGGCTGTGTTCTTCCACGCTCTGGTCGGAACCACACCTCGGTACACACGCCACGATTAGCCGATATCGTCACAGGTTTGCGCACTACAGCCTCCAGCTCGTTACTTTTTGAACGCACCTTATAATAAAAAGGTTGAAGAATTTAGAATAGTGACTAGTGTGTTGTCAGTTTTATGCCTCCCTATCCCTCAACATTTGGTGCCGAGCAAGCCATTCACTGTCACAGGTTTCGACTTCGCGGGCCCGCTGTACGTCAGGTCAGGAACATCAGCTAACAAGTGTTACATCACCCTCGTTACGTGTGCTACTACACGGGCCATACTTTTGGAGTTGAGTGGTGATATGAGCGCAGACAGATTCATGCAAGCGCTACAGAGATTCGTCGGTAAGCGCGGTCTGCCACACACTATTTATTCGGACAACGCCCAGACTTTTCACGCAGCTAACAAGGAACTAACTGGCATTTGGGCTTCACTGTCTGCGGCGAAGACTCACCGCTACCTCTCCGAGCACGGTATAACCTGGAAGTTCATCGCCCCACGCGCGGCTTGGTGGGGAGGATGGTGGGAAAGGATAGTTGGCTCGACGAAGCGATGCCTACGGAAGATGCTTGGATGCTCCAGCATCGACGAAGAAGGACTTCAGACAGTAATGGTCAGCATTGAAGCTGCACTGAACTCTAGACCCTTGACTCGCAATGGAGACACCGGTGATGTGCTGACTCCCGCACACTTTCTTGTGGGAGAGAAACTCACTACGGTTCCATCTGGGCCTGAACCACCAACGGGAGTTTCTGTTCGAGAATTCCGACTACGTCAACAACTGGCAGACGACTACTGGAAGCGCTGGAGTAGGGAGTACCTAATGTTGCTGCAGAGCTTCCATCAAGTCCAGCAGCCCAATAAGAACTCCACGCTGAGGGTAGGCGGCATCGCGCTCCTTCAAAGTGACCTTCAGCCGATACATCTGTGGGGAAAAGTCCGGATCCACGAGCTGCGTACCGGAAGGGACGGGATTGTAAGGACTGCAATCATTTCCACAGCAGATGGGAAACAGCTGGCTCGACCCGTTCAGCTGGTCGTACCTCTAGAGGTAGACCAGGGAGGGGAGGATGTTGGGAATTGACTTTCAACTTGGCCACAGATCGTGCCATCATTCAAGCTCCATAGCCTTTGCCATTATGTTGGACTGCAGTGTGCATATGTTTTATCTGTCGCTCCCTGCTCTTTGTATTGTTACTTCTTTTATTCTTTGATATGTAATAAAAAGGATGAAGAATTTAGAATAGTGACTAGTGGGTTGTCAGTTTTATGCCTCCCTATCCCTCAACAGACTATATTTACAAAACTATAAATCCAAGAAAGTCTTATATCGGTTTAAATAAATGGTCCCTATGCCCTTTATCGTTAGAACAAAACATTATTTTTTATTAAAGAATCCAAAAACGTTCAATTTGGAAAGTATGCTATATTTCCAAAACAAGGAATCCTAGAAAGTCAAATGTCAGCTTAAACAAAAGGCCTCTATTCCTTTTATCATTAGAACAAAACATGGCATGTTTTAGATTTTTTCCAAAAAAGTTGAATTTGGAAAGTAGGCTATATTTCGAAAACTAGGAATCACAGAAAGTTGTATGTTTGACTTAAACGAAAGGCCTTTACCCCCATTTACCCCCCCCCCCAAATACGTTATTTTATCATTGGGACAAAAATAATAGTAGAGGGGCAATATGGCTTTAAAGCCATAGCGTCAGCAGTTATTAAATTGCGCGCGGCTCACGTATGGTTTCAACCCCTGATGCTCCCCTAGTAACCTCTAGTGCTCAAGTCTTACGTCACACAACAAGAGTTTTCTTGTTTAAACGATAATGCAAACCCGATACATGTATGGTCATGCATGTTAAAGCGTATTGTACCCGTATCTATCATGAGGCCCGCATGTCGATATCCCAAGATGGAGAATGGATCGAAGATTCTCGAAGGCCCCGGCTCAAAACCTAGAAAATCTTCCGACAGGCACCTCAATGTTAAATACACAGAGGAATGTTGTGTTAGGAGCAAACTACACTAAAAGCTCGAGATCCTTACCATAATCTCAGGTCGGAAAGGGTAAAGGAAAGCGCCACATCCAAACAAAACCCCATCCCCTAACACAACGCTAGCTATAATTAAATGAAACCACGGAAAAATGACGTATTGTGACCATTTAGATGAGGGCCACAGATTGTTTTTCTTAGAGTAACCACCTGTTTGAAGAACGCGCGGAGCTGAGGTATTTTGTTTCATCAAGTTAACGCTAGATGGAGAGAGCGTCATATGAGATGACTCATATGGTATTTTTACGAATTTCTATGTGAAGAGGTTGAACCACCAAAACATCGGGGGAACATGCAGTACTCATTACTGGGAAAATTACCCAAGAGATCAAGAGAGTCCGTCGTTTGGATCAGAAGATATTGGAGTTGAAGAAGCCAGGCGCAAGGATTATTTTTTGCGTCGGAGTGGCTGAAGGAAGTAGGCCGCACGCCACAGGTGAAGCAGAGAGGCGAGACTGTATAGCGACTAACACCGCGTGCTCAAGGTCTACGTGCTTGGCAGATATTTGTGTTGAAAGATACCAGTCTTAAAAGAGTTGGAAGGCAATCAGCGTATATGATGTGGGCCTTAAAACCCTGATATCATAAATAAGCTAGAAGGGGCAAGCCATTGCTTTGGTGTGTGCAAAGTATTGGGGAATTCCTTACTCATCTAAGGAATATAGCCTATAAACTAGAAATGGTCCTAGCATGCTACGTAAACCACTCTTAAGATTGTCAGTGTATCGTTCAAACAGCAAGGCCACAAGCAGATACTGTACGCGAGGATCGAAAGGAAAACAGTATTGGTTGAAACATAATTTCATACCCGGAGTTGATATTTTAGAACGGGAAGCGAACCAGTCGAGTTAGGAAGTTTTCTGTGGCACAAAGCTGCAAGTGTTAGCATGGGACTCGAATACTTTTAACATTATGTTGCCAGACATGCATCATAGTAGTTCGAAAATGGTAGATCGGACCGTCTCCATGAAGTGTTAAAAGAGCTGGAGGTAAGATGTCATGGGATTGTTGGGAACATCTTCCGGAATAATGGAGTATAGGCGAGTAGGGACTCGGAACATCTGTCCACTGGAAAGAACGTGTGCCAGCCGGCCTACATGGATTCTACAGCAGAAGGACTATTCCTACAATATCTTCACGATGTAAGCCAACTTTATTATTAAGTAGCTAGTGTATTGCATTCTCAATTTCGACTATACTGTCTGCTAAGTAGGTTTACGCTTATGGATTTTTATTTCAAGACGTTATTGCACATTTGAAGATTTATCAGCCGAGTTATTTCGAATGGATCTCTTTGATGGAAATTTAGTGCGTTTGGGATGTCAACCTGATAAGCTTCGATATAGCAGTAGGCTATTGTGTGGAAAATATTTTACACCATTCCACGCCTAAACCTTATGTTAGGGGACTTTGAAATAATTTTTGGATTTGTTCATAATTAAATGGTTTATAATTAATTTATTTTGTTTATAATATTTTCTCGATTTGGTTAGTAATTTCTTCTTTTGAATATGTTGATAGATGAGGAATGTGGATAGCCACATTACGTTTAAATATTATTCCTTGGGAATAATAGTTCGAAATTTTCTGTGAATTTATAAATTTTTATATTTGAATTTAAAATAAATGTAAAATATTTTCTCGTTGTAAATGAAGTTGAGATATGACATCGGAAGGCTGTATGACTGATAGTCAAGCCATAATGATAATAATTATATGTAAATGATTATATTGTTTGGAACATTTTCCAATAAGAATGAATAATAATAATAATAATAATAATAATAATAATAATAATAATAATAATTCTTGGTAATAATAACGGTTAATCATTGGAGGAATAATGGATCGTAGTTGATATTATGGGAGGTGATTTTGAATGGATGGACATGCCGAAAGCGTGATCTTTGATATTGGGAACGGAAGGTCATTCATATACGAATTTTTGTATAAAATGAGGAACTATGTATTGGAATTATGCGACAGTTTAACCGAGGTGTGTTGGGGCAGACTTTAAAAGTTTATTACACCTATGCGAAAGGCCGAGATATTTGAATTTTGTGAGGGAGCGCATGATCCCATGTGTTGGTTGATTAGAAGCCATTGAACCCAGCCTGCGTAGCTGAGGGGTCGTTATAAAAATAAGATTATAATGGTCAAATGTGAAAATAAAATATGAATTAATAATGGATGTTTATAAAGTTGAGTTGAGGGTCAGATAATTGCTCCATGCTCAAATATGATTAGAATGAGGACAATGTAGTCGCTCATATGGGAAACTGGTGGCCGATCGTTAGTGAATTTCTACATTCTTAGACTGTTGTATAGTCGCCCGCATGGTGTAGTCGTTTATATTTGAATAAGTTTATGTCTCGTCCTAGTTTTTGCTGAAGGCCTTACCGTGTCCTATTTAACGAATTGATAGCATGAGAGGCATTTTGTCTAGAGATTGGTTGGTGTATTAAAAATTTAAACTGATAGCTGATTGAATTTATGGATCCATTAATTTTCGTAAAGTGCCAATGTGGATTATTCTAAATAATATTTTCTTTTGCAATGAATTAAATTGAAAGGATTGACGTAAATAATTGAATTACATGCAGTTTGTCAAAGAAGTTAAATCGAAGCGGTTAAATCAGAGGATTTAAATATTATGTGAATTGGTGAATAAAATTTATTTTTGGTGACATAGTGGAAATGTCAGAAGTTCAGTCGATGTTTAAATTTTGATAAATGCTGTCATTTTTTTATTTCACACCGTTTTGGGAATGTGATTTCCCTGAATTAAGTTGAAGATGTGTGAATTTCCCCGCAGAGGTTGAAACATTTCAGGGAAAATTTGATTCAAGTGATACTCTTGTAAATATTAAAATCATGGTGTCAGGATGGACTGATATTTTCCTGCACATCAGTGAAAATTGTACAGTTTAAATAATTCAGTGAAGCAGATGCTGAGATGAACTAATGATTTTCTCAGACATCAGTAATTATTTTTGAGAATAGTGAATTTACGTTTGGATAGAGGCTGAAAATATTTTATTTTATGCGTTATAAATCAGTATGTAGACAAGGGACCAAGGGGGTGCGTAGGATGTCTTTATTTTCAGGTCTGGAATTTTAGATTTCGCCCTTGGGGATCTTTGTAATCTAATAGGACCAGCAGACAGTTAAATTAAACTGAGGTATTTTAAGAAATTGGTGTTATTCACAAATTATTTGCACTACCTTCCATCCTTTATGGAGTGTGAATTTCGATATCCGTCCGGCTGATTTTTTGATTAGAAGTTTTTGCTTTGCTATACTCAGTTTGACCCCGAGATTGTTCTTTGAGTCTTATGCTCGGCGGATGTTGAAATTCATACTCGTGTGCACGTGGGACTTCGGTCAAACGGTCACATAGAGGAGAGGTAAAATGGCGCAAGCAACATGGGGCTTTCGAGTTTTGTAGTTTGGTGGTGGTTCGATTTCGATTTTCATTCTTGATGTGGATTTTGAATTTGGATCAGGATTGGAAGTTGGAGTTGATGATAGGATGCAATAATGGGTGAATACACAATTTCATAGTTTTGTCTTTGAAGTTGTTGATTTTGCTGTTGTTCTATTGAGTAAATGTAAATGTAAATTTAAAGCTTAATATTTTGATTAGGGTAAATCTCAGTTTAAGGTTGAAATTGTAGAATCAGTACACTGGTGATTTAGAGGTATGTTCCTGGACGTTGAATGGCATCTTACCCCATTCGAATTATTTGTGTTGTGATGGAGGACTTGAAGAAGATGTTGGAGGACTTGGGAAGGAAAATGGCAGAGAATTCTGTTTCTCTTAAAACTGAAATTTCTAAACAAATGGAAGAGAATTCTGTTTCTTTTGAAAACAAAATGGAAGAGAATTCTGTTTCTCTTGAAAACAAAATGAAAGAGAATTCTGTTTCTCTTGAAAACAAAATGAAAGAGAATTCTGTTTCTCTTAAAACTGATATGTCAAATAAAATCACAGAAAATTTGAGTTTGCTTAAGTCCGATATGTCTAAGAAAATAGGGTCGTTAGAGGAAAGAATGGTGCAGAATATCGAAGCATTAGAGTCTAGAATGTCACTATCGATAGATGCTAAGATAGAAGATAGAGTCGTTGGTCTTGAAACGAAGATTAAGGATAATGCTAGGAAAACGCAAGAAAATTTTCTGAGTTTGGAAGCACGGATAGATGAAAACGGAAAGAATATAAAAGACAATTTGTTTACGAACTATGGGCATATGAGAGAAAGTCTTGAGGATAATCGGAAGTTAATGAAGGATGATTTAGAAACACATAAAAAAGAGATGCAGAAGGCTGTGCGATCACTTGAGGATAAATTAGAGACCAATGCTAGGAAGACCGCAGATGGTCTTGCAACATTTGAAATAAATGTTTTGAAGGAATGCAATAAAAAATGCTGCGCAAGTCATTGAAAGGGTTAAGAAGGATTTTCATGACATCCTCGTGGGTGAGTTAAAAGAAGGGGTGGTTAAGGAGTTGCAGGATAGTGTGAAGGAAACTGTAGTTAAAGAAATTAAGGAACAATTAATACAGGAGAATCATCAGGAAGTTCAGGATGTGAGGACTGCCTTTTCTTCAGAAATCAAAGTAATTACTGGGGATATCAAATCAGTTCAAGATAATATCAATAAATTACAGAGCCAATTAACTAATTCCAATGAACATCATGAAACGCTGATGGAAGAATTAAGGGAGAATGGTAAAGAAGGGACTGAAAGTGCTAGTAGGAGTGAAATGGAGAACATGAAGAAGGTCGTTGAAGAGTTAGGACAAGAATTTGAGAAATGTAAGTCAATAACAGAGAAAAGGTCACTTGAAGTGATAGACGATACCATGAGAATTCAGGAAAAATCGCCGGAGATAGGAAAAACGGGGGAAGTTTCGAATGTTTATACTTCTACACCTATCACTGTTATAAAGAGCACTGAGGACAAGCCCAATAAATTTTCAGGAACGGGAGTGGTGTCACCTGTAGAATTTCTCCGCGAAATCAAAGACTATTTGAAAGATGCTAAGATATCAAAGGAACGTGAGATAAGGGTAATCAGCAAGTTTTTAGATGGTCCTGCCCTTGGCTGGTTTAGAGCTTTTTGATGTAGTATGAGAACGTACGAGGAATTTCCTCAGGCTCTATTAAAGAAATTTTGGTCGCCGGAGACGCAGCAACACATTAGATCGGAATTGTATGTCAAGAGGTATTCTACTTCACTACCGACAAAATATTCTAATTATTTCACGGGACAGTTGGCAAAACTGCAATGTTTAGATCCGCCCATGCAAGATTATGAACTGATTACGGCACTGATACGTCAGTTTCCTGTAGAGGTACAGAGGACACTTATAGCTGCAGGAGTAGGAAATATGGAGGAGTTCGACGAGGTACTTCAGCGTCTTGATCACTCAAACGTGCAGTTTTTCCACCAGAGGAATACGAAGCAAGATAATAAAGCCGTGTACGCTGTGGTAACAGATAGGCAGTGTCAGACAACACCAGAACCAAGCAGGGAAGAACAGGCATCGGGGGAGAGAAGAAGTTGGAACAGACAACAGTACGGAGCAAGAGGAAGATATAATAACCGGTGGAACAATTGGGGAAGAAGTAGGAATTGGAATAGGCCATTTCAAGATAGGAGAGAGGAAAGGCAGGGAAACGAAGAATTTGCGAAGCAGCAAAGACAAAATATAGAGCAAAGGCACGAAGAGAGTGAGAGGTATTTGCAGGAGCTTAGAGATACCAACGCTCAACCTGGTACATCAGGGATAAGCGGATCGACAGATCCAAAAGGAAGAAAAAATGCCGATTGTAAATCAAAACAATCACCAAGAATGAGTATCACTGGTCACATTTCCAGAATTGTGAAATGGCAGGCGGAAGATGAAGATTTAAACAGAGAGGAAAATGAAAGAATAGAGAGTGGGCCAAGAACAAGATTGCCGATTATAATTTGCGAGGTTTTTGGTAAACCAGTTCACACATTGATCGATACGGGAGCCATGCTATGCCTGGTGAGTGAGAGAATGTATGCCACTTGGAAATTAACAGAGGAGTTAGGGGAGATCCCGGTTTCTGGAATCAAAATCCAGGGAATAATTCCAAATAAAATTACGACATGTAGAACACAGTTGTATTTAGAGGTGAAAATTGGTGAAAGTATATTCGAGCACGTATTTGTCGTCATGCGAGATATAGCTCATGAGATGATATTGGGGACCGATTTCATAACGAAATATCGAGCTGTCATTGATATGGAGTCAGACACCATCAAGTTTCATCATGCAGAAGACGTTCCTTTTGAGGAGGAAGAGAAATGCACCGAGGGAGAGATTAGGTGGACGAATGTTTTCGAGAATTTTGAGACATCTTGTGAGATTGTAGAAGAAACCGTTCATCCTACCGAGACGAGTAGTCTTTTATTGGAGTTTGATGACATTTTCGATACTAAGCCAGGGGAGATTCGAGATTTCGAATATGATATTCAGGTGTGTGACGATACTCCTTACTCCTTACCCTATTGCTGAAAAATATCGGAGCAAAGTCAAAGAAATGATTCAGGGTCTTGGGCAAGATAATATCATTGAAAAATATGTAACATCATATGTAAATCCGTTGGCTGTGGTACCAAAGCCTGATGGAAACTTGGGGATATGCCTTGATGCCAGGTCTTTAAATGCGAAATTGTTGGCCGAATATGATAGACCACCTGTTATAAGAGAACTATTAAGAAAATTTAAGGGGAAGAAGTGGTTTTCCACAATTGATCTGACTACTTCGTATCACCACATCAGACTAAGTAAGAATTCGCAGAAATATACTGGATTTATGTGTGAGAGGCAGACTTATGTCTTCAAAAGACTTCCTTTCGGCATGAAAACATCTGGACCCGTACTCATTCGAGCCTTAGACAAAAATCTGAGTCAGGAAGTAAAATATATAGTTATCTGTTACATTGACGACATCTTGGTAGCATCGGAGACGGAGGAGCAACACATGGTGCATTTGAGAAAACTATTCCTGGATTTGAGGAAGTCTAACTTCAAGGTCAACCTTATGAAATGTCAGTTCTTCAAGTCAAAGATTAAGTTTTTGGGACATGAATTGGCTGGTCAAGGCTATAAACCAAATGAGCAGAAGATAGAAGCCATTGCTAATTTTCCCAAGCCTACCAGAGTGAAGCAAGTTCCTCAATTTCTAGGGACATGTCAATTCTTTGCGGGCCATTGTCACCGATACACCGACGTTGTAGCACCGCTACAGGATTTACTAAAGAAAGCTAATAAGTGGAAGTGGGATGAAACTTGTGATAAATCATTTGGTGAAGCGAAGGCATTGTTGATGAACAGTATTAAACTTGAATAACCCGATTTTCAAAAGAACTTCATTATAGAATCGGATGCGTCGACGGTCGGAGTAGGTGCCATATTGCTGCAAGAAGATGAGGATAATACTCGCCATTATATCGCTTTTATTAGCAGAAAACTAAAACCATCAGAAAGGAATTATTATACCACAGAGCTGGAGGCGTTAGCAATAATTCATGCTCTGGAGTCCTGGAAGAAGTTGCTAATAGGACACTCAGTGATAGTTAGAACTGATCACCATGCTTTGGAGTTCATACTCAAAACTAATTTCGCTAGTGAGAGGATAACGAGATGGGCGTTATTCGTTCAACAATTCAATCTGACGATAGAACATCGATCTGGGAAGTCAAATGTGGGAGCTGACCTGTTGAGTCGAGTAGTGGAACCAACATTTCGGGTTATGATTGTAAGATTGATACAAGAAGACGAAGAGACTTTAAGAAAATTAGTAAATTTGTCACAATCCCAGAAACGTTATGAACCATTAAGAAACGTTTATCGATTTCTTCACAGGGATATGGATCCTGATAATGTAAATTATCCACTCATGGAGAAAGTAACGAAGGACTATGTTTTAACAAACGGTATCATAAACAAATTCTTAGATCCTGAACATACTAAATTGCGGATTGCCGTACCACCAAGGTTACAGACAGGTATAATTTGGTTGGCTCATCGTATTGCAGGTCACGCTGGTGTCGACAAAACCCTCCATCTAATCCAAGAGAAGTTTACATGGGAGCATTTAAGAAGGATGATTGGGGATACTTTGAGGACATGTGACTTGTGCCAAAGAAACAAACATAATTCTCATCTGTTAAGAGAGGCACCGAGACCCATAATTCCGTCTAAACCCTGTGAGATGTTTGCTATGGACATTTTTGGGCCTTTACCCAAGTCGAAACGTGGAAACAGATACATCCTGGTTACGATGGATATATTTAGCAAATACACTATGCTACATCCCATTCAAAAGGCCAACTCTAAATATATTTTGAAGAGGATTCGTGATGGCGTCATACCAGAGGCTGGAAAACCTGAGTTTATTCTTTCGGATCACGGTTCGCAGTTCACTTCGGCAGAGTTTAGGAATGCCATGAGAGCTTTGGGTATTCGTCAAGTGTTATGTTCCGTGATGCATCCAGAAAGTAATCCTGCTGAGAGAATTATGGCAGAGATATCTAAGTTTTGTCGATTATATTGTTCAACCGAACATTGGAGATGGATGGACGTGATTCCCATCGCAGCACAAACCATAAATTCCACGATACACGAGAGTACAGGGCAGGTACCCGTTACCTTACATCATGGAAGAAAACCAGAACGTCCATGGGATAGATTAGTTTCTATACCACCGGAAATAGAGCCGAACCGAAGAGGAAGAGAAGATAGAGCCCTAGAGAACTTGTGAAGAAAGGCTGAAAAAAGGAATAGAAGAGTGCGAGGGAAGAAATTTAGGGAACCTTTGAGAGAAGGAACACTAGTCCTAATTCGTAAGCCGACACCATCAGATGTGGGAAATAGAGTGTACTCAAAGTTCGCAAGCCTGTACCATGGACCTTTTAGGATATCACAGAGTCAAGATAACGGAAGTTATAGAATCACTGACATTGGAACTGGAAACGCTGTGGGAACATTTAATGCTGCTAGTATCAAGAGTTATCATTCAAGAGCTAGAGTATGAAGTCAGAAAAACAATGATTGGAAGGAAAAATAAAAATGTGTTCATTTTTATTTTTATCTGCGTGAGGGGTAGATGTGAACATTTAGATGAGGGCCACAGATTGTTTTTCTTAGAGGAACCACCTGTTTGAAGAACGCGCGGAGCTGAGGTATTTTGTTTCATCAAGTTAACGCTAGATGGAGAGAGCGTCATATGAGAGGACTCATATGGAATGTTTACGAATTTCTATGTGAAGAGGTTGAACCACCAAAACATCGGGGGAACATGCAGTACTCATTACTGGGAAAATTACCGAAGAGATCAAGAGAATCCGTCGTTTGGATCAGAAGATATTGGAGTTGAAGAAGCCAGGCGCAAGGATTATTTTTCGCGTCGGAGTGGCTGAAGGAAGTAGGCCACACGCCACAGGTGAAGCAGAGAGGCGAGACTGTATAGCGACTAACACCGCGTGCTCAAGGTCTACGTGCTTGGCAGATATTTGTGTTGAAAGATACCAGTCTTAAAAGAGTTGGAAGGCAATCAGCGTATATGATGTGGGCCTTAAAACCCAGATATCATAAATAAGCTAGAGGGGCAAGCCATTGCTTTGGTGTGTGCAAAGTATTGGGGAATTCCTTACTCATCTAAGGAATATAGCCTATAAACTAGAAATGGTGCTAGCATGCTACGTAAACCACTCTTAAGATTGTCAGTGTATCGTTCAAACAGCAAGGCCACAAGCAGATACCGTACGCGAGGATCGAAAGGAAAACAGTATTGGTTGAAACATGATTTCATACCCGGAGTTGATATTTTAGAACGGGAAGTGAACCAGTCGAGTTAGGAAGTTTTCTGTGGCACAAAGCTGCAAGTGTTAGCCTGGGACTCGAATACTTTTAACATTATGTTGCCAGACATGCATCATAGTAGTTCGAAAATGGTAGATCGGACCGTCTCCATGAAGTGTTAAAAGAGCTGGAGGTAAGATGTCATGGGATTGTTGGGAACATCTTCCGGAATAATGGAGTATAGGCGAGTAGGGACTCGGAACATCTGTCCACTGGAAAGAACGTGTGCCAGCCGGCCTACATGGATTCTACAGCAGAAGGACTATTCCTACAAGATCTTCACGATGTAAGCCAACTTTATTATTAAGTAGCTAGTGTATTGCATTCTCAATTTCGACTATACTGTCTGCTAAGTAGGTTTACGCTTATGGATTTTTATTTCAAGACGTTATTGCACATTTGAAGATTTATCAACCGAGTTATTTCGAATGGATCTCTTTGATGGAAATTTAGTGCGTTTGGGATGTCAACCTGATAAGCTTCGATATAGCAGTAGGCTATTGTGTGGAAAATATTTTACACCATTCCACGCCTAAACCTTATGTTAGGGGACTTTGAAATAATTTTTGGATTTGTTCATAATTAAATGGTTTATAATTAATTTATTTTGTTTATAATATTTTCTCGATTTGGTTAGTAATTTCTTCTTTTGAATATGTTGATAGATGAGGAATGTGGATAGCCACATTACGTTTAAATATTATTCCTTGGGAATAATAGTTTGAAATTTTCTGTGAATTTATAAATTTTTATATTTGAATTTAAAATAAATGTAAAATATTTTCTCGTTGTAAATGAAGTTGAGATATGACATCGGAAGGCTGTATGACTGATAGTCAAGCCATAATGATAATAATTATATGTAAATGATTATATTGTTTGGAACATTTTCCAATAAGAATGAATAATAATAATAATAATAATAATAATAATAATAATAATTCTTGGTAATAATAACGGTTAATCATTGGAGGAATAATGGATCGTAGTTGATATTATGGGAGGTGATTTTGAATGGATGGACATGCCGAAAGCGTGATCTTTGATATTGGGAACGGAAGGTCATTCATATACGAATTTTTGTATAAAATGAGGAACTATGTATTGGAATTATGCGACAGTTTAACCGAGGTGTGTTGGGGCAGACTTTAAAAGTTTATTACACCTATGCGAAAGGCCGAGATATTTGAATTTTGTGAGGGAGCGCATGATCCCATGTGTTGGTTGATTAGAAGCCATTGGACCCAGCCTGCGTAGCTGAGGGGTCGTTATAAAAATAAGATTATAATGGTCAAATGTGAAAATAAAATATGAATTAATAATGGATGTTTATAAAGTTGAGTTGAGGGTCAGATAATTGCTCCATGCTCAAATATGATTAGAATGAGGACAATTTAGTCGCTCATATGGGAAACTGGTGGCCGATCGTTAGTGAATTTCTACATTCTTAGACTGTTGTATAGTCGCCCGCATGGTGTAGTCGTTTATATTTGAATAAGTTTATGTCTCGTCCTAGTTTTTGCTGAAGGCCTTACCGTGTCCTATTTAACGAATTGATAGCATGAGAGGCATTTTGTCTAGAGATTGGTTGGTGTTTTGAAAATTTTAAGCTGATAGCTGATTGAATTTATGGATCCATTAATTTTCGTAAAGTGCCAATGTGGATTATTCTAAATAATAATATCTTTTGCAATGAATTAAATTGAAAGGATTGACGTAAATAATTGAATTACATGTAGATTATCAAAGAAGTTAAATCGAAGCGATTAAATCAGAGGATTTAAATATTATGTGAATTGGTGAATAAAATTTATTTTTGGTGACATAGTGGAAATGTCAGAAGTTCAGTCGATGTTTAAATTTTGATAAATGCTGTCATTTTTTTATTTCACGCCGTTTTGGGAATGTGATTTCCCTGAATTAAGTTGAAGATGTGTGAATTTCCCCGCAGAGGTTGAAACATTTCAGGGAATATTTGATTCAAGTGATACTCTTGTAAATATTAAAATCATGGTGTCAGGATGGACTGATATTTTCCTGCACATCAGTGAAAATTGTACAGTTTAAATAATTCAGTGAAGCAGATGCTGAGATGAACTAATGCTTTTCTCAGACATCAGTAATTATTTTTGAGAATAGTGAATTTACGTTTGGATAGAGGCTGAAAATATTTTATTTTATGCGTTATAAATCAGTATGTAGACAAGGGACCAAGGGGGTGCGTAGGATGTCTTTATTTTCAGGTCTGGAATTTTAGATTTCGCCCTTGGGGATCTTTGTAATCTAATAGGACCAGCAGACAGTTAAATTAAACTGAGGTACTTTAAGAAATTGGTGTTATTCACAAATTATTTGCACTACCTTCCATCCTTTATGGAGTGTGAATTTCGATATCCGTCCGGCTGATTTTTTGATTAGAAGTTTTTGCTTTGCTATACTCAGTTTGACCCCGAGATTGTTCTTTGAGTCTTATGCTCGGCGGATGTTGAAATTCATACTCGTGTGCACGTGGGACTTCGGTCAAACGGTCACAGTATGAAAGGATGAAATAATGTTTATTGTCGAAAACAACAATGAAACGAAATAAATTTAATAAATATTAAAGTAGAATATACCAGAGACTCGAATGCCTCCATGGTCAAAGTGTTCAGATCGCAAATGATCCACACTCATCAGCTGTCTTTTATCTAAGAAGTTCTTTTGATAAAAAAAATTATTACTGTTACCATTTCCAAACAAAAGACGATTCAAAAAAAATTCTTAACAAAACTATCGAGAAATCTATACAAAGTAGAACTTCCGTACAACAAAGAAAATTAAAACTTGGCTGGACTTCATTCCCCAAACGGTCAGCTGTTTGTAAATGCAAAACTACCTATCATCGATCAGCTGTTTCTCATAAAAGGGCTCCATTCATACTTGTGATTGAACCCATAATCACACATTCTTACAGTCCGCAAATACACAAACATTTACAAAAATATTACACTTCACAAGTTCTGAAACAACAGAGGAGAACAATATATTTCTCCACAATGTATTTATTTAGATAGATTTGCACTTAATGTCTGTCCCAGACATTCCTTCACCTATCTTGGAGTGTTCAAACCCCTCCAGCGTTTCTCGAATTGTATTTTTCCTCAAGAATAAGTCTCAAACTCCTTTTCTTCAATCCTCATGCAGCTTCAAACTTATTCATGACGTTGCGATTCGCCAATTAATTTTAAATAAAGTTTAAACAGAAAATTTAAATATTTATCTTAATTACATTCCACAAGTTTAGATAAATTATCCGATTGCGTTAATATTTGTTAATAATATTTTCATTATATTAATTGAAATAAACATCCGACGCTGTTTATGAGAGTAGGTTAATCATTATGTCAAACCGTTTCATAATATAGTTTATAGGAATTATAATTAATCCACCTTCGTTAATTATTTAGATCACTCAATATTTTTCTTTTTACAGCAAGATTAGATCGGTTTAAATGTTTATATCCGTCTAATATGGCCGTACAATTAAGTAAAGCACATATGATTATTATGTCAATTATTCGAGTTAATAGTTTAATAATAATTAGAACCACATGGACAACAAAACTTCATCTTACTTCTTTACAGACTGCACCTAACTATCAGTACTTCGTCAGGTTCCAACAACCTAAATGAGTTCCAAATAACTCAAATTCCATAACAGCAATGCTCCAAATAGCATGTTTCCCTTTACAATAATTGCAATGCATTACTTCTTAACAATCAAAAATATCCATCGTATTTCATACTTCAATAAGCTCACATTAGCTACTTCCTTCCTTTCTTTAATTATTTGCACGCCTAATACGGACATTACCATAATAATTCGCCTTAATATATCCTCGTAGTTCCTTTTCCATATTGAAAAAAAAAATTAGTAGTTGCATTCTCACAACGGAATTTGTTGATTACAATATTTATACAGGTTAACAACCTTTAATACTTGTACTAATTTATTGTTGGTCGCACGTTTACTTAGTGTAGATTTAGTAGAGTGAACAAATGTGCCCAATATAAAATAATAATACAATTCTACCGACGTACTGGTCTATACTTCAGATTCTAATACCATTGCAAGGTTATGAAAACAACAATCGTTAACGTTTGGTCACTTTCGTGACAGTATTATGTTTGTATTTTTTCTTTGCGACAGCCCTGTTTGACTGTTCGCCTTTCCTCTTCCCGAGAACGTCCAAACAAATTAATATGATAAACACTCTATTGTTTTATTAATGTATTAATTTATATAGTTGGCTTAGTTTTCTAAAGTTCTCACCTTGAGAGTTCAGTCGCTTGTTCTCTCAAGCGTCCGTACTCCCGACATACAGGGCATCCACTGGCTTGATCTGCTGCCCGTTGAGTGTCAGTGTCGAGTGACGTCACCGTGACCTTCGTCCAGCCAATAGCAGGACTCATGAGTCTTGGGTCTAGCACCGTCTAGATGCTTCTGTGGCCATCGTTTATAAGACACTACTTGCTGGCTTTCATCATCACTCTGATCACATCGTCATCCAGATCCACGCAGCAGTCAGATAATCACTCTCTACACGCTACTGCATTTCATGGCACTATTGCTGCCACTCCTCTCAGTGCCGCATCGCTAACCGCTACGCTACCGAAAAGTTACACCGTGAGTTCTTCACTCTGACGCACCGACCCAGCTGGTACATGTAAATAACGGCTGTTTTACTCAGCGAGCCACCTCTTAGATGGTGTCTATTTTGATTCATCCTGCAAGGCAACAGCAGTTTTCCCGACTGCTATCAACCTTCAAATTTCTTATAATCATCGCCTGGATACTACAAGATAGATGGAAGAAGAGTTGGACTTTTCTACTTCTGGCATACCTATCTTAAGGCCATGAACGCCTCCTTCCAAAGGAACTGTAAACACTTCTCAACAACATTTTTTTTTTGGTAACTGGAATTTTTAAGGAGCTGGCTCTGCAAGGATATATCTTCAACTCTCTTTTGAGAAGATAAGTTCATTTTATGTAAAATTTCATTTTTACTATTGTCATGCATTTCCTCATTCTGTTTTATTATTAGCGCAATATTTATATGTCAAGCTCAACCTTTCTCTAGTCAGAATCAAGCATTCCATTGGTTTCTCTTAATTAGGGTCTCTGTAATCAAACCCTTGCAATTGTTTTATTTAAACTATTCATTTGAGCACTTATGTGCATTTTTTGTTTACTGTTATCAATTTGCACTTTAGCAATACATATTGTTATCTAACCTTTAATTTTCTGGTGATGTACCTCGATGCCCTGTACCACATATCACTTCAGTTTCATAGCTCTTTCACAGTACTTATTTTGGTCAGGCTTAAGCCTACTTCGCGTTCTCCCGTTATGGGAAAGATTAGAGCAGATCTTCTCCATAAGCTTTGTTGCCTTAAACCCGGGAATTAACCCATTTCAAATATTGCACACCAGAAATCAAAGGGTTAATTATAATGGTCAAACTTGAGGCGAGCAGCGGCAGAGAGGATTCTGGAGACGTGCCAATTCTTCCCTCGCTGGTGTTCACTTCAGCTGACGCACTCAATACAAGTAAAATACAGGTGGTGAGTTTGCTTCAGCTTTCAACATGCCTCTTGATACTACAATTATAAACACTCGCGCTTCGTATAAGGGTAAATTAACCCGCTTTAGAACGTTTCTCTCAGAGTTAACAGAACAAGAACGTAATTTAGATATTATATCTCAAAGACTAAAAAATTATGAGCAGGCCTTCGAAAAATACGATGATATTCAATGCAGCATTGAAATTCAAAGCCCCGAACAACAAGCTGATCGTAATGAAACTGAACGATTATATTATCAAGGCTTTGCCGAAGCGAAAGCTTTACTCAGAACTCTAACACTTAAAGCTAAGAAAGAAGATTCAACTCCTTTTTTCTCTTCATCCGCACCAAGCCGTACTATTCTCCCTAAAATTGAATTACCCACATTTCGTGGTGATGAAAGTCCCTTGCAACCATTTTTTGAATTGTTTACTTCATTAATTCATGACAATGAAAGCCTTCCGCCGATACAAATGTTCCACTACTTGCGCTCAGCCGTTCAAGGCCAGCCACTTAAGCTCATCCAGGCATTAGCTCTAACAAGTGACAACTACGAGGTCGCTGTAGATTTACTTAAGGATCGCTATGGGAATTCAAGGCTTAGGACTCAAAGACATATACAGTCTTTATTTAATCTCCCTAATATTCAATCTGATAACGTCATAACCCTTCGTAATTTAATTGACACAGCAGAGCTTGACATTCCTGCTTTGGCGAATTTAGGTCAGCCTGTGCAATTTTGGGATTTATTCATAATTCATCTAGTTACCAGTAAATTTGATTCTGCTACCCTAAAAGCCTGGGAGATGGAACTATCTCAGCATTCGCAATAACCTTACGAAGCCCTTGTTAAGTTTGTAAAGGCCAGGTGCCATGTTTTGTCCGCTATAGCCTGTCAAAAAAGTGCTGTTGTTTCTACTAAAATTCCTTCAAACCAAAAGGTCATTAGTCATGATCAAAGAGTTTTGAGATCTCATGCCTTTGCCGCACATACTCAATCACCTGGTCAGATGCAAGGTTGTGTCTTATGCCAACAGTCCCATAACTTATATCAATGTTCCGATTTCAAGGCATTGTCGGTGGACGAGAGACGAAAAATAATATCCCAACGAAACCATAGTTTTAATTGCCTCTCGAGATCACATTCTTTGAATAATTGTTTTTCCGAACGCCTGTGCTTTCATTGCAAGGGCAAGCATCATACCTTATTACATAGACATGAGAAACCACGATCATCAGCCCCTAGCTGTTCTTCTCAAAAACCTAATTCTGAAAATCCTACTAATAGTGCTCAGTCTTTCACTCAAAGTTCCACTTAGTAAGGTTCGTGTGTTGCTATCAACTGTGCAAGTCTTATTGAAAAATGCTCATGGCAAATGGATCTCCGCCCGTGGGTTACTTGATAATGCTGCCACTAATAACTTTATCAGTGAGCATTTAATTCAAAAATTAGGTCTGCAAAGGCATCCCACTTCAATTGAAGTGACTGGAATTAATCGTTCCAAGTCCAAATCTTTAAGTTTCGTCAAGGTCGACTTAAAGGACGCTCATAATTTTGGCACTCGTTTTCAACTGGATTGCTTAGCGATTGATTCCATAGGCAATGAAACTCCAAGTTCCTTTTTTCCAGTTCATGAATGGCATATTCCGCATTTTATAAAATTTGCTGATCCACGTTTCAACGAAAGACTGCCCGTTGACATTCTTCTCAGTTCTAGCATTTTCTGGCAGTTTTTGCATTCTGAGAAGGTCAAAGTTTCCCCTAGCGTCTTTTTTCGAAAAACCGGCTTTGGATGGATTGCTACTGGACAAATACATCGCAGTCCTGTTCAGTCTGTCTCAACTTGTTATCATGTTCACGCCGATTTGGGCCATGACCTGACAAAATTTTGGGATATAGAAAATGTCCAAGCCGCAACTTCTTCTTCCTCGAACAACGAAATCTGCGAAAAGCTTTTTCGTGAAAGTACAGTTCGTACCACTCAAGGTAGATTTATCGTAACTCTTCCTAGAATTTCTGAACCCCCTGTCATTCTTGATTCTTACCCCAGGGCGCTTAAGGCTTTATTTGCTGTAGGAGGTCGCTTCAAGCAAGACAAGGCTATGAAAACTCAGTACACTTCTTTTATGGAGGAATATGAGTCTGCTAATCACATGGAGGTAATTTCCAAAATTGAAGATGAAAATAATCCTTCCAAAAATATAGTTTAATTAAACCATCACACTGTCTGGAAAACCCCTTCCACGCTGGAACAGATAAAAGTGGTATTTAATGGTTCTTCTCCTGACATCAATGGCATTTCACTCAATGACACTTAGCACTCAGGACCCGCAATTCAGAATGATCTCACTTCTGTCTTATTGAATTTTCGTCTTCACCCAATTGCAGTCTTAGCTGATATTAAACAGATGTATCGGCAAATCTGGGAGCAGCAGGATTTGCAAAGGATTTTGTGGCGCGATGAACATTCAAAACCCATAAAAATATTTCGCCTAAGAACAGTAACTTATGGTTTGAAACCCTCTTCTGTCCTCGCAATTCGCTCTCTGCATATGCTGGCTGAGCTAGATGGTCATCAGTACCATCCCTTAGCCTCTGAAATACTTAAAAATTATTTTTACGTGGATGACTTCCTCTATTCCTTTTCGAATTTAACTGATGCTTGTATTATTTCTGAAGATCTTAAATCTTTATTGCTTGGAGGTGGTTTTCCGCTCCATAAGTGGAGCTCGAATTCAACTGAGTTTTTGTTAAAGATTTCATCGGACTCCCCCACCACTAACATAATTGAGCTGCCTACTGCGGTAGCTACCGTGAGAGCCCTAGGTATTTTCTGGTCTCCTTCTTCTGATAAGTTTTCCTATAAGGTTCAATTGTCAAATTTGAATCCTCAAACTAAAAGGGAAGTCTTATCAGAGATAGCCAAGATCTTTGATCCACTTCAGTACTTACACTTCACCCCTGTTGTAATTACTGCAAAAATATTTATGCAACGACTTTGGTTATTGAAGTCAGGAGGGGATGAATTAGTACCCGCTCCCTTTCTGAATGAATGGTTGGAATATCGAAGCAGCTTATCTGAGCTTTCTAAAATTTGTATTCCCCGCCTTTTAATTTCAGATCCCATGTGTCAATCCTTTGAATTGCACATTTTCGTGGACAGTTCCGAGAAAGCCTATGGTTGTTGTGCCTATATAGTAGGACGTTCCCCCACCTCTTCTAGTGGATTCTCAAATTTGATTTGTACTAAGTCCAAAGTAGCTCCGCTCAAGTCAATTTCCATTCCTAGATTGGAATTATGTGCCGCCCTTATGGCCGCCGAATTATCTGTCAAACTAAACAAAAATCTGAATTTTCAATTTTCCCGCACATATTTTTGGTGTGACTCTACGGTTGTTTTGGCTTGGCTTTCGAAACCATCCTCTCATTGGAATACTTTTGTTTCGAATCGTGTTTCCAAAATTCAGGAAATCTCCCACTCAGAGAAGTGGTGTCATGTTTCTGGTAAAGAAAATCCCGCGGATATTATATCACGTGGCTGTTCACCTGCAAAATTGGCTTCTTTTGATTTATACTGGCATGGGCCGCCATGGCTTTTGCAAAATTCCGCATTCTGGCCTCGTCCTTCGTGTAGTGTGTTGACAGAAGTACCAGAAACGCGCATTGTTTCCGCTTCCTCGTATGTTGTTTCAATTTCAATTAGTCTTTTTCAGCGCTATTCCTCATTCTCTAACTTAATTCGAGTGATGGCATATCTCTTTCGATGGAAATATTTTGTAATCAATCAACCTCTCAAACCTCAAAGTTTTCTCACTGCAGAAGAACTGGAATTCGCAACGCGAAGAATTCTACTGTTAACCCAACAAGAAGTGTTTTCTTCCGAATGGCTAATGCTTTCGAATTGTCAGGAATTACCGAAGTCTAGTCGACTTTCAGCTCTAACTCCCTTCCTTGATCAGGATGGTTTGATAAGAGTAGGAGGTAGATTGTTATTTTCAAACTATTCTGATGAAAAAAGGCATCCTATAATTCTTCCATCAAAACATCATGTGACCGCTCTCATAATACGGAGGTTTCATTACCAGCATTTACATGCAGGAACTCGTACTTTGTTGTGTTTGATTAGAGAACACTACTGGCTTATTAATGGAGCTCATGAAGTGTCATCTGTTGTCCGCAAGTGTATACCTTGTTTCAAGGCTAAACCGCGTCTTTCCACTCAGATTATGGGTCAGCTTCCTTCCTTTCGATCTGAGCCTAACAAGCCTTTTGCACTTACCGGTGTTGATTATTCTGGTCCTTATACCTATCAAGTAAATTCTCCTACTTCTAAGCGCAAGGTGTTGGGAAAGCTATACATAGCTTTATTCGTTTGCATGGTTACAGGAGCCATTCGTCTGGAGTTAGTAACCAATGCATCCACATCATATTTTTTGGCCGCCTTCTCAAGGTTCACCGCTAGACGAGGTGTACCTTCTGAAGTATTTTCAGATAATGCGAAAACTTTTATTAGTGCTTCTGATCTTCTCAGAAAGGCACTAACCTCTCCTTCCTCTAAGGAACAACTCTCGAATTTTTCCTACAATAAAGGTTTCAAGTGGCATTTCACCTCTCCTTATGCCCCTAATCATGGTGGTCGCTGGGAATCGTGCGTGAAGCTTACTAAGAGGCAATTACGGAAAACTCTTGGTCCTTCTGTACTTTCCTACGAAGAATTTAATTCCCTCATAATTCAAATTGAAGGAATTGTTAATTCTAGACCGCTTACTCCCTTATCCAATGATCCTAAGGATCTTATTTAACGCCCAGTCATTTTTAATTGGTTGCGTTTTAGCTTCCACGCCTCCCTTGTTGACTAGGCGCTTTGATATCAATCTGCCTATTTATTGGAGAAAGATAGAATCTTTCCGTAATGCTTTTTGGCGCCGTTGGAAGCTGGAGTATCTTAGTTTACTTCAACGGAGGGAGAAGTGGCGTCTTTCTCATCCTAATGTACTTGTGGGTGACATGGTGCTCCTTCGGGACGCCACTCCCCCCTCGTATGGAATCTCGGCAGAGTGACTCATTGCCACTCTGGTCGTGATAATCATGTTCGAGTGGTAGATATACTTACCAGTAAAGGTCATTATACTAGACCTATTTCTATGATAGCCCCTCTACCACTCGACTCCTAGTGTTTATGCTTCTCTGTTGTTTGTTTTTGTTTGTTTGTTTGTTTGATTGTTTGTTTGTTTGTTTGTTTGTTTGTTTGTTTTGGTGGTTTTCGGAGCATGGTCACTTTCTTGACAGTATTATGTTTGTATTTGTTCTTCGCGACAGCCCTGTTTGACTGTTCGCCTTTTCTCTTTCCGAGAACTTCCAAACAAATTAATATTATAAACACTCTATTGTTTTATTAATGTATTAATTTATATAGTTGGCTTAGTTTTCTTAAGTTCTCACCTTGAGTGTTCCAGTCGCTTGCGCTCTCAAGCGTCCGTACTCCCGACATACAGGGCATCCACTGGCTTGATCTGCTGCCCGTTGAGTGTCAGTGTCGAGTGACGTCACCGTGACCTTCGTCCAGCCAATAGCAGGACTCGTGAGTCTAGGGTCTAGCACCGTCTAGATGCTTCTGTGGCCATCGTTTATAAGACGCTACTTGCTGGCGTTCATCATCACTCTGATCACATCGTCATCCAGATCTACGCAGCAGTCAGATCATCACCCTCTACACGCTACTGCTTCTCATGGCACTATTGCTGCCACTCCTCTCATTGCCGCATCGCTAACCGCTACGCTACCGAACAGTTACACCATGAGTTCTTCACTCTGATGCAACGACCCAGCTGGTACAAGTAAATAACGGCTGTCTTACTCAGCGAGCCACCTCTTAGATGGTGTCTATTTTGATTCATCCTGCAAGGCAACAGCAGTTTTCCCGACTGCTATCAACCTTCAAATTTCTTATAATCATCGCCTGGATACTACAAGATAGATGGAAGAAGAGTTGGACTTTTCTACTTCTGGCATACCTATCTTAAGGCCATGAACGCCTCCTTCCAAAGGAACTGTAAATACTTCTCAACAACATTTTTTTTGGTAACTGGAATTTTTAAGGAGCTGGCTCTGCAAGGATATTTCTTCAACTCTCTTTTGAGAAGATAAGTTCATTTTATGTAAAATTTCATTTTTACTATTGTCATGCATTTCCTCATTCTGTTTTATTATTAGCGCAATATTTATATGTCAAGCTCAACCTTTCTCTAGTCAGAATCAAGCATTCCATTGGTTTCTCTTAATTAGGGTCTCTGTAATCAAACCCTTGCAATTGTTATATTTAAACTATTCATTTGAGCACTTATGTGCATTTTTTGTTTACTGTTATCAATTTGCACTTTAGCAATACATATTGTTATCTAACCTTTGATTTTCTGGTGATGTACCTCGATGCACTCTACCACATATCACTTCAGTTTCATAGCTCTTTCACAGTACTTATTTTGGTCAGGCTTAAGCCTACTTCGCGTTCTTCCGTTATGGGAAAGATTAGGGCAGATCTTATCCAACGTTGCAACGTAAAAAAATAATACCATAAGAAATTTGGAAAATGACTCCTCTAAGCATCAAATGGATTCAAACGACCCTATTATACCAAAAGCTCTGAAAAACCAAACCTGGAAAGTTTTGATTAAATCCTACTATTTGTTAAAGATAGAACAATACTATCTGACCAGAATAAAATAGTTAACTCACATGACGATTATCATTAAGAGTTCAATGTCAAGTCTTTCAGAATCCACAAGGTTTCACAAGAAAATAAAATTTCTTTCACCAAATCATATATATATATACGGTGTAGAATTCATTATAAATTGTTGATAAGATCAACATGTTCTTCCCCTGCAATAATTCAGTCTTGTTACAAGAAAAGTACCCAAGATCGCATTATTACAAGCATATGGCAAAATTTAAGAATAGTTAACGACAACCGTCGAGAAGGAAAAAAAAGTAATGCTTTTAAATTCAAAAGAAATTCAACTGGGTTGAGTTATAGAAGTATCCAAAAAAATCTCCGCAGAGAAAAGAAAATTTTATATAGATAACCACAATGTTCCTCCGCAGAACAATCGACGACAAAGCTAGCATGAAAGCCTTAGCATCCAACTACACATCGAGCAGTAAAAATCTTGAAGAATGAATGACACACAAAATAATGGAAGATTTGCTGCTCAATAGAATTGTCAAATACTCAAACTACAAGTAGTAAAAATCGTTGATTCTAACTGGTGATGAATCTGGCAGGTTCAGAAGGACTGTATATATATATATATCCTGATGGACTGGTATTACCGCCCGGGGTGGAAACTCGAATTGCGGTCCGCCGCATCTCTGGGGATCGAGCTCCATTCCCTTGGGCTGGGCCTGCTCGTTCTGGAAAACGAACCGCTTCCTCCTCGGCTCTGGTAGACTCGTCTGGATTCGGTGGGATAACCCTTCCGATCTTGACAATTCTAGCAATATCATGACGAATCTCCGGCGATATTTAAAATTGATCATCGTAAATGAGTAATATCGTTGATAAACATTCATGGTGATAGAATGTAATAAACTTCGAAAAGTATGCAGTCATACCATTCCAATGAACGTTCAACAAGGCTCGGTACTACGTTGAAATTGTTCCAAGACGAACTATAATTCACTCGTAAAGGCATCTATTCTCTGCTATCTGTATTCCAGGGGCACGTAAGTTAATTAGTTTAAACCATCATCCCCAACTTCATATCGCTGTCAAATATCACTCGAAATCCTTCTAATGTACAACACATCGTGTCTAATTGTTCAATGCGGCCATCAGTTTACTATGCTGACTCAATGATCCTTCACACTGTTCTGTAGCAAGGCACGATCTGGCAGCTATACCGTAAGTTCCTATTTTACACACTCTTGCTTGCTTGCACTGCATATAATGCTGTTTCGAACGTGACGTTTTTCAAACCCGCACTGTTCCTGAGTTGAATACCAATATCTTCTTACTAGACTCGCTAAAATACACTGCTGACTATCTATAGCTTCATTACACACACGCATGTAGTCGTGGAATTGCTTCACTGTACTTTTACTGTTATAAGCCTTGATCCAACATCGCCTAGTTTCTATATACTGCAAGGCTTGCCCGGCCTTCTAATCTCAGCCTGGCCTACGGAGCAGGTGGCATGTGCCCCGCTACTCCAAGTTTTAACCTTGAGCCGACATTGGGAATCACCTCCCTTAGCTCACGTCTCGATTTCATAAGCACGACTGACCTTCCCATCTCTCCGCTCCCGTCTAGAACTCTCCATAGCCTCAACTTGCTAGGGGAGGGGGGTAGATTTCACGTACATGTAAAAAAACAATTAAACATAGTACAGCGATTATCTATGTCTTTATAATCAAATCAGAAGCTTCCTCATGAATATAGACGTCTTCTCAAGTGAAATAATCTTCTTAGTGATGCTAATTACTGGAAATACAAATAATGTGATGACGTTTCAGAATCTTATTAGTAAAGCCATGCTTCCTGATTGGTCATCGCGTTACCTTCTCAGAACTCGTAGATACCACAATAATCTCAAAATAGGTGCAATCCAGTTCATTACCAAAAGATCATGACCTTCTCCAGCCGTCCCAAGATACAGTTGAAATTACTCAACTTAGCACAAACTCAATTCTTAGAATGGATCCAATATAATTTCTTCCATATAACATCAATTACCATTGGGGATAAAAATGACCACAAATATGACCTGGAATAAGCCGAATTCGGCTCATTCTTCCTCCAACTTCAAGATAAAAATGCTCGAAGAACGTTTTTATCTACATTTCTATTGTAATCATAACAATGATACTTGAGAATTCGGATTATTTTCCTTAGAGGACTCACTCGTAATATTTTCTTAGGTTCTTGAGTAGAACGTCCCTAAAGGAATATCGTTTTCTTCATCATAAATTTCATAGCAGTTATTTCCTAGGACGTTGATAACTCGATACGGACCCGTAAATAGATATGAGAATTTTGGGTATACTTTCTTGGATACGTCATCCCTCACAGGTTTTCTTAGTAAAATCATATCTCCAATTTCCAGTGGTTTTCCAAATCTCTTTCCACGAACACGCTTTAGACGTTTATCCGCTGCTTTCTGCAGATTTTCCTTTGCTCTATCAATTCTTATTCGCTTCTCAATCACAGGATCATCGGGCATGTAATTAAATATGTCATCCCAGGGTCTTTCCGGTTTCTGTTCTAGGTGTAGCAACATCGGAATATCAATAATGCTTCCTTGGATCGTGGAGTTCAGGCATTCTTCTATCACCGGCACTTATCTGACCCAACTCTGATGGTCTGTCGGACAGAAAATGCGGCAATATTTTGCAAATTCAGACATAATTCTTTCAGAATTATTGGACTCGGGGCACCTTATGCTGGAAAAGATGTGTTTAACACCCAGTCTCTCCATTGCCTCTTGGAACTCGATTGAAGTAAACTGGGTCCCATGATCAGACAGAAGGTATTCTGGCTTGCCTGCCTTTGGAAATACGGCTTTATCCAGTCTGTTTACTATCTGTTTTGTCGTAGCTTTCTGAATAGGATTCAACGTTACATATTTTGAGAATACATCGATTGTCACAAACAAATATTGGTTTCCTCTATAGGCCTTAGGACATGGACCATATATATCACAGGACATCAGCTCACGTGGCTTGGTAGGGATAATCGCCCTTGGTTTTCCTTTCATCAGCTCTGAGACGAATTTTGCTCGTTGACATTTGTCACAGGATCTTACCACATCAGCAACGGTAGTCCTCATCTTGGTCCACACAAATCTCTCCTTTAAAGTGCTTAAGGTCTTGTCCAAACCACCGTGACCAATGCTGTGGTGTGCCAACCACACTAGTTTAGTTCTCAAGCTAGGAGGTACGACAATTCTGACCTGAGAATGACCTGCGTCGATATATTTACACACAACTTCATCACACAGAACAAAATGCTGCGAACTTCGCTGGGTAGCTGCGTAATCAGGATCGGTGTTGTCCATGACTCCCTTTAAGTACCTGAACATCAGTCTAATTGGAGTGCATCTCTTCTATAATACTGATATGCGTTCTAAAATTCTGAGCGTTTCTTGGTCTTCATCCTCCAATTGTACCAGATTTATTTGTACATTCTTGACTGGATTACGTGACAAAGCATCGGCAAGATGATTGTCCTTTCCTGGCTGGTGTATAATTGTAACATTAAATTGTTGTGTAAATAAGGCCCATCTCGTAAGTCTGTCACTGGATAAATCAGATTGCAACATAAATTGCAGAGCTTTATGATCCGTAATGATTACTAATTTATGGCCCATTAATATCTTTTTCCATTGGTGGAGGGCTGTAACGAACGCAAGAGCTTCCAATTCTGTAGTGAAGTAGTTCTCTTCGTGTTTTCTTAATTTTCTTCCGGTAAAGGCAATGTAGTGCTTTCCTCCCTCTTCGTCTTTTTGGTACAGAACTGCGCTGATTCCAATACGCGACGCATCTGATTCATTGTATAAAGTACGCTCAAAATCGGGATACTCCAATTTTATGTTGTCGCGAAGCATTTCTTTCGCTCTTTCAAAGGCTAAGTCAGTGGCGGATGTCCACTTCCAACGATTATTTTGCCGGAGAAGTTCGTATAGGGGTGCCATGGCATCACTTCTGAGTAGCGAGGACAATGGTTACAAATGAACTGACACATTCCTACGAATTCTCTAACTTGTTTAACCTTCTTAGGCTTAGGAAACCTTATAATAGTCTCGATCTTGTCTTGATTTGGGCGATACCCATACTGGTCTATTGTATGTCCCCAAAATTTGATTCTTTTGTGCATGAAATGGCATTTCTCAAAGTTTATTTTAAGGTTGGCAGCCTTTAAATTCTCAAATAATAATCTCCAGTGTGCAAGGTGTTCATGGACATTTTAGATGATATTATCAAGTCGTCTATGTAGCATATAACATTTTCTTTAACTTCCTCTGTGAGTTTGCTATCTAGGGCACGAATTAGAGCTGACCCACTGTTAACAATACCAAATGGTACACGCTCAAAAACCCAAGATGTTTGGTCAAACAAGAAACCAGTATATTTTTTGCTTTCTTCAGATAACTCAATTTGGCAAAAAGAGGCGGTCAGGTCGAGGACACTGAAACATGACTTCCCCTTAAATTGTCTCAATAAATCACGAATCTTAGGCGGACGGTCTGTTTCGGGCATCATTAAAACATTCAAATTTCTGGCATCCAAGCAAAGTCTTAGTTGTCCATTATTTTTCTTAACAACCGTGATAGGATTGATGTACGAAGAAGCTTGTTTACAAATAATTCCATCTTTCTCCATTTTCTTAATAAATCCTTTTACCTCATCGTAGTATTTTTCCGGGATCGGGTAGGTTTTCTTTTGATAGGGAGCGTCGTTAATTAATCTTATCTTATATTGAAAATCCTTAATCGCTCCGGGCTTATCATCAAATATCTCCCGAAATTCCCTTATAAGTTCCCAAATTCAGCCTCAAAGCCTTCTGCCTTTAATGTAAATGTTTCCCTTTCTTGCTCGGCTTCCTCAATAACATTATTTAGAATTTCTTCCCGATAATCTGTATCTAGAATTGTTCTCTTTTCCTGTTCTTCTAAGTTTCTTGTTCTAATACTACCTTCATTAATCTTAATGAGACGATTCTTCATATCGGTGATCGCACCTACTTTGGTTATAAAATCAATTCCCAAAACAATATCAAAATTTATCTTACTCACAACAATAAAGATATGCTCGTAAGATCGACCGTCTATGTCAAAACTCAATAAGACTTGCAACTTGCATTTGACAGACTTGTCCTGAAATATGCCTCTAACCTTCACTGCAGATGCTGGCATAACAGTCAAACTATTACCATGCCTTAGTTTCTGGTAACACTCTTCCGACATTATTGATACCACGGCGCCTGTGTCGATGAGCGACTTACAGCTTTGCTCTTCCACAGCGATACTTATTATAGGTAATTCATTGGGTCTTTCTTCTTTAATTCTCGTATAACAGATCTTCGTCGTTTACTTGATAAATCTCATTGATGGACAGTAAATAAGATAGTTGAGTGACCTCTCCCTCTAATTCCGTTTGGAAATCGATTTTTTTTTCATTGTGCGTCTTCTTCAGGATTCCCCTGTTTACTCGTTCCAGGTTGGGGATTATCTATCTGTTCTTCCTTGCGCTCATTTTTAGGACCTTCTCCTTTCCTAATATCCTTTAAATATTCTTGCCCCTCTTTATGTCGTTCTTCATACTGCCGTTTAGTATACTCCTCATCACGGTAGTTCCTATACCGATTGTATCCTCTACCAGTACTATTTTCGTTGTTAGTTTTGTACCGATTATTATTGTTATTATATTGGTACCCTGCTCTTCTATAATAATTATTATATCGTGCATTCTGCTTTTGATATGGCCTAGCATCTTGGAACCTTTTATACCTCGGCTCATAACTTTGATCACGGAAATAGTTATTCCTATCTGGACCTCCTGCTCCTTTTTCCTGCTCCTTCTTTAACTCGGTTTGCTGTGTTTGGTCCATATAGAATGTATTTATTTCCCTAGAATCCTGCCTGGAATTTCTCGTAACTACGTTAGGTGTCGGACTCGTACAGTCTAATTTTCTGAGCAGCTCTCCCATCGATGCCAAATCTTTCACTCCCGCCGAAATTAAATAGCGTCGTACCTCAACTGGGAACTGTTGAGAAATCGCTTCAATCATTTGTCCCTGACTCAATGGATGTTGCAAAAATCTCAAGCATGATAACTGCTGCGCAAAATAATCAGGATAAAGCGTTGGAAGAGTACATGAGTATTTCTTCGAATACACCTCTGCTCTTAAATCATTCTGTGCTTCTTCTGACCAAAATCGTTTAATAAGGGCATCGGCGAACTCATTAAACTCAGTAAAAGTATATCGAAATGCTCTGAACCAGAAAAGTGGGGATCCTTCGAGATAGCGTTCCACAATTTTAAGTTATCTTTCCCGCGGAATTTGTGCCTCAACAAAGTAATCAGCTATATTTTTGACAAACTCTATCGGTGTATAATCATCTTGGTTGTTGAACCGTCGAAGTTTGTCTTCAAAATTCCTTATTACAGTTATATTCTTGGCCTGATTCATTGGAGTACTAGTTGTACGTTCTCTGAACTCCCTCTCGTAACCTCGGGTTTTATTTTCCTGCCTCTCCAATATTTCCGTTTGTAGAAAGTTTACTTTCTCTTCTCTACCTTCCTCTTCCGAGCTAATTCTAGTGAATTTTCTTCCATCCCTTTCTTCTTTCTCCCGCTCGTCACACTCTTCCAAGACCTCTTTAATGTGTCTTCCTATTTCCTTCTTTAATTCTTCCTTAATAGTCTCAATAGTAGATATATCGCTTAAATTCAAACTCTGCAATTGATCTTTTAGTTCATCTATTTCCTTAGATTTACCATTACCTATCGCCTTAATGTCGTTAACTATCTTTTCTAACTTAGATTTTACGTCATTAGACTCCTTCTCTAAATCCAGTTTAAACTTAGAAACGTCGTCTACCTGAATCTTCTCTAAAGAATCAATACGACGGTTTACATCTTCGCGTAAACTACTAATGTCTTTATTTAATTGTATTTCAGTACCAGCAAATTTACCTTCTTCTTTTTTCTGTATTTCCTTCAAATGCTCTTTATTAGCATTATCCCATTCAATTTTCCAGGCAAACATTTGCTTTTAAAATTTCCTCTATGTCTATTTCGAGATCTGCTTTTAGAATTTTATTATGATCTCCTACATGAATTCTTAGAGAATCTACATTATTTTTCAACTGCTCTAGAGTATTGTGGGTTTGTGAAGAGGCATTAGCGAATTGATTCCTCAGAGCATCAATACTATCTTTATTTAAATCTTCATCCTTTTCTAAATCCCTTCTGATCTCTACCTGAAAATTAGCATTCCTTGCTTCAATGTTTTTGAGTTTCTCTTGCAAATTCGTCGAATTAATTTTGAATCCTAACAACCCTTTCTTTCAACTATGATGCCTGAGTCTTCATTTCACCAATCTCAACACGCATGTCTCCGACCTCAGTGCGTACACTAGTTACATCTGTTTGCATTTTCCGCATATTATTGTGTATTTTACCTACATCAATTTTAACTTTGCCTATATCGGCCTTAACATCGGTTACGTCTGTTCTCAAGTTACCGATATCTATTTTAGTGTCATATACATCGCTTTGAATATTACCAGTGTCAGATTTGACATTGGCTATGCCAATGTTAATATTATTAACATTGGTCTGCATATTGCCAATGTCTGTCTTAACACCAGCAACTTCACTCTGAATATTACCAACATCATTTTGAATATCAGTGGAAATTTCCTGCAAACGCGTTACCTTATCAGTCATAGATGTTGCACTGGTTTGTCAACCATCTAATGCTGATTTGACACTATCAAGGTCTTCTTTCATGCTGTCTTTGACAGTATCTGTCACTGTCTTGGTCATTCTCACAATTTTGTCCATCTCTTTCCTAGCATCCGCCTGGAGCTTGGCATAGAGACCCTAGACCTCTTCACTAGACATAGTTGCCATAATACACAAATTAAAGCAAAGTGCTATAGGAATACAAACAACAGAGATAGATGACAACACTACGAGCAAACAATTTCTACCATAATGCTTGGGTATTTTTCCTGTCTAATAAAGCCTTATATGCTAGCTTACAATTATTTAGAACGCTTTCATTCATTTATATCGTCCTTGTCCACGCGGTTTAAATTAATTATGCCATTACCTTAAATTTAATCCGGTGTCTAATAATTTAATTTTAATGTTACATGGCTCTCAAAGTCCATTCAACCGGTTTATCAAAAATCAATACGTTCAGATCATAGGTAACCTTGCTGTATTTCCACCCATGTCTTCCTGTCGTAGGATTATAACATATCTGAACTTTCATAATGCGCTTCAAAATAGCTCAACCAACGGTTCTCGAAAACCTCGGGATCTCCCCATAGTATGGTCGCCATTCTATCCTACTGTGCCCGTATCAAACATGAGGCCCGCATGTAGAAATCCCAAGATGGAGAATGGATCGAAGATTCTCGAAGGCCCCGGCTCAAAACCTAGATGATTTTCCGACAGGCACCTCGATGATATATACACAGAGGAATGTTGTGTTAGGAGCAAACTACACTAAAAGCTCGAGATCCTTACCATAATCTCAGGTCGGAAAGGGTAAAGGAAAGCGCCACAACCAATAAAAAACCCATCCCCTAACACAACGCTAGCTATAATTAAATGAAACCACGGAAAACTGACGTATAAAGGAATGAAATAAAGTTTATTGTCGAAAACAACAATAAAACAAAATAAATGTAACACATATTAAAGTAGATTATGCAAGAGACTCGAATGCCTCCATGGTCAAAGTGTTCAGATCGCAATTGAACCACACTCATCAGGCGCCTTTTATCTAAGAAGTTCTTTTGATAAAAAAAAAAATATTATTGTTACCTTTACCAGACTAAAGACGATTTAAAAAATAATTCTTAACAAAACTATCGAGAAATCTATTAAAAGTAGAACTTCCGTACAATAAAGAAAATTAAAACTTGGCTGGAATTCATACCCCAAACGGTCAGCTGTTTGTAAATGCAAAACTACCTATCAGCGATCAACTGTTTCTCATACAAGGGCACCATTCATACTTGTGATTGAACCCATAATCACGCATTCTTACAGTTCGCAAATACACAAACATTTACAAAAATATTACACTTCATAAGTTCTGAAACAACAGAGGAGAACAATATATTTCTCCACAATCTATTTATTTAGAAAGATTTGCACTTAATGTCTGTACCAGACATTCCTTCACCTATCTTGGAGTGTTCAAACCTCTCCAGCATTTCTCGAATTGTATTTTTCCTCAAGAATAATTCTCAAACTCCTTTTCTTCAATCCTCATGCAACTTCAAACTTATTCATGACGTTGCGATTCGCCAATTAAATTTAAATAAAGATTAAACAGAAAATTTAAATATTTATGTTAATTACATTCCACAAGTTTAGATAAATTATCCGATTGCGTTAATATTTGTTAATAATATTTTAATTATATTAATTTAAATAAACATCCAACGCTGTTTATGAGAGTAGGTTAATCATTATGTCAAACTGTTTCACAATATAGTTTATAGGAATTATAATTTATCCACCTTCGTTAATTATTTAGATCACTCAATATTTATCTTTTTACTGCAAGATTAGATCGGTTTAAATGTTTATATCCGTAATGCTCATATGATTATTATGTCAATTAATCGAGTTAATAGTTTAATAATAATTAGAACCACATGGACAACAAAACTTCATCTTACTTTTTTACAGACTGCACCTAACTATAAGTACTTCGTCAGGTTCCAACAACCTAAATGAGTTCCAAATAACTCAAATTCCATAACAGCAATGCTCCAAATAGCATATTTCCCTTTACAACAATAGCAATGCATTACTTCTTAACAAACAAAAATACCCATCGTATTTCATACTTCAATAAGCTCACATTAGCTACTTACTTCCTTCCTTTAATTATTTGCACGCCTAATACGGACATTACCATAATAATTAACCGTAATATATCCTCGTAGTTCCTTTTCCGTATTGAAAAAAAAAATAGTACTTGCATTCTCACTCGTTATCACAACGGTATTTGTTGATTACAATATTTATACAGGTTAACAACCTTTAATACTTGTACTGATTTTTGTTGGTCGCAGATTTACTTAGTATAGATTTAGTAGAGTGAACAAATGCGCCCATTATAAAATAATAATACAATTGTACCGACGTACTGGTCTATACTTCAGATTCTAATACCATTGCAAAGTTATGAAAACAACCATCGTTAACGTTGCAACGGAAAAGAAATAATGTCATAAGAACTTTGGAAAACGACTCCTCTAAGCATCAACTGGATTCAGACGACCCTATTATACCAAAAGCTCTAAAAAACCAATCCTGGAAAGATTTGATTACATCCTACTATTGGTTAAAGATAGAACAATACTATCTGACCAGAATAAAATAGTTAACTCACATGACGATTATCATTAAGAGTTCAATGTCAAGTCTTTCAGAATCCACAAGGTTTCACAAGAAAATAAAATTTTTCACCAAATCATATATATATACGGTGTCGAATTCATTATAAATTGTTGATAAGATCGACGTGTTCTTCCCCTACAATAATTCAGTCTTGTTACAAGAAAAATACGCAAGATCGCATTATTCCAAGCATATGGCAAAATTTAAGAATAGTTAACGACAATCGTCGAGAAGGAAAAAAGTAATGCTTTTAAATTCAAAAGAAATTCAACTGGGTTGAATTATAGAAGTATCCAAAAAAACCTCCGCAGAGAAAAGAAAATTTTATATAGATAACCACAATGTTCCTCCGCAGAACAATCGACGACAAAGCTAGCATGAAAACCTTAGCATCCAACTACACATCGAGCAGTAAAAATCTTGAAGAATGAATGACACACAAATTAATGGAAGATTTGCTGCTCAATAGAATTGTCAAATACTCAAACTACAAGTAGTAAAAATCGTTGATTCTAACTGGTGATGAATCTGGCAGGTTCAGAAGGACTGTATATATATATCCTGATGGACTGGTATTACCGCCCGGGTGGAAACTCGAACTGCGGTCCGCTGCATCTGTGGGGATCGAGCTCCATTCCCCTGGGCTGGGCCTGCTCGTTCTGGAAAACGAACCGCTTCCTCCTAGGCTCTGGTAGACTCTTCTGGATTCGGTGGGATAACCCTTCCGATCTTGACAATTCTAGCAGTATCATGACGAATCTCTGGCGATATTTAAAGTTGATCATCGTAAATGAGTAATATCGTTGATAAACATTCATGGTGAGAGAATGTAATAAACTTCGAAAAGTATGAAGTCATATCATTTCAATGAACGTTCAACAAGGCTCGGTACTACGTTGAAATTGTTCCAAGACGAACTATAATTCACTCGTAAAGGCATCTATTCTCTGCTATCTGTATTCCAGGCGCACGTAAGTTAATTAGTTTAAACCATCATCCCCAACTTCATGTCGCTGTCAAATATCACTCGAAATCCTTCTAATGTACAACACATCGTGTCTAATTGTTCAATGCGGCCATCAGTTTACTATGCTGACTCAATGATCCTTCACACTGTTCTGTAGCAAGGCACGATCTGGCAGCTGTACCGTAAGTTCCTATTTTACACACTCTTGCTTGCTTGCACTGCATATAATGCTGTTACGAAAGTGACGTTCTTCAAACCCGCACTGTTCCTGAGTTGAATACCAATATCTTCTTACTAGACTCACTAAAATACACTGCTGACTATCTATAGCTTCATTACACACACGCATGTAGTCATGGAATTGCTTCACTGTCTGTACTTTTACTGTTATAAGCCTTGATCCAACATCGCCTAGTTTCGATATACTGCAAGGCTTGCCCGGCCTTCTAACCTCAGCCTGACCCACGGAGCAGGTGGCATGTGCCCCGCTACTCCAAGTTTTAACCTTGAGCGCTACATTGGGAATCACCTCCCTTAGCTCACGTCTCGATTTCATAAACACGACTGACCTTCCCCTCTCTCCGCTCCCGTCTAGAACTCTCCATAGCCTCAACTTGCTAGGGGAGGGGGGTAGATTTCGCGTACATGTAAAAAAAAACACAATTAAACATAGTACAGCGATTATCTATGTCTTTATAATCAAATCAGAAGCTTCCTCATGAATATAGACGTCTTCTCAAGTGAAATAATCTTCTTAGTGATGCTAATTACTGGAAATACAAATAATGTGATGACGTTTCAGAATCTTATTAGTAAAGCCATGCTTCCTGATTGGTCATCGCGTTACCTTCTCAGAACTCGTAGATACCACAATAATCTCAATATAGGTGCAATCCAGTTCATTACCATAAGAACATGACTTTCTCCAGCCGTCCCAAGATACAGTTGAAATTACTCAACTTAGCACAAACTCAATTCTTAGAATGGATCCAATATAATTTCTTCCATATAACATCAATTACCATTGGGGATAAAAATGACCACAAATATGACCTGGAATAAGCCGAATTCGGGCTCAGTATGTACACGTTAAATAATAATAATTATGGTTAATCGACTAAATATCCTTTAACAAAAGCTAAAAATAAAATGTAAAATAAATTTATAGCTCAGGTACCCTCTTGGGCTAGCTGCCTATACAAGACAATCAAATAATTCATTGCCTAATAATAATTACCTACTAGCTTTAGATCCTTTGGCTGAATCTAAAAATAAAATCTAGGGTTAGTAACCTAGCAGTTAAGTCCTTTGGTAAAATCTAAGAATAAAATGTAAATTAAAAATTATCGCTCAGGTATCCTATACAACTGAATCAAATAAATAATTACCAAATAATAATAAAATGTATTCGTTATATCCTTTAGTCAAAATCTAAAAATAAAATAAATAATAAATCAAAATTATATAAATATACTTTGAATATTAAATATTAAAAAAAAAAAACTGAAATTTTAAAAATGTGTACTTGTGTCCTTTTGGTAAACCTCTAAAAATTTAGAAATTAAATAAATATATAAATAATAATAAATAATAATAAAATAAATAATAAATAAATAAATAAATAATAAATAATTCACATGGTGAGGTTTGAAGCCATTTTTCAGTGTTGCCTAAGTAAACAAAAGTTTGGTGCTTTTCAGTCGGTCAACACGAATGTTCCTAAATAGAGCTGGGTTATGCATAAATTAGCGGGGTTCAATTCAATGGTGCACAGAGCTTTAAACATACCCATGTCAACAGACAATTATAATAGGGAAATAAAAACCATTAAACAAATAGCAAAGGAAAACAAATTGAAGCCAAACATAAAAATAAAGATAAAATGATTTCAAAACCGGACATTAATGAGAAAAATTCGCGCGCTTCAACTATGTGAATGAGAACACATATAAAATCACTAACCTATTCAAAAAGCAAGGCATAAAAATAGCATTCACAACGAATAATACAACCGGGAGGTACCTGCAAAATAGCAATCTAAATAAACAAGACCCGTATTCAAAGTCAGGGGTATATTCTATTACATGCCAAGACATTGGTTGTCAAGCTAATTACATTGGACAGAGCAGAAGACGAGTAGATGCACGTTATAATGAACATAGGAATGCGATAAGATACGGAACACATTCAGCCGTATGCGAACATATGTGTGACTCGGGGCACAGCTTCACTAAAATCGAGACTGATATAAAAATAATTCTTCACGAATCGAAAGGCAGAGCTCTCGACATAACAGAAGCAATCGAGATCCACCTAGCCAAACAAAACAATCCCAACAATCTAAATGAACACACTTTTATGGAGAGTTCACCCCTTTTCGCTCTACTAAAAAACACACCCTGTCGAAAACAAGACACAACTTAGCGATACAGCCAAGCTGGATAAAAAAAGGGAGGGGGACATAGCGGTGTTTATAGGTAAATGTTATTTGGATCAGGTGTACTATGTACATTTTTCTGCAATAAACCTAGGCCGATATGCGCGGCAGTATTAAAGGTGCCGGGACGTCTTCAATAGACCGTGTACCACTTAATATAAATGGCTTTTTTTTAGCCCATGCGTGGCGAAGATAGTTCCACGGTTTTTAGTAGTTGCAGACTCCTGCATTCAATAGCATACACTCTTATCTAGACTTGGAAAAGTCACGCAAATATACATGGCACTGACCTCTGGAAGAACATAGCAACTAAAGGGGGAGGAAGGGGAATACCAGTTCCACCCAGCTAACACTCGGGGTTAGTCGACTATAACTGGTGTCTAAGGAAACACGCAACTGCTTCAAGTTCCAGTTAAGGAGACAACTCGATGAGTATAAGCTTGTATTATTTCAGTATAACCATAGTTGATTTTGTAAAACCATATAATCACCCCTAACAGACAAATTCCGGATTTTCATCACTATTTTAGAAGTTTACCTAACATTAGATACAGCACATTTAACATACACCGACTGTTGCATTACCAACACTGCAACTAAATAATTGTACATATTGTATATATTTTCACCTGTATTCTCAAACATAGATGTTATAGCCTAAGTGTAATGGATCTGATGATGATCGCTTGACGATCGAAACTGGTCATCCTTATGTAATTTATTTCAGGATCAGGGCATAACCCAGCTCTATTTGGGTACATTCGTGTTGACCGACTGAAAATAATTCACAGTCAATAACCAATAAATAATCATTTAAAAAGCCCGCCAGAATCTCACCACTAGTCACGTGTTCATAGCAATGTATAGTCCGGTTAGAATAAAATGAATCCCTCACTTGTCGTTAAGTCCTTTGGCAAAATTTAGCTAAATCAGTGGTCTGCAGTAGAGGGGGTAACATGCCAATTCATCTAACACGTTTATAGGTTCGCGAGAGATAATGGGCCGATGACCTACTGGTTTTGGGTCCTTTGGATAAATTAAAGAAAATCAATAAATAAGCATTTAAAAAAGCCCGCCATCTTACAAAAGCCGCTAGTCATGTACATACAACAAGGTATAGTCGCGTACAAATAAAATGGATCCCTCCCATGTCGTTAAATCCGTTGGGCAAAATTTGACTTAACCAGTGGTCTATAGTAAAAGGGGTAACATGCCAATTCATTTGACACCTCACACACGTCTGTGGGTTTATGGGTTTGAGAAATATAATGGGCCGATGATCTACTCGTTTTGGGTCCTTTGGATGAATTTTATAACAAGAAAATCCATAAATAATCATTTAAAAAGCCCGACATCTTACAAAAGCCGCAATTGCGTATGCGTATAAAATTTCATTATTTCACCCCCGGTTAAGGGTCGTTTTGTCTTGGGATGGAAATAAGTCGTCCATAGGGAAGGGGATTTCAGTCCGAGTCATTTGACACCTCACATGGCCATATCCGATTATTGGTTCGCGAGATATCGAAAATCTTACTTGGCTGAGGAGCGCGCAATTTACAAACTGCTGATGCTATGGCTTTAGACCCGCCTCATCCCTCTACTCATTTATGACCTAATTTGCATTAAAATTTCATTTTTAAAAGGGGTTGGAATAGCTTTCAGACTCTTACATGATGTTATCTCTCTTGGAAATATCATCTCTGGAATTTATTGAAACCAACATTCACCAAACCACTCTGCTGGTTGCAGAGATACAATTACAAAGAAGAGCTATTTATCACTTCCTTGACTAGACGTTTAATGCGACTGTACACAGCCGTTATTAGTTGCGTTCTAAACTGACATCTTCACTTTAGGACAACTTCTAGCATTCAGTTCGAACGTTGGTGTGCTAACACTACATGAATCAATAATTTCAAGACGTGGTCACCCATTGTAAATGCCAATTGATTGCTCATCCTATACTTACAGAAATGTAATTAGCCTTGTACTGTACCCTTTTACCTACCAATACCTGTTGTATCCCTGGATAGCAGCTGGAACGTAGAACCTGAAAATTCCCCGGCTCTAAAGACCCCCCAAGTTCTACCAACAGACACAGGGATAATAGGGCCACTCGAATACCTAACAGGATGTATTAAGACTGACCAAGGCTCAGAGAAAGAAAAGACTAGCTCAAAACACAAGAATTCTTCAAGAGGAAGAAAGAATCTCAAAGGTGTGGCAAACCCTAAAATACCTAGCGATGGCCCCCTTAATACACCCTTCCATCACCTCTATAAAGCATCACGCAATAATTAAAACCAAATAATAAATTAGTTTATTGCAAGAATAAACATGACAGGAAATATCAATTTTGTCGACACCACGACCAATCAAAAATCTCATTGATTATACTGGATTGTCTTTCACCTATGAAATATGGGAAAGACTTCCAAAAATGAATTACCCATTATCTCAACTAACTTTTAGTTCTTTCAAAAATAAAGTAGAATAATAATAATGATCAATCCCATAGGATAAGCACACACAAAAAAAATATTATATGAATTGAATAAATTAAATTCATTTCGGTTCATTAACTGAAAGAACATCTTATACAAAAATATCCTGATTATAACCAATAATCTTACACGACATTTTCAGTAGCATTATATGGTCTTGTTATTTAACGATGAAATTCATATGGCATATTTACAGAATATAATTTACACAAAATTCTAGAATAATTTCGATTATTCTCCTCCCACTGACTTAATGTCACGACATTCACTTCTGCTTAAAATTGTTTCATTTCTAATTTCAGGGTAATTCTGCCGAAAAGTTAAGTTAAGCAAAAATTAATAATAGATTCAGCATTAAATAGTTATCGGTGATCCTTGTTAAACATACATGCTATGGCAAAGTCGTTATATTAATTTTACTGGAAATATTGAACTGGATATCCACTCAAGATTCTCAATAATACTGCTCAGAAAAATATTAATCTTCACACAGGTATTTTCACGATAACAACAGCGATAAAGTCACCTATGACCAAATATTAACCATACTAGGTTAAAAACAACGCCTCTCTGGGTTGAAACCCCATTCAATCTACTCCTGATTGGCACACGTGGCTCAATCCTCAACAAGAAAATTTTGCTTCGCAAAGCACTGTATCAAAATACTTAAACACAAGGACATTATTCCTAATACATGCCTCTCTAAATTCGAACATGCACCTATAATAGGAGCCTTACTGTTATAAATCCACAATTATGAAAATCAGCTGTTTATGATAAAAGCCTGAACTCGTGTTCAGAAAAATAATTTGATTCTGTAACAGATTACTAATAAAGCCCAGTGGATTCCAGAAATACTCCACCTATTTTAGAAAACTTGCCTTACATTGATGTATTACATTATTCATAATTCTTAAACGTATGACTTATAGTAAGTGATTCCTGGGATTATCCTCGCAAATTTGGATGTCGTTCAAATACCCTCTTAATAGAGAAAAACTATTGCACCAAAGGCAATGATATCAATTTAATCCAGTGTTAACTTCATAAGAGAAGAAAAGTATAACACTCCCAACCACTCAAACTGAGGTTTTAAAAGCGATTTATAAAAATAAATCCAATCTCAAAATAAGATCTTCCCTGAATTTCCCGAACGCGAAAATGTCGATGGATTAGTCCTACAGAATGGATCTAGGTTAGCAACAAAGGCTAAGCGACTAATGACCCATTAGTCAATCCACTTCGAAAATCACGCTCAGAAAATACAAGTTAAATCTGTTAATAAACCGAAGAAAAATAGTCAAAGGACTCGAAGTAACATTCAGAATAACAGGGTCCAAAAACTTCCCAATATCGTAATAATAATACGGAAAGGAAAATTCTTCTCAAAGAATACGATAATCCTCGCGAAAGTGCTTAAAGAACAATACACTAGAATATGTAAAACTCAGTCAGAGTTCTCAAAAAATTGTGTTACTAAAATGTTCTTACACAAAAAATCTGTAGATCTTCATCCTACATTGACTTCTCGACAAATAAGGATGAGCATATCAGTTTAAATACTGTAAAATACTACTGAAATTTTAAATTTATCCATCAAAATACACAAAGGATGCACTCATTTTTATGAGTCAAAATCCTGGCATCATAGAAGGTCAGCTTCGAAATAAGCATCGAACCTGCACTTTCTACTCAACCATTTAATCTACAAAATCAAATATGGCAATATGTGGTAGTTCAAAATGTCCACGCTACGCTACTGTAACAAGTTGAAGTGATCTGTACCTTTGGCGAATCTGGATGAGGAAAAAAAGGATATCGTTGGCCATACTAGGCTCCAGACCAACAGAAAACATGCCGGACTCCAACTGGGTCTCCAGAGAACGAACCATAGTCCTCCTAGGCTCGAACAACTCCCGGCCGGTCGAAATGGTCCCAATATCTCCTGGCGATATCTTCCCACACGCATTAGAATACCGATGGCCGGACCACAAACAGTTTATCAACTCGTCACGAAGCGAGGGTGAACTCGAACAGCCGCTAAATAGTTCCAATATAAGGACGCGAATGTGAGCAAGTTCACAAGAGTCCACGCGTCCCCTTGCATTACGAGACTCGCTTGCACACCTCATGGTAAATGAAAATTGCTGCCAACGTGTCCCCGCTACACCCTGCTAATGCAGTATTCTTATTTTAATCTAGCCTACCATCGTAATGGATATAAGCTTCATAGTATTCCTTCCTTCTGACACCTTGCTTAAGAATGTGCTTTTTTTAAGAAGTATAGGCACTGTGAAAAGTTTGAATCAAGTCTAGGCTGCATTTCCACGAAGGTTTATATGCAGAGTGTTACGACACAATACAGCCGAGCTGGCGGTCGGGATTATGAACGTATTCTCCCGCATGGTCCGTTAGTAGCTGTGGACACACGGTCGTAAGGATCAACTTATAATACATGTTTAAAACCATGTCTGATCCCCATTAAGCAAGTTTCTACTCCACGTAGAATGCCGAACGAACTCGCTTACATACATAGGCACACTCACACGTTTTGAAAATCCCGTTAACTTGCGATTTCAATTTCACTATTGCCAGGCTTATACCTGCACGATGTCGGTTTCTCAAGTACCTGCTCTCCGCACGAGGTCGCTTGAGCACGACATCCTCTCTCCCCACTCCTCTATACGTCACGACTCGATATAAAATATATCGCAGTCGAAGTTTAATCACCAGTGACTTAACAGATCATCTTCTGTTTTTCATACTTGCTTAGTAATAGCTTTCTGCCATGGAAATATACATACAGACATATGTAACTGCTTACATATAGCGCTAAATATACTTTAATTTGTATTAATCATTCTCAGGTGAATCGATCGATATAATGTTGGACAAAGTCAACATGATTATTATCGATGACCTTCGGGCTTCTCGTCGGAAACACGAGCTCTACCGATCTCTTCTTGATAGCATATCTTTTGCTCGCTGTAGACCAGCTGTTATGATAGACTTCAGAGGCTAGCTAGAAAGTTACAGGGCGTTCCCAAAATACTGTATCCATATCTGTACTTAAGACCTTTAGGAATAATGGTGCATTTTCCCTTTGATACCTTAAATAAAAGTCTCCTCAGCTTTTATTTACACCATTCCAGGTAATCTCGGCATATGTAGCATTATTCAGTCAACACACAGACTATCTTCTTCACATATCTTTTCAGGGTTTTTGCATTGAAACGACCTATCGTTTCTCTTCCATTTAGGCTTACTAACTCATAACAATTATTTCATTTTATTATAATGACTTCTCTGTCATGGTAATCACTTTCTTGTAGTCGTGAACAGGTAGAATGCGTGACATCTCAGTGCTTAATTTCTTTTCGAAAATGTTTTTCCTTTGTCCCGGTCAGGCGTTCTTTCTGAACTCCGACCTTCTCTGCTACTGCTGGGTTGTGACTTATCTGGATTTTCATCCTTTCTTTCCTTCGATTTTCTTCGTCCAACCTCCGTGGACTTATCTCGCCCTCTCTTGAGCATCCCCTGTTGCACTTTCTTATTGGACGCCTCCGTCCGATAATTGTTGTATCTTGAGTACCCTTGATTTTGTCTCTTATCTCTGTTGCCACGGGTATCTCTATCATTCCTATTATATCTGTTATCTCGATTATTTTGATCATATCTGTAATTCCTGTTATAAGGCGTTTCTCGGTGATCATTCCGGTTTCGATCATTATCTCTTCGATAGAAATTTCTCTCCTCGTAGCGACGTTGCCATGGCCTCTCCTGGGCGTCCCTACGTTGGTTTTCCCATCTCCTCTCTTCCTGATGGGTATTTCTAATAGGACCCATTCTATCATCTCTTCTTTGCTCAAAACGATCCGTCTGCTGTGTACGGTTCATCATTACCGCGTTTACAACTTTCGATTCCTGCCTGGCATTTTTGACTATGGTAGGTTGCGTCATCACACTCATGTGATCTAATCGACGTAACAAGTCATCTAACGACGTTAAAGACGATACTCCGGAAGAAATAATTGATCTCCTTACTTCCGCAGGCAATTGATGTGAGATAGCTTCAAGGAGTTCTTCCTGGGTTAACGGCGGCTGGAGAAAACGGAGTTTTGCTAACTGACACGCAAAGTACTCAGCATAGCTGGTTGGTCCTGTACTGGAGTACTTGCGTGAATAGACTTCCGATCTCACATTTTGTTGGACCTCGATCGACCAAAATCTTTGTATGAAGGCCTCCGAAAACTGTTCAAAATTGTCAAATGTGTAACGAAAGGCCCTGAACCATTGTAACGGAGCATCGGTAAGAAACCTTTCCACCATACGTAGCTCACGCTCACGTGGCACATGTGACTCCAAAAAGTAATCTCTTAATGCCCTTACAAATTCGATTGGTGTCATTCCATCCAAGTTGCTAAACTTCCTAGGTTTGTCATCAAAGTTTTTTATTATGGTTACATTCGGTGTCCTTTCCAATGATTTCGAAGTATAATCATCCACGCCTACGTTGGGGTTCGGAGAACTAAACGTCTCCCTGCTTGTTCGAATGGGACTCGGATGTTCCATTTAACTGAGCCGAACGTTGGGTTCGTTATTGGGAGATTCCTGCATCATCCTATCCCTACTATCAGGTACTATCACTTCAGGTTGTTCAACTACAACTCTAAAATCGGACTGTAAAAGTGATCGCAATTGATCTTTTAGCGTATCTAAATTGATATGCCCCTCTAGATTAATTTGCTCGAGACCCTTTCTAATTTCATTAATCTCGGAAGTTTTCTTCTCCCTGACCTCATTTAACTCTATCTTACTTTGGTCGACTTTAGTTTCAACACTGTTAATACGTTTCTCTAAATCGGATATGTTATTAACCTGTGTATTTTGAATTCCATCCATTCTTTTGCTTAGATCTTCCCTAACATTTATTATGTCTTTGCTATTAGTTGCAAGACCAGTGGCAAGTTTGGATTCTAACTTAGATTTCTCAACTTTAAAACATTCCTCATTAATTTTCATGATATCTTTACGAAATGTTACAATATTATCTCTTATGATCCCTTTCAAATCTATGTCAAAATCATCCCTGAGAAGTTTCGTATGATCTGTGACTTGAGCTCGGAGTGTCCCCATTTCACATTTCAACTGCTCCAGGCTATTCTGGGTCTGATTAGTGTCATGGGAAAACTGTAGCTGAAGTGCTTCTAATTTTTTTTTACTGAGCTTCACACTTTTTTCAAAGTCTAGTCTAATCTCAACTTGGGGCCGATAACCTAGATGTTAGGCCCCTTAAAACAACAATTATCATCATCATAATCTCAACTTGAAACTCTTTACTAGATTTTTCTAGCTCCATTAACTTAACCCTTCGTCTGATTTTGACTAGATTCGATTTTTCGGACCTCTAGCTCCATTTTATTTTGGCTGGATTCAATTTGATTTACATCATTCTGAATATTTTTGACTTGGGACTGAATCTCTTTTTGACTGGATTCTATTAATCCCACATCTGTTCTTAAATCATTGATTTGGGATTGCATAATCCTTACATTAGAGTTTACATCATTTACTGTTTCCTCAATTCCCCTTTGACTAGCCTGAACATTGTTAAGATCTGTTTGCATTGAAGTTTGACTATTTTGCATTGATGTTTGACTAGTTTGGATATTGTTAATGTCTGTTTGCATTGAAGTTTGACTATTTTGCATTGATGTTTGACTAGTTTGGATATTGTTAATGTCAAGTTGCATTCTTTCTTGGCCAACCTGTACCAAGCCAACATTAGCCCGTAGTGTACTGATATCTAGTTGTGTTTTTCTATTATCGTCCTGGATATCTTCGATATTAGATTCTACACTGGTAACTTCTACCCTTTTAGAACTGTCTTTGATAGCCTTCAAGGAGGATTGCATAGTATCAATTTCCCCCCTGATACCTTCAGCAACTGCACCCTGATTTTGAATAACAGTTTCGGACATATGGTCTAATGCAGATTTAGTTTGGACCTTAATATTTTCTATGTCCTGATTCAAATTGTCCATTTCATTTTGAATAATTTCAAACATCTTCTTAACGTCACCAACAGTCACCATATTACCTTCAGACATGCTTCACTACACTTCACAAGAAATAAGAATACCACACCAACAAAGCACAGCGAGAACATCTACAAACAACCACCATTTACCATACATGCTCATCCTTATTGTCTGGCATTACCTTAAAATAAGCGTATGTCTAAACACAAAGTGCCCAATTTGATTTGGGATCGCCTATATACAAGTGCGTGTTGGTTTATATCGGTGAAGGTCTATGATTCTACCATTACTCAAATTTTAAATTTGCTACAAACACTTCTATTTTTAATGATGTCAGCAATGATCATCAGCCGGAAACAAGTAGAACAAATTATTAACAGAGCGTGTGGCACCACTCCAATACATAAAATTTAAAAAAATTAATAATGGTTGCAATACCACTTGTAAGTCAAGTAGCTCGAGTATCCTCGTAATTGCTTTGTTCCATAGGAATTCCAATAGTTCGTGCCAAAATATTGGTTCACCATTATTTTATTGCCATGATTCATGGTCACACAGGAAACACGGTGTTCCAATTCGCGATCTGTGTTACATGATCATAAAACTAATTTCCACTTTGTACTTTCAGTTTCAATTTTGGCAGAATTACGGCATTCAACTCCCTGGTATTCGCTCTGGTATTCCAGTTTTTCGAAGCCCCTGAGCTGGGCGCCACCTAATGTACACTATTACCTACCAATACCTGTTGAATCCCTGGATAGCAGCTGGATCGTAGAACCTGAAAATTCCCCGGCTCTAAAGACCCCCAAGTTCTACCAACAGACACAGGGATAATAGGGCCACTCGAATACCTAACAGGATGTATTAAGACTGACCAAGGCTCAGAGAAAGAAAAGACTAGCTCAAAACACAAGAATTCTTCAAGAGGAAGAAAGAATCTCAAAGGTGTGGTAAACCCTAAAATACCTAGCGATGGCCCCCTTAATACACCCTTCCATCACCTCTATAAAGCATCTCGCAATAATTAAAACCAAATAATAAATTAGTTTATTGCAAGAATAAACATGACAAGAAATATCAATTTTGTCGATACCACGACCAATCAAAAATCTCATTGATTATACTGGATTGTCTTTCACCTATGAAATATGGGAAAGACTTCCAAAAATGAATTACCCATTATCTCAACTAACTTTTAGTTCTTTCAAAAATAAAGTAGAATAATAATAATGATCAATCCCATAGGATAAGCACACACAAAAAAATATTATATGAATTGAATAAATTAAATTCATTTCGGTTCATTAACTGAAAGAACATCTTATACAAAAATATCCTGATTATAACCAATAATCTTACACGACATTTTCAGTAGCATTATATGGTCTTGTTATTTAACGATGAAATTCATATGGCATATTTACAGAATATAATTTACACAAAATTCTAGAATAATTTCGATTATTCTCCTCCCACTGACTTAATGTCACGACATTCACTTCTGCTTAAAATTGTTTCATTTTTAATTTCAGGGTAATTCTGCCGAACAGTTAAGTTAAGCAAAAATTAATCATAGATTCAGCATTAAATAGTTATCGGTGATCCTTGTTAAACATACATGCTATGGCAAAGTCGTTATATTAATTTTACTGGAAATATTGAACTGGATATCCACTCAAGATTCTCAATAATACTGCTCAGAAAAATATTAATCTTCACACAGGTATTTTCACGATAACAACAGCGATAAAGTCACCTATGACCAAATATTAACCATACTAGGTTAAAAACAACGCCTCTCTGGGTTGAAACCCCATTCAATCTACTCCTGATTGGCACACGTGGCTCAATCCTCAACAAGAAAATTTTTCTTCGCAAAGCACTGTATCAAAATACTTAAACACAAGGTCATTATTCCTAATACATGCCTCTCTAAAATCGAACATGCACCTATAATAGGAGCCTTACTGTTATAAATCCACAATTATGAAAATCAGCTGTTTATGATAAAAGCCTGAACTCGTGTTCAGAAAAATAATTTGATTCTGTAACAGATTACTAATAAAGCCCAGTGGATTCCAGAAATACTCCACCTATTTTTAGAAAACTTGCCTTACATTGATGTATTACATTATTCATAATTCTTAAACGTATGACTTATAGTAAGTGATTCCTGGGATTATTCTCGCAAATTTGGATGTCGTTCAAATACCCTCTTAATAGAGAAAAACTATTGCACCAAAGGCAATGATATCAATTTAATCCAGTGTTAACTTCATAAGAGAAGAAAAGTATAACACTCCCAACCACTCAAACTGAGGTTGTAAAAGCGATTTATAAAAATAAATCCAATCTCAAAATAAGATCTTCCCTGAATTTCCCGAACGCGAAAATGTCGATGGATTAGTCCTACAGAATGGATCTAGGTTAGCAACAAAGGCTAAGCGACTAATGACCCATTAGTCAATCCACTTCGAAAATCACGCTCAGAAAATACAAGTTAAATCTGTTAATAAACTGAAGAAAAATAGTCAAAGGACTCGAAGTAACATTCAGAATAACAGGGTCCGAAAACTTCCTAATATCGTAATAATAATACGGAAAGGAAAATTCTTCTCAAAGAATACGATAATCCTCGCGAATGTGCTGAAGAACAATACACTAGAATATGTAAAACTCAGTCAGAGTTCTCAAAAAATTGTGTTACTAAAATGTTCTTACACAAAAATCTGTAGATCTTCATCCTACATTGACTTCTCGACAAATAAGGATGAGCATATCAGTTTAAATACTGTAAAATACTACTGAAATTTTAAATTTATCCATCAAAATACACAAAGGATGCACTCATTTTTATAAGTCAAAATCCTGGCATCATAGAAGGTCAGCTTCGAAATAAGCATCGAACCTGCACTTTCTACTCAACCATTTAATCTACAAAATCAAATATGGCAATATGTGGTAGTTCAAAATGTCCACGCTACGCTACTGTAACAAGTTGAAGTGATCTGTACCTTTGGCGAATCTGGATGAGGAAAAAAAAGGATATCGTTGGCCATACTAGGCTCCAGACCAACAGAAAACATGCCGGACTCCAACTGGGTCTCCAGAGAACGAACCATAGTCCTCCTAGGCTCGAACAACTCCCGGCCGGTCGAAATGGTCCCAATATCTCCTGGCGATATCATCCCACACGCATTAGAATACCGATGGCCGGACCACAAACAGTTTATCAACTCGTCACGAAGCGAGGGTGAACTCGAACAGCCGCTAAATAGTTCCAATATAAGGACGCGAATGTGAGCAAGTTCACAAGAGTCCACGCGTCCCCTTGAATTACGAGACTCGCTTGCACACCTCATGGTAAATGAAAATTGCTGCCAACGTGTCCCCGCTACATCCTGCTAATGCAGTATTCTTATTTTAATCTAGCCTACCATCGTAATGGATATAAGCTTCATAGTATTCCTTCCCTCTTACACCTTGCTTAAGAATGTGCTTTTTTTAAAGAAGTATAGCCACTGTGAAAAGTTTGAATCAAGTCTAGGCTGCATTTCCACGAAGGTTTATATGCAGAGTGTTACGACACAATACAGCCGAGCTGGCGGTCGGGATTATGAACGTATTCTCCCGCATGGTCCGTTAGTAGCTGTGGACACACGGTCGTAAGGATCAACTTATAATACATGTTTAAAACCATGTCTGATCCCCATTAAGCAAGTTTCTACTCCACGTAGAATGCCGAACGAACTCGCTTACATACATAGGCACACTCACACGTTTTGAAAATCCCGTTAACTTGCGATTTCAATTTCACTATTGCCAGGCTTAAACCTGCACGATGTCGGTTTCTCAAGTACCTGCTCTCCGCACGAGGTCGCTTGAGCACAACATCCCCTCTCCCCACTCCTCTATACGTCACGACTCGATATAAAATATATCGCAGTCGAAGTTTAATCACCAGTGACTTAACAGATCATCTTCTGTTTTTCATACTTGCTTAGTAATAGCTTTCTGCCATGGAAATATACATACAGACATATGTAACTGCTTACATATAGCGCTAAATATACTTTAATTTGTATTAATCATTCTCAGGTGAATCGATCGATATAATGTTAGACAAAGTCAACATGATTATTATCGATGACCTTCGGGCTTCTCGTCGGAAACACGAGCTCTACCGATCTCTTCTTGATAGCATATCTTTTGCTCGCTGTAGACCAGCTGTTATGATAGACTTCAGAGGCTAGCTAGAAAGTTACAGGGCGTTCCCAAAATACTGTATCCATATCTGTAGTTAAGACCTTTAGGAATAATGGTGCAGTACGACAGTGGATCAAGTAACACAATATGAATTGAACTACATACAATGAAAGGATATTCTAAAATTCCTAATTTCCACTGAATGCCCATAGACAGTTACTCCACAAGTTTCCTCCTCTTATGCTGAGCCAAAGTTTTGGGTGAAAAGCTATCATTAACATCGTGTAAAAAATTGTTATATTACTGGCAGTACCCAGTACAGTCTTTTCAATTAATACCCTGGCATGCTTGGAACAGCTGTACCCATAAACAGTACAGTGAGCAGACATCTTCGTGTTACATTCACCAAAACAATCTGCTGGTTGCAGTGATGCAAACATTCTGTCTTGTAGTTGTCGAGTAGCTTATTCATAACTATGAAAGTAAATGCAGTAAAGTTGACTACATCTGCATGGGGATAGCAGCTGATAATTTTATCACTTTGTATTAAATTTGTTTCTCTATTTATTCTAAATTTATTCAACCTCAAACCTGATTCACACACCTCTCTTCCCCCACCCGAACAAGAAATGTAATGAATGAGATTAGTGGAATAGAAAAATAAAAGATTAATCAGGACCTGCTACAGGTTATAGGCCTCTAACCTAATGCAGTTCTCGAAATTTAAATCCCAATATAAATGTGAATACTACCCACATTAACACCTACGGTACGTACACCTCCCACTTGAAATTGCATAGCCTTATAAAAAATAAACCTAACCTACATAACCTGTAGCACATAATTTAAGTTAGAAAATTCTGAATTTTACATCTAAATGGATTTTCATGAACACAGGGGCTAGCCTATGCTACAATTTAAGGGTAGGACTATCTGTTTTCTAACGTTTTATCAGTACGGTTTATACAATGGTGCAGTAACTAGTTTTCCATTCTTTTAATCATACTAGTTGCCCATTCCATCTCATGTTGTGTGAAATGGAGTCCAAACAAAAGAGACTTGGTTACGAGGATTCTTCCTCCCATTACACTAAACCAGCGGGAGTTTGAGCCTAACAGTAGGGGGCTACTAGGAGTTCTGCTTCACTTGACACTCCTGTGCCCAATAAACCAACATGGCCGCCGCTCGAAGTTGAAACATTTAAATAGACTTTTCTCTCGAACCCATGGTCGGAGTTTCACGAATGAGGTGTCGTAGGACTTGAGGTGACGCCCCTTTGCTATGGACCACTCGTTATACTTTTGAAAAAAAAAAAATGAAAATTTTTGTTTTCGAAAATAGGCAATAGTTTAAACCCAAACATGATAGAATGTTGTGCAATGGCTCAAACAAACAGTCTCTATGTCCTTTATTTTTATAATAACACTTTTTTATTTTTTATGTTTTTTTGAAAAAACTCGAATTTTGAAAATCCCATATTTTGGAAACTAGGAATTATACAAAAAAGTTTGTTTGACATAAATGAAAGGTCCCTATGCCCCCCTACCCCCAAAATAAATTTCAAGTCTCTAGAGCAAAAATTTGTGTTTTTTAAGTAGTGGGATGACAGGGGAGCTGCTCCACTTAGGAAGTTGTGAGCCCCTGCGACCTTGGAATGGAAGGAGCCATGCTAGGAGGGCGTGCTTGGATTCGTTTTTTCGTCTCGTCGTGCTCTTTACGGAAATGTAGGTGTCGAAAAGGTGAACATCTGGAAACACGGTCTTTTTAGGGTAAAAACGTGATTTTAGACTTTTTGCTATATTTTGCGAACCAATTATGCTAGAGGCGTGTACGACGGGTCCAAGGACTCGGGCTGACGTTCTCTTTGCTATGGACCACTCGTTGTAATTTTTTTTAAATTTGGAAACTCGATTTTGGGGTAAACACTTGTTTTTTGTGATTTTTGCCGATATTTCACGAACCAATAACGCTAGAGACATGTACGAGGTGTCTTAGGACTCGGGCTAACGCCCCCTTTCAAATGTGGCAGATATGTTTTCCAAACAATAATTCACAAAGGGCCTAACGCCATACATGTTGAAATAAAGTTTTCTTTTTCTTTACCAGTTTATAAAGTTTATGAAGCGTGGTGGTTGAGAGAGAGGATACGGTTGGGTGTGTGTGTTTCAACGAACCTGTCGCTAACCATAAGGACCATGCTTAATAGAACAATCGCTATTTCGGCGGGTCGGTGTATGACAGAGCGCGCATGCGTTTTTTTATATTTTACCTTGAACGTGTAAACGGTGATGAGATCTTGGTTCTATGTTGGTCGAAGCGAGTACAGAAAACAAACTTGCCAACGATCAGGAGGTCAATGTCATTTGAGCTATTTGGAAGGCGTTGATCTGACTTGACAACAGGTGCAATGGAAAAATGACCATGACGCTTGAAGGTGAAATAATCTGACCATCGTGGTGGCAGGGAAGAGCGAAAGGCATGTGAACATGTGTGAAACCACATGCACGCTAAACCAGTGACATCCTGTCTTGCTTCGTACGTGACAAAATGCAAGTTCATGTGAAATTTGATCAGCCACAGGTGTTCGCTTGGGACGTTAGCTGTCCACGTGCGCGATAACTATTAACAAGTTACATCCTGTTTTGCTTCGTACGTGACAAAATGCAAGTTGACGTGAAATTTGATCTGGCACAGTTGTTCGCCTGGGACGTTAGCTGTCCACGTGCCTGATAACAGAATGTTCAAAGCGTGGGAATCGCTGAATCAGTCAAAAGTATTATTCAACTTGTCGGAATGATGTCACAACCAATAGATAGGCAAGAGCTGCGAACAGCAGTGGAGGGAGGTGAAGGGAGGGAGAGGGGGAGGGGTAATGTAAGAGAGAACACAGGTGGAAAGAGAAAGAAATATGTGGAGCTGAGGACTGTACACATAGAGCTATAGGTGGTGTACAACATGTGTGAATAAATTAAAAATTGCACAGGTTCACACAACATGTAATTTATTGATCCAAGAATTAAACGTAGAGTTAAACCCTAACCATTTGACATAGAGTTTATTTCCTTTTTGTTTCAACACTTTTTCCACAAGATAATGCTGAGGAAATGCTGTTTTCTGAAGTTCATGGAGATAAAATCTGCCTTTTATGGGTTGGTCGTTGAGGTCCTCGAGTAAATATGTGACTGGAGTGTCCAAGTTGACTTGACGAATTCGAAATAGTTCAGTCCCCCACTGTGGCGTGTAGCCCTTATTGAAGGCAGACTTAAATTTGCTCACACGAACAAAATCCCCAATGTTCAGTCGGTGACGTTTAGGATCGGCTGTTTTTATGGGGTTAAACAGTTTATCCAATCGCTGAATATTTTTGGTCACGAGGCGTGGCTTGGTCCCAATCGTTCTATGTTTGGTGTCATTGTAACGTGATACTAGCTCTGGCAACATGTCCAACCAGCGATATGTGCCATGAGCGGTAAACGCTTTCCACATATGGGTTTTCAATGTTCGGTTGAACCGTTCGACCACACTGGCTTTCAGATTGCTGTACGTGGTGTAATGGTGAATATCCTTAGATTTGAGAAAACTGGAGAAATCCTTGTTGAAAAATTCTTTCCCCTGGTCAGTTTGTAGCAGCTGAGGTTGACGTTTGGAGTGTTGAATAATATGTTGAAAGGCCTTGGTAACTAGTGGGCCAGACTTGCGACGCACAGGTTCAACAAAGGCCATTTTGGAATAGACATCAATGACGGTCAACATATAGCGTACACCGTCGTTAACGCTAGCATAGGGTATCATTTCAACCAAGTCAGCCTGCCAAAGTTAATCCACACCTCGTGAAATCACCTTGAGTCGCGGATAGTGACGCCTAGCTGGGCGATGCAACTCGTGAGCAATACCCATTTTAATGGGTGAGGGCTTAAACAATAATTTTGGCATTTCGAAGTTCTTGTTCAATTTCTTGAATTTCCCAATCGTGACCGGTATGGCCAGCTTGACGTGAGGCATGCAACAACTGTAGCCGCTGGACGAGCTTATTGGGATTGTGCCAGTAGGTAACATCCACAAGGGGTTTTAATGGTTTAAATGTCACTCCCGAAGCGGACACTTTACGACGAGTACTTTGACTAGTGGAAAACATTTTTGCAATTATGGTTTTATATTTTTGAGATATATTGGCATTCACTTGTTGCGTGGGATCATACTGTCTTTTGTGAGCATGGGTATCCAATAAAATGGATTTATATTTGTCAAGGTCCTCTGACGTATAATCATGGGAAGAGGGGGTCCGAGAAAAGAGCAGCTTTAACAGTCCTGGCGTTAATTTATAGTTGATATTTTTAATGACAGCTTTAGTACGAGCAAATTTAACGGATGAATCGCCAATTTTAAAACTATCATCCTCATAGCGAACACCATACGTGGTATCTGTGTTTCCAATAAATAGATCGGTGAAATAGGGTTACAATGTTGATCCATAATATTTTATTAAAATGGTTTTCAGTTGTGATTTATGTTGAGGGGTGGCCAAGAGTTGTGAAAACGGAGACGCCCTGGAAGGGCAAGGTGTTTCGGCCATGGCCAAGGATTTCTTTTTCTCAAAAACTCTGCAATGGGTGCGGCCTTTTTTTGAGGCGTAAACACTGGTTCCTCCTCATCCTCAACTTCACTAACACTAGTCAAATCTTCCTGTTCCTCTTCCTCTTCCTCAGGGTCCTCGTGCAACGTCTGCGTGGCTTGTGAAACGGTGGGTAGCGTTTCAGATGGCTTGAAAGTGGGTTTCAACATGGCTTTTAGTGGAGGTGCTAAATGTTGCTGAATAAACAAAGCATGATTGGCACGTGATTGTTTCAATTGACGAAACTTTTGGCGAATAGTATTTTTTGCTCTAATTATATGCTTTTCCAATTGACTCTCTGCTAACGCCATGGTGTCTTGACAAATGACTTGCCGGGGAATGAGACAGAGCCTTAAATAGCAATAAAATGATCAAACCCTAAGCGATACCGTCCTTGGTTGAGTTCACTTTGTTTGTCAATCACTAAACAGGCATGACGTTGAGTGTTCCAGCATTTGGCACACAATTCTGTAAACATTTGAAAGGTCATATCAGGATTCACATGTTCATTATAAATGTGACGACTGTTCCCCTCGTCCTGACGAAATAAAACAATGACATTGGCATTGTCACGAATCAATTGTTTGGACATTTTAGAATACGTTTGTCCAAGATAGAAGCAATCGATATGTTTGTGACGACCCATGCTGAAATAGCTTTGAATGATGCCTTGACGTTCAGTGGATACATCATCGAAAATTATGAGTGAATCAGGCTTTACCTCGTCCTGTGAAATCACATTTTCTTGCATGGAAAATGTAAAATAACCCATATTCTCTTTTTTGTAATCCAGACATGACTTGATCCAGAAACACGTAGAGGGGTTGGTAGAGAGATTTGGCAAAAATATAAATATTTTGAAAACGCAGACCATTGGGCGCTGTGATGAGCGTTAGCAAAAGATTTGTCTTTCCACAGCCGGAAGGCCCCACAATGATGCAGCGAATGGAAAATGGAAACAGTGAACCATGACGTTGTTCACGTGATGTGGGACAGAGATGGGAAACCATGTCCCCCACGGGGAATGACTCTTGCTGCTTAATAATCTTCATTTCAACTAAGGCTTAGACAGGCTAGCAGGCTGTCTATATACAGGACACCGAGCCTTGTCATAGAAACAGTAGACTGGTACTACAGGTTGACGATGGATGTCTTTGGACGTGCGTTGATGGCCAAAGCTAGGCCTGTCCCCATACATGATCCTAAACAAGAAACAGATCCTGCTAATAAACACTATGTGGATAGGTCAGTAGTGCCACGCACAAAACAGGGAGATTATGACTTTAAGGGAAAGCGGTTAACCCATGTAAAACATCCTCAAGTGTCTACAGACGTTACTACCAAAAAGTATGTGGATAACAAAGTGTATGAGTTTTATGACAAAGTGCCCCAGCTTACGGTGAATGGCTATAGCGCTAATCATCATCGGATTATTCACGTGGAAGACCCGCAAGACGAAGACGATGTCTGTACCAAACGTTACATGACCCATGAAATGAAAAGGCTTTATAAATTTATCCCATCTGTATTTTTAGTGTATCTGACAAATGAAAAACTTGTGAATGACAGAAACCATTTACCGCTAGTCCATGATCAGCACTTGACCTATGTGCTTGCTTCGGGTTTAAGCCACTATCGATTACACTATGATGGAACCATTCACATCATATATGCCATACCTGATGAGAACCATTTACAAATAGAGATAAATGGTCATAGGATGTTGGTCCATAACCATGAAATGGTCAATGCAGGTGACGAATTATCCTTTCATCTCATGTTGACATGGGATGAAAAGCAAGCGGGAAAAACCATAAACGATTTCCCACTTTATGTGGAATTGGAATATACAGCCATGAAATAACCATCTAACGTTAGTTGTGATTTAAACTTTCTTGTGAAAGGTTGTTGGTCATTATCATCTTGGTGAAACAAAGGTATGCGGTGAGAAAGACTAAAAAAAAGGACTTTGTCCTTGGCAAAGCCTGGGGTTAAGACATTCGTGGACAAGCCCTTGCGAAAGAAAAAAAGAAAAAAATGATGTATTGACCATAAGGAAAGCCTTTCGAGCAGCACAGAGACATGTTATTCCAAAACGTCGGCGACAGGTTTCAAACCAAGGGCGAGTGATTCCCATCCCCAAACGAGCGGGATTTTTACCTGCATTATTTGCCGGTCTGGCTGCTCTAGGTTCACTTTTGGGCGGTGCCAGTGCAGTGGCGAAAACCATTAAAGCCGCGCAGCAGGGCAAGCAACAACTCAAAGAAAGTCAGCGACACAATGAAACGATGGAAGCGATTGCCATGGGGGCTAGAAATGCCAATTTAAAGCCAGCCTTTTATCAACAAGGATTTGGGATTTCACCATTTCGAAATATTAAAAAAAAAATGAACCTCAGCCATAGCAAGACATGCCCTGACGCATCAACAAGTGGAAAGCTATGCTAAACAACTAAAGCTTTCTCATTTTCGAGGTGTGTTTATGCGAAACCAATTACCCCCACGACACTGGAAACAGGAATGTGCTGTTGTCAATTTGGATGATCACCGAGGACCAGGGACGCATTATGTAGCTTATGTCAAAGAGGGATCCACTGTATGGTACTTTGACAGTTTTGGGAATTTGCCCCCGCCCATGGAACTAGTGACCTATTTTGGAAACAGGATCAAAATATATTATAATGTGAAACGTGAGCAAACGTTTAACAGCCAACAGTGTGGACGTTTGTGTTTATTTTTTTTATATAAGACGCAGCATAAGCTAAAACGCCACCAGTATGTCGGCAGAAAGTAAAACGTTTACACTGAATGGACGTGGACCTGAAGTCAGCCTAGACTTTTACCCGCCTATCGAATTGAGTGAAAAACCCTATGGTTTAGGACTTGTTTCTCTTGAAACGTACAATCGAATATACAACATACGTGAAAATGTGAACAACAAGTTTTACTATGATGATTCTGTGCTCACCTTGAACTCTGGCGGATACACGATCGATGACATTTATGAACACATTTATGTGGTGTTGATCAATCAATATGGTTTAAAGTCATTTCTCGACGGAACGCACAAGTTTGAACTTGTAGGAAATACCAACACTCATCGCTGCAGTATTTTCTCCTCATTCAACATTGACTTTAAAACACACCCCGATTCCATTGGCCCATTACTAGGATTTAAACCACGTGTGTTGGAGCCCAACAAAAAACATGAATCAGACCATGAAGTGAAATTCATTGAGGACCATCATGTATCGGTGACGTGTAATATTATTAGCCAAGTGTACACCAATCAAGAACCATCGCATTCGCTTTATGACTTTATTGTAACATCGCCCAATGGGTATATTATTCGTGAATACCCTCCAGTGGTGCTTTTTCGTTCTGTGGCTGTCGATAGTATTAGTAATATAACATTAAGACTGATCAATAGAGATCAACAACTCATTGATCTAGATTCTACCACACCAGTGACTTACAAGTTGGTGCTAAAGCCACTATGAACTTTCTGTATAAAGCAACAACACCGTCTAGGAATAGTGTTAGTTGTTTGCCACGTGAATACACGTTAACATCTCAAGGCAAGCAGATTTTACAGCATTTGGGTTACCACGTCAACCCTCATAATGAATTCTATCCTAGAGATAGCGAACCACATCGAGGAGCAACCAGGAGTGGTAAGAATTGATCTCCATTACTATCAAGCTCAAACACCTGGACTCAATAACAATGATGAAATTCAATTTGTTATCAACAACCAAGATATTTACACCCTACCGCATGAAAGTGTCATTCAGATTGAAGGTCGGCTCACCAAAGCCGATGGCTCTACACCCACCACATCCAAGTTGGCCAACCATGGTTTGGCCTTTCTGTTTTCTGAAGTGCGGTATGTCATTAACGATATCGTGGTGGATAGCACTCGAAATGTGGGCATTTCCAGTGTCATGAAACTATACCCCTCTTATAGTGAGGAAGAAGGTAAAACACTTTGCATGGCAGGTTGGTGTCCTGACTCGACCAATGACTGGATGGTACACACTGATGGAACCTTTACTGGATGTTTACCTCTTAAACTGATTTTAGGCTTTGCCGAAGATCACCAACGCATTGTGGTCAACGCAAGGCAAGTGCTTTACCTAGTGAGAGACAGGAGTGATAATAATGCACTCAAGGGAGCCGACAATGCCCCCATAGATTCAAAAATTCAACTACAACGCTTGCTATGGAAAGTCCCCCATGGGACCCTTGAAGATAGCAGAAAACTGGACATACTCAAAATGGTAAAGAGAGATATGCCTCTACCCATGGAATTTAGAAGCTGGGCACTCCATGAGTATCCGCTATTGCCCACCACCAACACACACAGTTGGTCTGTAAAAACAGCTCGCTATACAGAGAGACCTCTCTACCTGATCGTGGGTTTTCAAACGAATCGCAAGTATCAACAAACCAAAGATGCCACGCAATTTGATCACCTGCAATTGAGAAATGCACGTCTTTTCCTCAACGGAGCCGTGTTTCCCTATGAAGGACTGGATTTGGATTTTTCAAAAAATAAGTTTGGCCCCCTGTACGACTTGTTTTCTAAATTTCGATGGTCGTATTATCAAAAAGAGAACGGCCCCATGCTACTACCCCAAGCGTTTAAGGCAAGAGCACCACTGATTGTTTTTGACTGTTCTTACCTGGAAGAGTCTGTCAAGCCATCCAATATCGACAATCGACTAGATTTTGAAACGCATGACAATGTACCAGCCAATACGACGGCCTACTGTTTAATTATTCATCACAAACAAGTCAACTATTATCCACTGTCCAACCAAGTGACGAGTGTATAAATAACAGCTCAACCCATGTCAAGCCGCTCAGTCATGTCTTGCTTTAAAGCCTCAAGAGACGTTACATCCATGAATTTAAACTCTGAGGAACAACGTTTCAAGACTTTTGCCACATGGCCAGTGCCTTTCATAAACCCTCAAGCCTTAGCGGCCGCTGGATTCTACTATTTAAAAACAAGAGATGAAGTGAAATGTGCCTTTTGTCCCATCATCATAGACCAATGGCAGGAGGGCGATGAACCCATGCAGGAACATCAGCGCTGGTCACCCACCTGCCCCTACCTGTGTAGAATGGAAGTGGGAAATATATCCTGTCATTCAAGCTATCCCTCACTTGTGTCTCTGGGTGATGAAAAGAAAACAAGTTACGATACGTGTGGACCGTATGGTGTCCATGGTGCTTCGGTGAGCAGCTCACCATCAAAAACGCCTAGTTTAGAGACATTGGGACATCATCGGTGTTATGGACGTTACAAACACAAGAGACTATATTGTTGTATCAGTTGCTATCGTCCTTATCCCAAAATGAGAAAAGCCTGTAAGACGTGTTATGATAATAAAATTATGTAATTCTTAAATTCTTATTTTTGCATGTCCCTCCGTCCTACCCAAACCTCAATTTGAAACTAGCATGGAAGGTAAGCCCATGCCATGATCACACGTGATCGTCAGTCAGTCGTCAGTTGAACTTGGTCCAGGCAAGCGTCAACATGTTGCGCACACTCATTGTGGATTGCCAAGGGTTTAACATTGGTGACAACAAATTTATATTTAAACAAGTGGCCATGATCGATTGTACCACGTTTTGGATATCGCAAGCTACGCATTTGCTATGTAAACCACCCCATGCTTTTGATTTGTTGTGTGAAAAAGACCGTAAACAAACCCAGTGGATTGATAATCATAGGCAACTAGACTGGAATCAGGGAACCATTTCCTCTAAATATTTGGACGTGGTCATGAAAGCACACTTGTCCTCGGCCAATGTGGTATTTGTGAAAGGTAATGAAAAACGTCAATGGTTGCAACAATTTTTGGCGTCTTACTGCCAATGTATCGACCTCATGGAGTTGGGCTGCCCCTCCCTGCAAACGCTCATGGATACTTGTTCCTGTGGCAACATTACCCATACAGCCCTATTGCATGCGTGGCATCTCTTTCATTGGTTAACCACTCATGCCTGCTGGGAGTTGTTGAACAAAATTATAACTCAATATTTACCTGTGAATGACGTAGTGAGATTTCTACAAGCGACGTGTAAACATCTACAGTACGTGATACCATGGAGAAAAGCAATGCTACGGACAAAGCCATCGGCAAGTTCTTTGTGTGCAAAAAGAAACTAGACAGTTTTACCAAAGAGGAACTCTTGGCGCTGCCCAAGTCGTTCATTTATTATGTGGCCGCCAACGCGCTCAAAGAAATCTGGCAACATGTACCAAAATCATGGACTCAAGACCCTGTGTTGAGTGAATTGCAACCCTGTACGGATTACGATCACCATAAGCAAGTGGCCATGGCAAAAATACCGTCTATGCGTCAGTGTGCGACTTGCCAGCTAGTGAAACTGTATCACGGTCATAAAAGTCCGTGTAAAGACTTTGTTGAATCATTCCACGAGTGTCATGGCGAGAAAAAGCAACAACAACAACAACAACAACAAACACAAATATCGTCCACAGAGGAGGAGGAAGACCAAACCTTTTTACCATCGATGGAAAAGGATATGCCAGACCTGTACTGGCAATGGCGTCATTGACAAAGTGATTCAATACTTACCTTTCGAAATCCATCTTCCAGGTTATCGTTTTTGCGGCCCTGGAACTCGTCTCGAAAAACGTTTACAACGTGGTGATGTACCCATTAATCTTTTGGATCAAGCATGCAAGGAACATGACCTTTCTTATCGCCATAGTCATCCTGGTTTAAGCCATGTGGCAGATAAATTGTTATTGAAGAAAGCTAAACAACGTTTCACATCCAGTGATGCCTCAGTGGGTGAAAGGATGGCAGCCCTAATTGTCATGAGTGCTATGAAAGGAAAGTTGATGATGCATGGACATAAACATTGAGGAGTGAGGAATTGGGATTTGTTTGTATTCTATTTTTCTTTTGTCAATTCACTATGACTATGAAATAAAAACAAAGGTTTACCGGAGCACGATGATTTGTGTTTTTATTATTTTTAAAAATCATGATGTTGATGGCTGATTTCTCATTTTACACATTTCACACATGATGAATTCACACACTGCCATTTGTCATTTTGCAATTTACAGATTTAAAAAATGTTCGTTTCAAGTTTTGCGTTTTTGATGATATGGATTTTTCCAGATTGTTGATGACACATTTTAAACAATGTCCGTTTGAAGTTTTTGAATTTTCAAATTCCACACATGGCCATTACCAGTTTTTAAAAATGTCCGTTTTAAGTTTTGTGTTTTTGGTGATATGGAAACATAGATTTTCCATTTTGCTGTTTTCACATTTTTCCATTTGGTGTATGTCGAAAGTTGAGATTTGATAATGATGTTGATGCAAGTGCATGACCATGGCGATGCTGCAGTGAGTTTATGTGTGTTTGGACAATCGTCGAGGTCTGCGACTACTGCAGGTAAGACTGTTTTTACAAAAATAATGTCTATTGTCTGCCACATTTCAATGAAAAAACGAAACTATTTAAAACAAAATGAGTATATAAGTGACCATTTACCCCCTCCCCACCCACCCACCCTACCTCACCGTGTTTTCTCTGGTCAATCATACACACCAGTTTTCTCTCTCCACTCATACATTCACACCTGTCTTTGGGAACAAACACAACCACTTTATTTATTCCCAAAAGCACATTCTCGACATGCACACTCATCCCAAAAGAACTTTTTAGTTTATCATTTACATTATGAAAAATAATTAAATATAGTTATTAAAGTTACTAAAAATCTTACTTATTTCATATTTACAAAAAAACTCAACTTTGTACAGCGTTAAAAGAATCAAACTATTTACCAATCAAAAAATTTTAAAAAATAAGTTTGCATAGACTTTTTAAAGAGCAAAAGGTCCAAGTGGGTTGTCACTATTTACAAAATCTACTATTTACAATAACAAAAAAACAATATTTACAAAATTCTAAATCTACAAGTTACATAAAGCTATGTCGCATAAACGATTAAACAATGAAATCACACCTCCTCCTCGTTGTTTTCATAACCCCAGGGCAGGCTGGTGAGCAGATCATCAGCCCACACACGCTTGTTATCCATGGAGGCGAGGGTGCGTTTTCTCTGTTCCACAAGATACAAATGATGGTTGCTGGATTGTATCCTGCACTGTGTATGAGACATAGCTTTTCCAGTGCGTAAAACCGCTAGATAGTCATCAACACGTAGCGATTTTACCACTGCCCTACCTACACCTTTTGCTCTTTTGGCTTCCTTACAATCGAGTGTGCGATAAGCATACATTTTTGAAGCCAAACCTACGAATTCCGTCATAATGGAATCACCGCATTCATCTTTTAAAACGCCCATTTCCTTTTTGTTCTTTATGGGCAGCTGAAACACGTTGTCAGCGCTATAGCAAGAGGTGTCGAACCAGTCACTATGTTGCCTCATGACGTCATAGGGGTTGCAGTGGCGAATGTGGTAAATGATGATGATAATTGTTGTTTTAAGGGGCCGTATCCATATACAAAAGAGAGACGTTCTCAAAATGGCGTTTGGCAAACTCATAGTGGAATCGATACATGACCGATTTAGAAAAGTCTAAAATGACTTGACCCAAGTAAATGGGCTTTTCCATGGTCACGCTGGTCTTACTCATTTCAATAGTAGCCAAATCCTCATCGATAATTTTGATCGATTTGAAATTTGGCTTGGCAATGTACCGCCGGGCACCCCACGGCCCCTCCCAGACATTCACCAATTTAATGTCACGGTATTTGCGGACATTCTCCATAGACTTGCCATAAATGCAGTTGTTCATTAATTTAAAAAAATAATTTCAAACTGCTGTGTTGCCATTTGTCGGTGCTCTGTGTTGAGTCGCATGCATGGCTCAAGCCATGCTTTTTGAGCAAAAGAAATACCCCTGTGGATTTTCTTCAACACCAAGCCTTGGGCGAGGCATTGCACCAACATTTGGATATGTAGCACATACCTTTTTTTTGTTGTAAAGTGTGCCCATGAGTTTTTCAATTTTCACTTTACTGTCAGGAAGAACCATTTGCTCAAGGCAGAATGGGAAATCGGCATGTTCATCATACAAGGATGAGGGATATTCAATATCCACTTCTAGCACATATCCACGGCCTGTTTCTCGGCTAGCCTTGATCACATCAAATTCTGACACTTGTTTCTCTGTCAGCCAAGCAAACTTCCCATAGGGCAAAGGCTGACTCATGGCGTAACCGTACAGATTATTCACGTCATAGTACATTAAGTACGATTCTGGTTTGTCTGGTGAATAATCAGGCATGTAGACATTGTTTGCTTCGGCATGGCGTTGGTTAAGTGACACAAAGCCGCCACGAATGCCCCTTTCAAAAAATAGAACCATGTCTACATCAGTGAGTAAATCCAATTCCACTTGAGTGTATTTCAAAGCGGCATCAAACGAGAGCCCAGGACTCGTATAATAGTGAGCCGGGTCAAGACCGTAAATGTGTTGACACAAGTTACGGAATTTTTCAAACACATCAGTGAGCAGCAATACATCCAGTTTTAGGTAATGCAAAGCATATTCACTTAGCGTCTTCATGCCAAACACTCGCCAAACTTGACATGCATGTGCATAGTCTTCATCGGAAACGGTACTGCGCGTTAGTTTCGAGTAAAATTTCTCTTGTGGTGGGAGTTTTCTTTGCTTTAACACGTCCCAGCTGTTGCAGAAATCATACGGGAATATACCTTTCTGAATGCACAATTGAAATTGCTCAGGATTATTAAAATGCATTCTAGTATTTTTTAATTCCTCCTCATTCAAGCCATTCACAAGGCTGTCTAGCGAGGATGCCATAAACTTAAAGGAATCCAAAAATCGAATGCTAAAGTCGCCCAACCTCCATGTCAGGGCTGTAAAACGCTCATGGTTTTGGGGAATAATGGTAAACGAACCCTTGTTGACATGGCCCAATTCACGAATCAAAAACTGAATGTCATAATTTGCCAGATTGTGGAAAAAGACACTGATGAAACGAGGAGCTGGAAAGTTCAAGTTGCATTTGCTGTGCGCAGCTCCACGAAACTCCCCTGTAAAGTGAGAGTGATCACGAACGGTGTCTTCAGCACTGATCAGTGGCTTTTCGCAAATATGGCATGTCGTGGCATGCTCATACTGCTGCTGCTGTTCTGGAGATAGGCTCATGGGTACTGGGTGGTCCAGTAATTCCTGTACATGGTGGGCCAACTTGACAAGTTCATCCAAGAACCATTTGGCACAATCTGGCCCCTCGCGGTATTTGTAAACGGATTGTGTGGGGTCATAGGCACACATCACATTAAATCCTATGGCAAAGGGTTCATGTTTTTGAATGGGTTTGGTTGAGCTGATGATGGGATCTGGTTCACATCCCGCCATGGGTGTGGTGAGTGCTTCGAAATCTGCATATACCACATAGGGGACAGTGTCACGCTTATGAATGTCTTTAAACTTTAACACAGCCTTGTCCCCTTGTGGCAATATCAATCTCACCGCTTCCTGAGAAACACAATCTACCCTATGACGTTCCAAAGAAGTAGGCGTCCAAAAGTATTGGAGACAACGGTCACAAATATGCTTTTTACCATGTGCTTTGGACATTTGGCTGCTTAGCAATCTACTTAGGCTTTTAATGAGGCAATAGTGATTCACCTCCCCCTCAGATAGATATAAAAGATGAATGTGGTGTCGTTTCGGTTCTTTTGTGGCATAAAGAGGACCCACAATCTCATCACCATCAAGGCCATACACCATGAACGAAGAGTCCTGGTTATCTTGTTCAATCCTATGGATCTCGGTTAAGTCCATAGGGAACGATACTCGAGTTAAATTTAAAGTTTGTTTCAATTCATCAAACATGGCCTTGTACTTTGCTGGTCTGTTAAAATTACGATCTTGAGCTGGCTGCAAATACGCAGCCACAGCCCACAGGAAGCAATCGATGTCATAATTCTTTATATTCACCACAGCCCTTTTCGAAGCTATGGCTGGCGGTGTTTTAATATAGCTAGACCCAGCATTCAACGGATTGAAATGACAAATGTTGATTTGTAAATAATGAATTTTGTCTAAGACAAGGCCACTGGGTCCTTGTTGCAGTTTATCAAATTTTGATAGCAAGGGATTCACCACATGGCTTTGATACCACTCGTTCAGATTATCGGCTAACAAAAGCTCTTGCATTTTACTGCAAATATAGAATGTCTCTTTATGCTCTACGTCCTTCTTTTTATATATGAAATCGCACACCAGTTCTGTATTCACCTTTAAAGCCGTATGCAACCTTTGCACTGTGCAAATTTCAATTTTGAAAATTTCAAAACAAGATTGTAAAAATTCTTTGAGAATCAAACTTTTTCTAACATTCACTACGCGGCCAGAGCACACACGCGATTTGAAACAACTGTTTAGAGGTTCCCAAGTTAACGTATCCGCAGCAGTAAAAGACATTATTTTGAAAGAACACTCTCACCTGAGTTTTCAGCTGTAGACTGCTGAACAATGGTCCCAAACACACACGTTCCAGGTTATAAACAGTGGTCAAGCGTTTTCCAACACTCTAAAAAGAAATAAAATAAACCACCATAAGTATATCCATTCCATATAGTTTATGCATTTCATAAACAAAACAAAATCAAACAGGTTATATCATATAATAAAACAAATCTCACCTTGACGTGTAATGCTTTGCTTTATTCCCGTCTCGTGGACTAGTGTGGAAATGGTTTCCTTTTCTAGCTGTCTGTCTTTCTCTCTTTCTTTAATATATTTCCCACAGACACACGACAGGTAGACTATACCGGTTATCTGCAAACAAATAAATAAATAAAATCATTAATTACCTAATCAATAAATAATTGCATGTATTTATATAAAAATCAATAAATATATAAATGAATAAATATATACCTACCCCACAAGAAGGTTAAGTATTTTCCACCAACACCAAAACTGTTAAACAAGACCAGGGGTTTCATGTAACGAAATGTGTTCAAAGGTAGTCACCTAAGTGAGAGTGGAAATGATAACGACATGTCTTGATATATGTTACATTGCATGTATAATCATTTGTTCCCACGCTTTGAACATTCTGTTATCAGACACTTGGACAGCTAACGTCCCAGGCGAACACCTGTGGCAGATCAAATTTCACGTCAATTTGCATTTTGTCACGTACGAAGCAAAACAGGATGTAACTTGTTAACAGTTATCGCGCACGTGGACAGCTAACGTCCCAAGCGAACACCTGTGGCTGATCAAATTTCACATGAACTTGCATTTTGTCACGTACGAAGCAAGACAGGATGTCACTGGTTTAGCCTACATGTGGTTTCACATGTGTTCACATGCCTTTCGCACTCCCCTGCCACCACAATGGTCAGATTATTTCACCTTGAAGCGTCATTGTCATTTTTTCCATTGCACCTGTTGTCAAGTCAGATCGGCGCCTTCCAATAAGCTCCAATGACATTCACCTCCTGCTCGTTGGCAAGTTTGTTTTCTGTACTCGATTCGACCAACATAGAACCAAGTTCTCATCACCGTTTACACGTTCAAGGTAAAATATAAAAAAAAAACGCATGCTCGCTCTGTCACACACAGACCAGCCGAAATAGCGATTGTTCTATTAAGCATGGTCCTTATAGTTAGCGACAGGTTCGTTGAAACACACACACACACCCAGCCGTATTGTCTCTCTCAACCACCACGCTTCATAAACATTATAAACAGGTAAAGAAAAAGAAAAAGTTTTTCAACATGTATGGCGTTAGGCCCTTTGTGAATTATTTTTTGGAAAAAATATCTACCACACTCGAAAGGGGGCGAAAGTCCAAGTCCTAGGACACCTCGTACACGTCTCTAGCGTTATTGGTTCGTGATATATAGGCAAAAATCACAAAAAACATATGTTTACCCTAAAATCAAGTTTCCCAAATTTTTTAAGAAATATAACGAGTGGTCCAGGGCAAAGAGGACGTCACTCCGAGTCCTTGGACCCGTCGTACACGCCTCTAGCATAATTGGTTCGCAAAATATAGCAAAAAGTCTAAAATCACGTTTTTACCCTAAAAAGACCGTGTTTCCAGATGTTCACCTTTTCGACACCTACATTTCCGTAAAGAGCACGACGAGACGAAAAAAACGAATCCAAGCACGCCCTCCTAGCATGGCTCCTTCCATTCCAAGGTCGCAGGGGCTCACAACTTCCTAAGTGGAGCAGCTCCCCTGTCATCCCACTACTTACAAAACACAAATTTTTGCTCTAGAGACTTGAAATTTATTTTGGGGGTAGGGGGCATAGGGACCTTTCATTTATGTCAAACAAACTTTTTTGTATAATTCCTAGTTTCCAAAATATGGGATTTTCAAAATTCGAGTTTTTTCAAAAAAAACATAAACAATAAAAAAGTGTTATTATAAAAATAAAGGACATAGAGACTGTTTGTTTGAGCCATTGCACAACATTCTATCATGTTTGGTTTTAAACTATTGCCTATTTTCGAAAACAAAAATTTTCAATTTTTTTTTTCAAAAGTATAACGAGTGGTCCATAGCAAAGGGGCGTCACCGCAAGTCCTACGACACCTCATTCGTGAAACTCCGACCATGGGTTCGAGAGAAAAGTCTATTTAAATGTTTCAACTTCGAGCGGCGGCCATGTTGGTTTATTGGGCACAGGAGTGTCAAGTGAAGCAGAACTCCTAGTAGCCCCCTACTCCTAAGCATTGATGTAACACGTACTGCACCCGAAATTTGGATGTTATTATCCGAGCCCATGATAAAATTTAACATTAGAATATAAATCTTGGAAGTTGGCTCAAGACGAGTTTTGTTAGTGAACGCAGGCAATGGGAGAAACCCATCACGTGATCAGAGACGTCGAGAATATTCTCGGTCATTGAAAAGTGCCTAGCAACAAGTAAATTGCGCGTAAAATTACCAATTTATTGTTATAAAATATATCATTGGATATATGCTTACAGCCAATGAGAGGAGGCTTTATGAAGCAGACATGGATTTTACCTAGTTAATGTGATTAATTACGCCATTTAAGCCCTATGTAACGAGTTTGATCCATTGAAAACTTAAAGAAAATTAAAAGAAGATATTACTACTACTTTGAATGACGCAATTCGGAAGATTTTCACCGTAATAAGGATTATTAAAAGTGAGCGCCATTAATTTCACGGCATTAACTATGGCACAATTTTCAGACGAGCTGGAGGGGAGACGGCAGTCTAGAGCGTTCTTCTCTCGACAGACTTAGTAGCGATAAGACGTATCGTCCGGAGAAAATTCATTCCCTTGGACAAGCTACGGTGCGAGGTCCTTCGAGACCATAGGCAGCGGTGCTACCGGCCAACATATAGAGAGATCCCTGCTTCAAATTTAGGTGAAGTTGAGCGGTGGACAATTTATTTAATTACGGACAAGTGCTTTACTTAGTCCAGATAAAAGTGTTTCTAATTTACTTATCCAGTGATAGAGTATAACGACAGAAAGATTCAGTAAAATCAAGCGACAATTTTCCGAGTTATTTGAGACTTTGTGGTGTCTGACAATGTTGCTCAACTCAGAGAAGGGAAATCATTTTAGTGTGGTGAGACTTCAACCCAGACGAGTCCACACAGCAGCTCAAAGTGAGTAAAGTGATATTACATAAACATTGCAACTTTGTTGTATTTGAAAGTTATAATGACTACTGACAATTATAAAGAAGAAATAGTTCATGACTTTTTAAGAATGTCAGTGATGGTGTATTACACTATTTCGCGTCAGGGATATATCAAGCCAGAGTTGTGGTAGCAACAATGGAACAACGGTAGAGTAACAGTGACAAGATCTATAACATCTAGATAAACAGAATGCCGAGACAACAGAATGCATTAAGTACAGTTCCATTCAGTACATTTAATGTATTTCCATGTATATTCATTCTCGACCATGAGCATACATAATCTTTCATTGACCAACCAAATGAACATTACCATCTACAATAGCGAACCGACGTTCAACTTTCGAGTTTGTTCTGTAATGAAGAGGCTATTCCGAATATATTGCTCTATAATAATGGAAGAACTTCTAGAGAGGTCGGCTATTGAAGAAGTATCAGCGGAGAGCAGAAGATATCAGCCCGATGATAGTTCGAGATGTAATTCCAGTCCAAGAGGAGACGAGTATGCCGAGAAGGAATCATTTCCATTCTCGAGGAAGCAGATCGTGTCCGATGGAGGGGACTAGATTTGTTTTGAACAAATCATACCTGGATGATGACGATTCAGTTGGGTATTTTCTGATACCCGACAATGAACTTCAATTGCTACAAGATGAAGGTAGATGTTTTTCCATAATTATTCTAGTTTGAGTGTGTCAAGGGAATTTCGGAACAACAATTTTTCCATACTTGTCTTATGTATTTTACTTCGATGTTTAGTAAATTTTATTCTTCGAATCTGTGTAAGATGAAAGTCAGTTCATCATCTATACCTTTTTAAATATTTCAAGATTCAGTTTGTGAACTGAAGTCAGCTGTTTGTGAAACTTATTTCCTCTGGGAAATGTTGAAAGAAGTCAGTATTCTACGATTTCGATTTTTATTCAAGACTTCAGACTTTTAGTCTAGAACATTCATTAAATTCATTTTATTTAAAATGAACTTGGGTGTTCTTTTTGTAAGCAGATATATATATTTAGGAGAAGAAATAACACGATTATTTGAAATAATCCGACGATCTAAGCAAGCTACGTTCGTCGCGAATACTATGTGAAAGTGAATAGACATGAATATTCTTTTTGTAGAGTGATGCTATATTCAATCAACGAGAAACGTATATTAAATTGGAGGAAGACTTTGCTCTTCATTAAACATAAATGGTTATAGAGACATATCTTTTGAAAGATAAATTATTCGATCTTAGGAAAGTATAGTTAAGACTTTTTCCAGTCATGATCGATCCTTATTGAGCGATAAAATAACACAGGATGTTATCTAGGCACAAGTGTAACGCTATGTTAAGTGTCAACGTAGTTTTACAACCGTGCATTATTAAGAACGACCAGTAAGAGAAACATGTATAATTTTATTCAATATTTGGAGACATGAGTAATTTTGTTTAGTAAACCATGATAGATCTATTAATACTATTGTTTGAAGATAACTAATGTAATTGTAGAACAGATATCGCTGTTCATTGATATGTTGTATTGTTGAGGCAACAATAAGATCTAAAGCTCAAAGAGAGCTAAACCAGTACAGTAAAACCATTGTTGAAACAATGACTTGTGAATTTTATAGTGGAGTTATGGAGGTTTTTGCCATAAATAAGTTGTTTGTTATTCGAAGGAGATTTCCGTATTTAGTGTCATAATGTACTGAGGATGTATAAAGGTAGCGTTGTTGTATTTTGAAGAAAGTCAGTGAAGACTTGGCATGTAATTAGATCTGCGGCCTACTTGTCGTTTAGTTGGCGGAACTCCATTAAGAAAAGATATAATGTCCCTGTTCTCTAAATTAATTATAAATTTTTATTTAACTGAATTAGAAGCAACGATCGGACATTGAGTAACCGATATTGACTTTTAAACATGATATGACCATTGTGGTCAAGCATTTCAAAGAAAGGATATAGTAATTATACTATAAGGAGAAGCGTTGCGAATGAAGCTAACGCGGTCATATCGCTCGAGTATTAATCTTGGGAGCGATAGACGTCTGTATATATTGTGTAAATATTTTATTTTGTTTATTTAAAGGGTTTTTGATGTTTAATAATAGTCATGATAGTTAAATGTTTTTAGTAGAGGTTGTAGTTGAAAGGAGCGAATGTTTTTGGAACGTGTGTTTGATTTTTTAATTGTAAATATAGAGTGAATGATAGCGTCGGTGGTCATGAACATCGATCGCGACTGCAAGAATTATTGTTTAAAGTATGAATGAGTTTAGAATGGAATTAGTCAGGTTATTACATCATTTGTAAGACGTTATTTTGTGAAACGCTAGAGCTACATTTACCGTTCATTTGCGAGCATTGTGTGTGTGCCAGTGTCGACTATGACAGCTGAGGGCAAGCGAACCCGCTACTGTGCGAGGAGCACGCGGTAAACAAATGAATGGCAATCTAACACCTGTGATACAGAGGCCAGTATAGAAGGCGCTGACATAACAGTCCAGTTATTTGCAGGCACGCGACCTGAAATATGTTTGATATTTAATTGGAAAGCACGCTTTCAAGGTGCAGTAGTATAAATTGTTTTGATTGAATTTTTAACACTAGGAGACGGCAGAAGCGTCTCGTAGATTCAACAGTTTACCTGTATAAATGTAGGGAAGTTTTGTGTGTCAGTGGCGTGTATGTAGATTTGGATTTAGGGTGTTATATAGTTTAGTATTATTGTTTAGTCTTTATAAATAAATATATATTTTTCTACACGTGTGTTCGATGTTCATTTATTTCTATGATGAGACATGTTATGGAACGCCATAATTTAGATAGGATGTTTCTTTTTCCATCCGACATAGCCCCGAGAGAAATGCAGGTAGGTTTGCACACTTGCGTATAAAAGATAGTCAGTTATATCCATAACATGTTTCCGGCTTGCTGTGTATAATCTTGGAGAACTCTCTGGCGGAACTGTGACACAATATTAAGCCGGGATGTTCACTTTTCAAAATCCAACTATGTTTCGGATGACCAGCGAGCACCTCCTTGATTTTTACGGGTACAGTACCTTGGAATGTTTCGTAGGAATAAAATCCTAGTGGTGAACAGCTCGTACGGAATCCATTCCCCTCCATCATTAGGAATGAGAAAACATTCGCTTTCAGCCCATGGCATAATTGCCTTTAAAATTTGGCACACTGCACTTATTAGGCAGAACTTTACACTACACTGATAACCATGAAGTATAACTGGATAGGAATTCCGAGAAAATCAGTACCCACACGGAACACAAAACGTGGAAACCACACAATAATACACGAATGTTGTTCCTCTGTCTCCATAGTCACACAGCCGTTGGGACGTGACGCCACTCGCATATCAAATACGTATTGCACGGCCTTCTCTCTAGGTGGCGGTGACCAGGGGATGTCAAGCAGATAGGATTTATTTGGCATCATTGGTCTATTTGGCGGTCAGTCGCTTGGAGCGTTGTATGTTGTGTGCCAACATATGCATGATACAACGTTGTAATTAAATTGCAAACATACCCCTATATTTAATCAATAAATATACACTTAATTACTAATTGACATTTCCTTGCAATTATCCTGCTCACAGACGATAATTACGACACTTATTATTAAATAAACAGTATTTTTACTGGGTTGGCGGCATTGGCTACTACTTCGGTTCAAACATGGCGGTATATGTCCAATAGCGATGTGCTTGAGCCCGGCTCGAGCTGCTCGAACAGATGACGTCAGAGTTCGAACAAGTTCGAGCTTGCTCGAGCTCTTGTGCTGATATTATAGTTAGGATTCTTATGAGAGCCATGCAATATTATTTGGTGGACTTCGTAGTAGTAGAAAGCTATGTTTAATGACTTTATTTCAATTAATTTTCTAATAGACTTTGTATTTCCTAGTATCAGTACCTCATTCTGTATATTTTGTATGTAGGTTAAGGGAAAACATTACTTGGAATGCTCTGTTCTTGGCTGAAAAAGTAGAGGTTGGAGATACCCTCCTGAAGATGGAAGAGCCCCATCCTTTCATCGCTTCCCAGTTGATGATGCAAGGTATGTATCAATAATTAGGCAGGCTATTCTGTAATCATTTAGTCACGTTCCTTTAATGGGATTCTTTAAATTAAATTTAAATTGAGTGGTAGGCTACTTGGTGAGTGGGGAAACTTGTACTAGGCCAACGTTACACACTTCTCGCTTTCAAATCACAAGATAATCCAAAATGGCCATCATCGAAAATATGTTCGTCAGCTGACTAACAAGCTCGTACTCTTTAAGGACCAGTAAACTATCAAAAGGGAGAGTTAATGGTCACATGTGATGTATTTACACAGTCGATACATTTAAGATGACTTACATATGATAAGAATACCATTCAAAATATGTTTAAAATGCAATTTCTGTGTGTCACAAAAAATAATTTTCTTTATGTAGATTTTGTCAAGTGTCTTGGGATATTAGGGTAATTTGTCAAATTGAAAATAATTCATGAACATGAGAACAAATATGAAAGGTACATCAAATAATTATCTGCTGAGTTTTTGTAAGAAATAAACAAAATCTGAAAGGCATGTTGATTTCATTATAGAACTTGTTAAAGGTAAGTGCCTGAGAAACAACCGACAAAGTCGTTATTTAATGTAGCATAACTCTTCTTGAAAGGCGAAGGCATGTAGACAGTTACGTAATTTATGTTATTGTTTATTATTTACCGTATGGCGTTTAGTGCCGGGAGTGTCCGAGGACATGTTCGGCTCACCAGAGGCTGTAGCTGTTTCAGGCGGACACCATAGGGTAAGCTACAAGTTCCGTTCAATTTCAAGTGGTTCCAACTTTCGCTACCAGATGTCAATGGTACCTAGTAGTGAACGTTGGAACTTGGATAGAGCGTTCCAACGAAATCTAACCTAGACATTTAGCATCACACAAGTTTAGTCTGTGGAAGGATCTTTTACATGCCATAAATGTATGACATGGAACCGCCGGCTTTACTTCCCCTCCGAAGGAAGGCATAGTGAAGTATTTTAACGCTCTTAAAAAGCGGACGACTTCGGTCGAGTTTGAACCCGCTATCTTGGGCACAGCAGTTCAGCATGCTGCCAACTACGCCACCGAAGCCGCTGTAATTTATGTTGACTTTATTTCATTCCACGAATATATTATATATACTGTGCGAGTCCAAGCTCTATGAACTTGCGGGGTGAGGAGAAAGAGCAGGGAGGGTGAGGCGAGAAGAGAAGAGCCTGTCAACAGCCCGCCTTGTTACTTGACATGCTCATCTATTCCAATACTGCTAACATAGGGTCTTCTCTGAAACCAGTGTGGTGTTACGAATGAGTCAGTGAGTCACCGACCAATGTATTTGGTTCTGTACTATGCACGGACCGAGAAACCTCATCACTCGTCAACACCGTTTCTCACAGTCCATGATGCACATTCCTCTCAGGTTCACGCAGCTTAGACTCGAGCAGTACGTAGTACTGTACTCCCTAATATCCATGGAATGCTAAGTCAGACATTACTAAATGGAAAATACATCACTTAGACTTTCATGCTTTGATTTCTTATGTGCCGTTCTCTCTTCAAACCCACTAGCTTGAACCTTACATATGAAGCAGTTAGTGGTGGCAATAAAGTTAACATATAACAGCAATCTTAGCAGTTGACATCATAAACTTGATCGTGGACTGTGCAGAATGAGGCTAGCACTTCGCCGCTTGGTCTCGTAGTGGTGGGGGAAGCAGCCACCTTTTCCCTGCTTTACGTGCTGCATAGGCACTCGGTACACCTTGTTCTCCTCTGTTCTCGTTGATAGCAGCTTCCAGGAGATGCTTGAAGCACGTGCTGCACTGGTAGTCTGGAGTCTCACTCGCTGTTTGGAATTTTATCTTCAGTCCATCATTTCGATCACAACTAAAAATAAAATAAAGTTACCTTTCCAGCAAATTATACGTACAAATGTACGTTACTTCGGTTGACCTGCATAATAAAATCCTCAAAATGAACCTCGTATTTCACATGTTAGACCGGAGTTTGACAGTCAGGGTAATCAGCCGTTGACATAAGCAAACGGCTGACGTGTCATGCCTCTCGTTCAGATCATTGCATTACCGAGTGCCACGAGGCTGAGTGCTTAATACTGAATGAGAAGTGATCATGGCTTTTACACTTGCATTTTGATAATATATGATTTTGATACTTTGTTTCATCCCCTGGGGCACATTACCAATTGAAATTACTAACCCTGGTCACTACTGCACCGAAAATATGTGCTAAATTACGTCAAAATGCCATCCATCATCTGACAACATATGCCATCATGATGGCTGTGGTAGTAGTTCAAAATAATATTAATTCTGAGTGAGACCAGAACGAGGTATTTACACCTGCATCAGACGTCATCGTGGCTTTTACATACCTTGCTTCATCTTCTGGGGGACATTACCAATTCAAACTAACGAACTAACTAACTAACTAACTAACTAACTAACTAACTAACTAACTAAATACATAAATAAATAAATAAATAAATATAGCCTTCTCAATCCCCTAAGGGCTATGGCCTCCTGCATGCAGGGACGTGCTCTGATCTAAACTTATTAGGCGAGCAAGTCCTAAAGAGTTGTATTGTTGTCTTCGCTCCACTTAATTTGACTTCACTTCACTGTATTTCCTTATCTGGGGGTGCGTGTGTATCGTCGTTGTATGGATCAGTTTGTTGCATACGATTTGCTTCGTGTGACTGCTCGTTGTGCATCGCATGATTCCTCTCTACGGTGTTGCAAAAGTGAGGCCTTTCTTTTCATCCGTGTGTGTTGTCTGCCGGCTATTTGTTTTTGGAGAGCTACTTCTCTTTTTCTTGTGCTATATTTCCATGCGTCTCTATTCTTGTCTGTCCCTTATTATCCATGCCAGTGTTTGCCTCTCTCCCTTACAATCGAGTCCTTCCAGCGTGCTCTCTATCTGCCCACGTTCCTCTGCTTCCTGTTCTGGGGTACCATACTGTAAGTTTGTGCGTCCATCGATCTTATTTCATTCTGACCACATGTCCTCCCCACTTCCATTTTAGCCTTTCGGCTGTTGTTATAGCATCTTTCATGGCTGTTCATCTTCTAATCTCCTCGTTTCGTACTGCGCCCGAATCTCACATTAGCCATCACCCATATCCGCTGAGATGGTAAGGATTATAGGGACGTTGACACCCAGCTAGATTCGTCAACGCATCCCCACTGGATAAATGACTAGGAAACCCTTGACGCATACGGACGTACAATAACACTACAATTAGTTACACATTTACTAGCAAATCTAATTCCAAAATAACTTGGTAGTACGAGAATCTCGGATCTCGGACGTGAACGGTGAAGTTGAGACTAAGTGAGTTCTAGTAACTAACTGTTAGCATTATCGCACGGCGATTGCGAAGTGAAAAGATGATCAGTTTCTATAAAAACAAAACAGGCAAACGACATGTGCCTGGGATTTATTCCCAAAAATAAATATATACAAGAAATATCCCTGTCATCCATAATAAAACATGAAACTTGCCAAACAAACAATTGCACTTGTAGATGACCTATCTACCTCCTAAATCTTCGAATAAGATCGAATAGTAAAACTTGTTAGTATTCCTGTGACTGGTTACTCGTGAGCTTGATCTACGATCAGCTGTTCGACTCATAATAATAACAATCTTGAAATACCCTACGACATACAGCTATTTACAAACGTGAGCAAATCTAAAATAATAATGGGATATAAAACTAACAATTATATACAATGTTGAATTACACGCGTCCAACGCGGTATTCGAATCTGGACTAGAATTGACGTGATATGTCAATCTAATGAGCTCTCCTGTTACAAACTTCACTTCTAGACAAACACTTGTTCACAAAACTATAGCTTCTATAAGCTTCTGGTTATAAGTCAAAATAAATGAACTATGTTAACGAACAATGAAGTTAGTTAAAGTTCTGTATAGACAAATCCATTACATAATAATAATAATGACATTAAAGATCGAGACGGAACTACACCAACTTAATACGACGATGATGTGGCCATAGCATTAACGCTCACTGACAAAACAATACAAACAAACACACTTAAACGTCAGTGACTTTCTTAACACTCTGTAGTAGTGAATTGCTCTCATGGCAATACTCAATTCGTTACCTAAACGTGAACTTCACATACTCATAGCGTCTCCTGCGCTTCCAAATACGACACAAATTCTCCTTACTCTTGCCACAATAACTCTCGTAAAATACTACATGGAATACGTCAAAACAAACCCATCTGTCTACAAACCTGTAGCAGAATTAGTGATCCTACTATGTAACACTACTGTGTATACAGTTCATGAAACACTGCTAACCTCCTCCTTCTCTAATTTTAAAATCATGGTGCTCATTACCTTCGACAATGCATTTGTCTACAACAATATATCTCGTTTGACATTCCACGTAACTGATCATAATGCAATCTAATGATAAACCATTGCATTGTACAACAATACCACGTTTATTTGAGTGTAAACTTTGAAATGGTTGTAGTCCGCTCGTCTGAAAGTTAATAACAATAATAATACTTTCGTTTCTCTGTTACAAAACAAGAATGAGCAAAGTCTTAATTTACCAACTTGCTTAAACATGTTACTGACTTTCCATATACATACAAGTCTTCTTATCTTCATTTCGCATTGGCAATGTTATAACAAATAATTGTTGCTATTAATAGGCCTCACCTGACTTCAATTGTCACTGTACTGATCCTTTGTTGACATAAATAGTGGTTACAAAAATCATTCATGACTTACTTATCGTCACATAATAATGTATTCTTCAATTAGAATAATATTCGGTTAATGTTATTGTTTATAACATTTTAAATTTGTTACTGAATGTTTATACATGTTAAACTTGTCAATCACAGTATCATAGTGCCTCATCATAAATCTTATTGTGAGCAATAATGTATTATAGCAATCTAAACGCATAACATGGTTTGAAAACGTATGTGTTACGATCGAAACATTTTCCTAACATAGAACAGTTTTCGTTAAAATGAGAAGGTTAAAACGACGCTGGATAAAACCTCACCAAAACGGTAATCTAAATTCCAAATGCTAATAACATCACGTCTGAACGACACATGGTGACGTGCAAAAAATTAACAAACAATTACTAAATAGACATACAATAACATGAGTTATAAGAATGAATTTCTACATAATGAATAGGTCATCCTGCTACATCCTCAAGAAATTACAACAAACTACTGAGATCTTAGAGCTGTCAATTCTGTACCATTTTGACGGTCTGCGATGAAAATACCTCGAACGATGGCCTCGATTTTCCGCTCCAAAAATGGCGCGTGTCGGTCGCATTCCACACGTGCTCTGGGCCGGCCGCTCGCCTCGCAGCTGATCTCCCCGAGCCTGCTTGACGGGTACCCACCTGGCCTCAGTGAACTCGTGCTCTGCGGACAGCTATCTTCTGGCTTCACGACACTTGCAAGTCTAGATGCTCGTACCAGGAACATTGAACACTGCTTACCATCTTCTTCTCTCTTCTCCCCCGCGTCTGAATAGTAGCTTTGAGAGTCCATAGTTAACATCTCTCCAAGTTCTTTATGGACATTCGAACGTAGCTTTTGAAGTTCAGCAAACTGCATGGTGGAATCACAGTGGTGGTGACGTCGATCTCAGGACTTTGGAATCCACTCTGAATCTTCCCGTGTCATAGTGTAGATTATCCTCCTACCATTTTTAGTGAATCATTCCAATCATCTTAGAGGGTGCAGAATAAGAATATCCCCCTCGATTCGTAGATCTTAGCATGTTGAAAATGTAAAGTAATATGCTGCTCAAATATTGCAGTTATAATGCTGCGATGTGTAGATTCGTTTTAAAAACGAAATTGCTTGCTTCTGTTGAATGTTGTAAATTATATAGCAATCTTCTTCTCTATTCGCTGTTTCAATAGCTTGCTTCTTGATATATTATGCTGCTTGTCGATACTCAATGTTAAATTTGCGGAGCGCTGCATGACAGGCCCACTCTACTCGACGGTATCAGAAAGAGTCTTTGCTGTGTGTCCGTGGTTCGCGCGTGCGGACAAACTAGCCTCGCAACCGGCCCACTTATAATAGAATTATGCTAATTACTCTTCTCTGGGCCAAAATTATGTACTTCTCTTCTTCATAATCAATGTAACATATTCTTCTTGACCTCTGGGAATGCTAATCTCTCTTAATAAAGCAAATATGATTAAATAGCGTTTCCCAAACAAAGTATGTGCTGAATCCTCATTGGCTGCAGGTTTATTAACAAAACTCTACCTGTCCTAGCCTCTTATCACAAAGTCGTGTGCAAAATTGGTTTGTGTCGACCTGGCTGACAAAAACCGGTCTTGAGAGTGCTAACTTGAAGCTTATGACAATTTCCAGCTTCCTCTGCTCCGACACTTCCTTGGTTAAATTTACATTAACCTCAAAACTTATAAATCCAAATAATCCAAAATCATCCAAAATTCTTCAAAAATGTTTCTAAATGGTTCCAAACTCTTCCTAAAATATTTATTTCAATAAAATAAATTTTCAATTCCAAATTCCACTAAATACTCGAAATATTGTCAGGTCGGTTCGATCCTCGGCTCTGTCCATAACTTGAGCTGGGGTGAATTAGGGCTCAGCTCCCCTCTTGACTCGTTAATTAAAGTTGAACATGGACTTTAATTACTCTTGCTTCCAAAATTGAGACCAATTCATCCCTCAATGAATCCTGGGATAGAATCTTCTGAGTTTCGTGTGGTTGAACTTTCCAATAGGTCTGGCGTCCTCGATCCTTACGATCTGATAACAGTTGTTTCCATACACTCTACCAACCATGAATGGACCTTTAAATATATTTGAGAACTTGACGTATACTTTCTTCAATACATCAGCTTTCACGGGCATTCTGACCAATATTAAATCTCCACACTTCAAAGGTCTGCTGTACCTGTTACTTTGGCCTCTCTTCAGCCACTTCTCTGCTTATTTGTTGAGATGTTCTCTTGCTGTATCAATGCGCTGTTCCACCGATGGTTCGTCATCTTCCGGAATGTTGACGATTCCGTTCCATGGTCGGACTGGTTTCTGGTCGAAATGTAACGTTACTGGTACTTCGTCTGTACTTTCATGCCTTCAGTAATAATCTGCAAAATAGGCAACCTTGCTATTTTTCCTTTCACAGACTCCTCTCTTTCATACAGTAAATCATCGTCAGATACTTGATATAGCTCGTTTATGGCGATCTCATGCCTTTCGTTCGTGAACAGTGCTGTCTCTTCTACTTGAGTTTCCCAATTGAAGTTTTTTTTGTGCCTCATTCAGGTTTTGCCGTTGCTGTAAGCCTGATGTTGAGGGTTGGGGTTCGACTTCCTCGTTCCTTTGGTTATTCCTATTTCCATTATCTCTCAAGCCATCCCTGTACTCTTGGCTTTCTCTATCTCTTTCCTGATAATAACGCCTAACGTTATCGTTGTTGCACCGGCCTCTATTCTGTGGTTGTTGTTGCTGCTGCTGCTGCTGCTGCCTAGGTTGTTGTTGTTGTTGTCTCTGGGCATAATTATCATCATTCCAGTTACGATATCTGCGGTAACTTCCTCCTCAACCTCTGTCATAACTGTCGTAATAACTGTTCCTTCTGCGGTCGCTACTACGATGGAAACCCGTTCTACGTTGACCTTCGTTCCAGTATCTTGTCTGATACGGTCGTCCTTCTCTTACACGGCGATACGGTGGTTCGTAGCGATTTCTCCCAAAGTAGTTGTTTCTAGTGGGACCTGACCTACTCCTGTTGTCGTCCGTTTGTTGAATTTGATCGACTAACACAGTGTGAACGTCTCTGTGTTCGTGCCTCGGTATGGTGTTATTTTGTGATACAACATTGGGTGTAGAACTCGTATGATCTAATCTGCGCAGTGTTTCCGCCATATCCTCTAGCGTTTCGACCTTTGCTGCTATCAGATGTCTTCTGACGTCATTGGGAAGCTGTCGGGATATCGCATGGATCAATTCTCTTTCTGCTAAAGGAGGTTTAAGATATTGGAGCACGGCGAGCTGCGTTGTAAAGAAGGTGGCATACCTCGTAGGGGTTGAATGCGCGTACCTCTTTGAATAGATCTCGGCTCTGATATCTTGCTAGAGTTCCTTGGACCAAAATCTCCACTGCAAGGCATCTGCAAACTGTTCGAAGTTCGCATATGTGTAACGGAATGCGCGTATCAGTGCTTCAGATTCCAAAAATTTCTCTACCACTGTCATCTCCCTATCACGTGGTATCCTGTTGTCATCCAAGTAACAACGCATACTTCTTAAGAACTCTACGGCTGTAAAATTGCCTACACCGCTAAAGCGAGACGGTTTATCGTCTATGTTCTTCAGTACAATTACGCTCTGATTAGTATTTGGACCTCCCTGGTTATACAACCAATCTGAACCACTGTATTCTCTGTGAATACGTTCAGTGTTCTGAGTGTGATGTGGTCTATCATGCGTATGACTTAGTATGTTTTCCCTATCCTCTTCGATTCTTTCCCGGTGTGCTTCAGGTCTTCCTAGCTCCTCTTTATGCCTTTCATCTCTCCTTTGATAAAATTCCGCTAAATCTCTTCTTATTCCAAGATGTATCTCTTCCGTAAGTCTGTCATGATCACATGGTTCATTAATGGATAATTCCTTGATCCTATTCCTTATTTCTTCCCTGAGCTTGTCGTGATCACATGGTTCATTGATGGACAGTTCTTTGATTCTACTCCGGATCTCACGTAGTTCCTCATCCTGGCTAGACTTAACCTTCGCTAATTCTACATTTATTTCGTCAACAACATTTTAAATCGCGTTTAACTCCTCACTCTTACCGGAATCTGCTATATTACAATTCCTTTAAGTTCGGTAATGCTCGATACTCTGGCTTCTTCAACATGTTTATATAACTCTAATTTAAGGTTGTCATTAAATGTTTTCGCTTCATTTTCAACTCTTTTACATCCTTTAAAATTCTATTATGTAGTTCATACATATATTCTTTGTTGGACTTAATTATATCTTCCTTCATATCGTTAACATATTTACCAATACAAGCTTCAATATCAACATTGATACCTTAAGCAATTAATTTCTGCTGGTCTGCTGGTAAATTACTAACAATACTATTAAGATTGTCATGCTGATCAGTAAGTTGTTTCAGGGATTTTGTAATACTAACATTTTGGTTTCTCTGTTCAGTGGTGGCCTTATGTATACTTTCCTGAATTCTAGCTTCTAGCTGAATGCTATTATCGCTACACTGTAATTTAGCTTCTACTACTCTCTTAGTTACGTCTTCTCTCAGCGTGCTCATCTCTGATTTGGTAGAGGCCATATCTTCTTTCACTTGATTGAAAGCAGATTTGGTCTCTTCCAGAGCCTTCCTACTTTGTTCAACTGAGAATCTACTTCCTTCCTGAGCTAATAGTAGTGGGAATGAGCCGGTTCTACAGCCTCCACCTCCACACCCTCCACACAAGATGGCGGCAGCCCGATAACTCCCGAACCCGTGGTCGGATTTTGACGAATGAGGTGTCACTGAACTCGGGCTGATACCCCTTTCCAATGGACAGCATATTTTAACCACAAAATAAAACCTACCCCTACTAGGGGGGTGAAATTGTATTTTTTTAGAGAATCTCTCTTTCCAATTGCAACATGTGAGAGTTTGATTGCCAATATGGAATGAAACGTTGTTCTACACAAGAGCCATGTATACGGTGGCAAGCCACTATGAATTAATATGCTTGTTTTCTGTTTTTACGCATGCCCACTCATGGCTTTTGTAAGAGGGTGGGGGAGCGGATCCCTATGGATGGGTTATTGTTGACGAGTCATTGTTGGCGGGGGTCATTGTTGTCGGGTCCTTGTGGACGAGTCCTTGTTGATAAGTCCTTGTGGACGAGTCCTTGTTGACGAGTCCTTGTGGACAGGTCCTTGTGGACGAGTCCTTGTGGATGAGTCCTTGTGGATGAGTCCCTTTGGACTGATCCCTTTGGACCGGCCCCTTTGGCCTGATCCCTATGGACTGGCTCATGATTTTATTTAAATTATATTAAAGGGCCTAACTACATTTGTGTGTGTTGAACTGACGTTGTTCACCAACCCCCACTACTATAATGGGATAACGATATGAAAGGAAAGTAACGAAATACATGTGAACACGTGTGAGATGACCTTATTACCGTCCTCCTTGTGAATCAAGTCACATCCTGTTTTGGTTCATACGTGAGAAAATGCAAGTTCATGTGTAATATGACCTAACACACAAGTGTACACATGTGCACGTGCACGATAAGAGCTAACAAGTCACAACCTGTTTTGACAGTGGTGGGAATAAGGCTAGAGACATGTACAAGTAGTCAAATTACTCCGGCAGACAACCCCTTTCCTATGGATAACTTATTTCCACTCAAAAATAAAATCTACCCCTACTAGGGGGTGAAATAATAATGTTTAGGTAAAAGTCGCTTTCCATGTGCAACATGTAGGAGTTTGTATGCCAATATGAAATTAAACTCGTTCCACATAAAGTGCATGCATACAACTGAATGCCGCTATGATTTATCATGTTTGTTTTTGGTTTTACGAATGCGCAATTGGGGTTTTTGTAAGAGGGCGGGCTTTTTGAATAATGATTTATAGATACGTTTTTTTACAAATTAACCAAAGATCCAAAAACTAATAGGTCATCGGCTTTTTAATATCTTATGAACTAAGAAAGCTAGGGATTTGTATGAGGGGTCGTTGGACTTGGGGTGACGCCCTGTTTTTGAATGTATTATTCATTTTTTGTCAAAAGGGCCTAACTGCACTTTCGTTAATATCTCGCTAACTAATAAACACAGAGGGTCAAGTGAGGTGTCATAGGACTTAAAATGGCCAACCCCTCCCCATGACCAATGAATTTATCCAAAAAAAAACAGCATGGTCATTAACCTAAGATTTTATCAACTAATAATCAGAGAGGGACAAGTGAGGTGTCACAAGACTCAGGATGGCCAACCCTTTTCCATGACCAACGAATTTACCCAAAATACCCAAAACAGCAAGGTCATTGACCTAAGATTTTATAAACTTATCAGTAGAGAGGGTCAAGTGAGGTGTCATAGGACTACGAATGGTTAACCCTTTCCCATGACCAATGAATTTACCTCAAAAATTCAAAACAGCAAGGTCATTGACCTGAGATTTTATAAACTAATAATCGGATATCAACATGTGAGGTGTCATAGGACTTAGAATGGTCAACCCTTTCCCATGGCTAATGAATTTACACAAAAATACCCAATACATCAAGGTCATCGACCTGAGATTTTATAAACTTATAATCGGATATGGACATGTGAAATGTTTACAGTGAGTGATGAAACATTGCTAGGTAGTGAAAGAATTATTGTAGGCTACATGTATGGTGACTGACAAATCTTTCACCATTGGAACTTGTTTTCAGATCAAACTGCAGTACAGAGAGAGTATAGGTTGTAGGTATGGGATAATAAATGACAAATGGTGTATACAAAATCTGATTTATCAATTCAAGAAATAAGAGTAGACAATCTTTAATTGATTGGTTAAAGAGGATAGCTAAAATCCAAAATGGTGACTACATTGAACTAAACTGAACCAAGTTGAATCAAACCCAACCAAACCGAACCAAACTTAATCAAAAACAACCCAATGGTTTAAGTGTAAAACTTGTGGGTGATGTGGTCATTGGTAATGTCAGAAGGGAAAGGGATAACGCTCTACCTATAGAGGGTAAGGTAAAGCTAGTGCATGATGCTAATGCACACACACAAGTACATGAACCACACACATCTATCCTATGCAGTTATTATGGGTTGACTGTTAAAACTTGCTCAGTGGTTACTGGGACAAGATGGTCGCTACACACAACAAGCTTTAAATACCTGAGGCTAATAATCTATACACACACTCACACACACTTGTTCTAAACTAAACTGTCTTGCTGGCAGAGCTCACACAGTAGGTAAATGACAGAAATGCTTGGCTAACAGAAATACAATCATTTTCGGTTGTCTAATGTTACCAGCTAAACATTACGTGCTATAGTGGTGAGCACATGTGCCTCTTTCACTGGAGATCTTAACTCGATTTCTAGCTCTAAGGCCTAGAACGAATCAAACTAAGAAAAAAAGGGCATGGTGACGCAGTGGTTAAACTGTTAGCCTTTCACTAAGGTAGACTAGGGTTTGATTTTAGGTTAATATGCATGTCATAAACAAACAAATAAAAGCAGAGATAATGTTTAAAACTGATTACACTTGTCTCTTTTCAAATTATTACTTAGATTACAAATACAAACGTGGACTGGGTTTGACATACAGTTAATGCTTCCTATCACATACTAGACTGTAAGAAAGCCAAACAAGCAAAAGGCGTAGGTAGAGCAGTGGTAAAATCGCTATGTGTAGAGAAATACCTAACGGTTTTATGAACTGGCAAAGGTATGTCGCATAAACAGTGCAGGATACAATCCAGCAACCATAATTTTTATCTCGTGGACAAGAGAAAACATATATATAGAGAGAGAGATATATAGAAAGCTTGTGTGTGTGTGTGTGTGTGTGTGTGTGTGGGTAGCATTGGTTGTTTGACCAGAGAAAATACGGTGAGGTAGGGTGGGGAGAGGGAGAATTAGCACTTATATATGAATGGAAAATAGATTTTTTTCAATCGTTTTGTTTTTTCAAATGCAGTGGTAGATAGTCGTTTTTTGTAAAACATTCTTACTTGCAGTAGTAATAAGCCTCTATGGTTCCGCTAACACATAGATAGACTGTATTATTGCCATGGTCAAGCACTCACATTAAGATCATTTACAAAATCATAAAATGAAAAATAAAAAATCTTGTTTTGGAAATATCGTTTTTCAACACAAAATAAATATATAAAAAATTTGTAAACAGCAAAATGGAAAATCCATGTTTCCATGTAGACAATATTTAAAAACCTTAAACGGACATTTAACAAAATATATGCAAATGGGAAATTGACAAATGTGTAAATATGAAAATGGAAAAATCCATGTTTCCATATCATGAAATTGAAAAACATCAAACTGTCATTTTAAAAAATGCAAATGGAAAATTGACAAATTGCAATGTGTGAAATGTGAAATTGAACAAATGGCTATCATTATTTAAAATAAAAGAACATGGTGCTCTATGGTTGAGGTGTGAATCAAACCCTCTCTACTTATTTGGACCACTCGAGACTGAGTAGACTAGTTTTAGTTGTCATACCACTTTTAAAAGTTTGTGTTAAATCTAGGAATTGAACCCAAGAGCTTGTAGGGGGGATCCAAGGTTATAATATGTTAAACAGATAGCCTTGAATGTAGGGTGTGGTAGTTATATAGAGATGAGACGTTTCGCTCAGGGCAGGGAGGCATGGAGATCTGCATCAAACCAGTCAAAAGACTGACGACTCAAACAACAACATGTAGAGCTCACCAAAATAATGTTGTGTAACGGTAAATGTTAGTCAACGAACAGTAATGCATTACTAAAACCCATGACACGATACCTAAGAGCTTTTCTAAAATTATTTTAAAATGCCTTCAACCCTATATTAAACACCCAGTTCACAAGACTCATAACTGCAATGTTATGGTCAAACAAAACAAAATCTATATTTCAAACCAAACAAGTGGTTTAGTCAATGTATACTGGAAAAAGTTTTATAAACACTCAAGTCCACAAAAAAAAATAGTAACTGTCTGGTTGACCGAGTGGTTATGGTGTTTGACTTAAGTTCAAATTTTCTGTACAAGAAAGCAAGGGTTCGAATCCCTTACCTGATATAACTATTACCTCAACATGGCTTGACCACACTGTATTATTGTGTACTCGGTACACAAACCATAGATAGAGTGTATTGTTTAAGGTCACTCTCTTTGCGAACATAGTCAGAGACTGTTGATGGTTAACAATTGCATTAATAGTGGGACATAGGGATAGCAATTAAGAAAAACAGACAATACCCATACACTATTTTTATTTATTTAATGTAAGTACTTGTACAATAGTTATATACATTTGTCTATTACTATCTAGTCCTTTTCGATCCACTTGCATAACAAGGCAGATGACTTTGTAGTTCAGCCCCTTAAAACAACAACAACACTACCTCTTGCATAGTCTGTGATGTTGATGACTCTTGAGGCGTGGAAGATGGATACAACATAACTTTTACAACAGGGGTTAAACGTTGCTCAACAAACAATGCACTGTTTTGAGTAGCAACATCTTTCTCTTGTACTAACTTATTAGCTTTCTGATGATTTTTTGCCAACACCATCAGTGTTTTGTCTGGAGCACTACATTGATGATCACTCACACTTAAAACCACACCATTTCTACTTTTCATATTGCCTAGACATCTTGTTGACCTCTGTTTTGAGCATCGCCAGAATATTATTCCTTTTACATTTTGTCGTCTATAGTTATAAGAGTAGCCTTTATAGAGTACACGTTGTTCACCTCGGTTAGTTGTAGTAAGTTCCATAGTAGTAACTAACCTGTTAGTATGAATTGCACACTACAAAGGTTATCTCTGTTCTGGTAATAGAATTATCTAGCGTTGGCTTTTATATTTAATATGTACAGTTAAAAGTGATAGAAAAGTGGTAGAATCGTGGTAGCAAAGTGGTAGACAAGTGGTAGACAATTGGTAACATAGTGGTAGAAAAGTGGTAGCAAAGTGGTAGCAAAGTGGTAGAAAAGTGGTAGAAAAGTGGCAGAAAAGTAGTAGAAAAGTGGTAGAAAAGTGGTAGCAAACTAGAAAAGTGGTAGAAAAGTGGCAGAAAAGTAGTAGAAAAGAGGTAGCAAAGTGGTAGAAAAGTGGTAGCAAACTAGAAAAGTGGTAGCAAAGTGGCAGAAAAGTAGTAGAAAAGTGGTAGCAAAGTGGTAGAATAGTGGTAGCAAACTAGAAAAGTGGTAGCAAAGTGGAAGCAAAGTGGCTGATCCCTTTGGACCGGTCCCTTTGACATAATTTGGATAATTGCATGGGCCAGTCCATAGGTACCAGTCCAAAGGGCCGGTCCAAAGGGATCAGCCAAAAGGACCTGTCCACAGGGACCCGTCAAAAATGACTCCATTCAAAGAGGGCCCTTCCAAAGGGGCTAGTCAACAGGGACCAGTCCAAAGGGACAAATCAACAGGGATCAATGAAAAGGGGGAAGCGCGTCATGTAAGTCGTTGCGCGCCGCCGCCGTGGGAAAATAGGTGTTTATCAGCAGTCTCCGGCAATGTTCGGGAGAGTAACCTTGAAAAGTAGCTGAAACTCGGTAGTCGACAGCATAGCTTGACCCGTTTCTTACCTATATGACAAGGTTAGGTTAGGTAAATTTAGGTTATGTTAGGTGAGCTGAGGGTAAGTCTTAAAATATTCCCTCTCTTATGTGTTCAAAGCCGATTCACCCTGAACAGTCAGCCAAAACTTTAAATATGTATTTATCATTACATAAAGAATTAAAGCAAACTTAATTAATTATGAATGGCGTTTTTTGTTACTGTTCAATGTAGACAGAATATATGCATTAAATGATAGACTCAACACAAAATGTTTTGATTGTTGACTTGCGTTATTGATAAATTGGTTTAATGTTAGGGGCAGTGCACACTTTCCATGTCGATAATTTATATGGGCTAGAAGGATGGTGTTGCAAACTTCTGATGTGTATTTCCAAATTTCCTGCATAGTCTATTTCATAGAATTTTTCTGTAACTTAAAAGTTCATGCTGATTTTGTCTTTGTGTTTGACATTGCAACTACAATGGTTGATTGGATATTCTTTGTCAACTTTCAAATCATGTAATTCATGTCAGATATGTTGGAATTTTTGTTCATGTGTTAAGCTATCAAGTTCCGATACCTAATTGGTTACACAACTGTTTCATAATGAAAATCTTGATCTCTGATTCATTGGAGAACTGTTTACGCTTGTCTGAACCAAGACTAACTGACTACTCACTGCTAAGGTTTAGAAATTACATTTACTCAAATCACATTCTGGTAAAAAAGATCATGACTACTATAAACTGCTACCACTCTTCCACCACTTTGCTAACACTTTTCTACCGTTTGACTCTCACTTTTGCTCTTATTTTAAACTGCACATACTACAAACTATCATTTTTATTATCGAGTTAACTTTACTAGAGATTAGTTTATGCTTAACAGTTGACATGGAAGTATCAACGACTAGCTATGGTAAGCCATGTGCTTACTATAAAGGATATGCATATATTGTAAAAAGAACTAATAAAAATGGAACTGTTATTTGGTGCTGTTCGAAACAACAATCTAAAAGGTGTCGAGGAATGATTAAAACAAAAGGCTTCAACATACTTATTTCAATCGATCATCATTGTAAATCTCAAAATAATACTCATTTAAATGGACAAAATACTCTAACCAAGGTAAAAAAGCAAGACCAAGAAAAAAATAGTGTGGCTCAAGATAGTGCTCTGTTTGTTAAAGAGCATTTATTATCTCCTGAAAAAGACATGTTAGGACAGTCGTTAACGTCTAAGAAACCTCTAACACTATCAAAGACAACACAAACTATGCCAAAGGTTGTTGCATTGCAAGATGAACAAAAAGGATTAGATAGTAATAGTGATGATGATTATATTGATGATAATTATATTGATGATGATAACCATGATGATGATGATGATTATGATGATGATGATGATGATGATGATGATGATGATGATAATGGTTTACACCCAAAAAAATCATTTGTTAAATTTGTTTACTGGAACAATCCCAATAAGCTAATCCAGCGGCTTCAGTACTTGCATACCTGTAAACAAGCTGGTCATACTAAATATGAGGAAGAACTTTTGGATATAGAAAAGGAGCTTCGTGATGCAAAAATTATAGTGTAATGAATCCATGTAACCGCTTAAACTATTTCTTATCAATACATGTAATATTTTCTACCACTTTGCTTCCACTTTGCTACCACTTTTCTAGTTTGCTACCACTTTTCTACCACTTTGCTACCACTTTTCTACTACTTTTCTGCCACTTTGCTACCACTTTTCTAGTTTGCTACCACTTTTCTACCACTTTGCTACCACTTTTCTGCCACTTTTCTACCACTTTTCTAGTTTGCTACCACTTTTCTACCACTTTTCTACTATTTTTCTGCCACTTTTCTACCACTTTTCTACCACTTTGCTACCACTTTTCTACCACTATGTTACCAATTGTCTACCACTTGTCTACCACTTTGCTACCACGTTTCTACCACTTTTCTATCACTTTTAACTGTACATATTAAATATACAAGCCAACGCTAGATAATTCTATTACCAGAACAGAGATAACCTTTGTAGTGTGCAAATCATACTAACAGGTTAGTTACTACTATGGAACTTACTACAACTAACCGAGGTAAACAACGTGTACTCTATAAAGGCTACTCTTATAACTGTAGACGACAAAATGTAAAAGGAATAATATTCTGGCGATGCTCAAAACAGAGGTCAACAAGATGTCGAGGCAATATGAAAAGTAGAAATGGTGTGGTTTTAAGTGTGAGTGATCATCAATGTAGTGCTCCAGACAAAACACTGATGGTGTTGGCAAAAATCATCAGAAAGCTAATAAGTTAGTACAAGAGAAAGATGTTGCTACTCAAAACAGTGCATTGTTTGTTGAGCAACGTTTAACCCCTGTTGTAAAAGTTATGTTGTATCCATCTTCCACGCCTCAAGAGTCATCAACATCACAGACTATGCAAGAGGTAGTGTTGTTGTTGTTTTAAGGGGCTGAACTACAAAGTCATCTGCCTTGTTATGCAAGTGGATCGAAAAGGACTAGATAGTAATAGACAAATGTATATAACTATTGTACAAGTACTTACATTAAATAAATAAAAATAGTGTATGGGTATTGTCTGTTTTTCTTAATTGCTATCCCTATGTCCCACTATTAATGCAATTGTTAACCATCAACAGTCTCTGACTATGTTCGCAAAGAGAGTGACCTTAAACAATACACTCTATCTATGGTTTGTGTACCGAGTACACAATAATACAGTGTGGTCAAGCCATGTTGAGGTAATAGTTATATCAGGTAAGGGATTCGAACCCTTGCTTTCTTGTACAGAAAATTTGAACTTAAGTCAAACACCATAACCACTCGGTCAACCAGACAGTTACTATTTTTTTTTTGTGGACTTGAGTGTTTATAAAACTTTTTCCAGTATACATTGACTAAACCACTTGTTTGTTTTGAAATATAGATTTTGTTTTGTTTGACCATAACATTGCAGTTATGAGTCTTGTGAACTGGGTGTTTAATATAGGGTTGAAGGCATTTTAAAATAATTTTAGAAAAGCTCTTAGGTATCGTGTCATGGGTTTTAGTAATGCATTACTGTTCGTTGACTAACATTTACCGTTACACAACATTATTTTGGTGAGCTCTACATGTTGTTGTTTGAGTCGTCAGTCTTTTGACTGGTTTGATGCAGATCTCCATGCCTCCCTGCCCTGAGCGAAACGTCTCATCTCTATATAACTACCACACCCTACATTCAAGGCTATCTGTTTAACATATTATAACCTTGGATCCCCCCTACAAGCTCTTGGGTTCAATTCCTAGATTTAACACAAACTTTTAAAAGTGGTATGACAACTAAAACTAGTCTACTCAGTCTCGAGTGGTCCAAATAAGTAGAGAGGGTTTGATTCACACCTCAACCATAGAGCACCATGTTCTTTTATTTTAAATAATGATAGCCATTTGTTCAATTTCACATTTCACACATTGCAATTTGTCAATTTTCCATTTGCATTTTTTAAAATGACAGTTTGATGTTTTTCAATTTCATGATATGGAAACATGGATTTTTCCATTTTCATATTTACACATTTGTCAATTTCCCATTTGCATATATTTTGTTAAATGTCCGTTTAAGGTTTTTAAATATTGTCTACATGGAAACATGGATTTTCCATTTTGCTGTTTACAAATTTTTTATATATTTATTTTGTGTTGAAAAACGATATTTCCAAAACAAGATTTTTTATTTTTCATTTTATGATTTTGTAAATGATCTTAATGTGAGTGCTTGACCATGGCAATAATACAGTCTATCTATGTGTTAGCGGAACCATAGAGGCTTATTACTACTGCAAGTAAGAATGTTTTACAAAAAACGACTATCTACCACTGCATTTGAAAAAACAAAACGATTGAAAAAAATCTATTTTCCATTCATATATAAGTGCTAATTCTCCCTCTCCCCACCCTACCTCACCGTATTTTCTCTGGTCAAACAACCAATGCTACCCACACACACACACACACACACACACACAAGCTTTCTATATATCTCTCTCTCTATATATATGTTTTCTCTTGTCCACGAGATAAAAATTATGGTTGCTGGATTGTATCCTGCACTGTTTATGCGACATACCTTTGCCAGTTCATAAAACCGTTAGGTATTTCTCTACACATAGCGATTTTACCACTGCTCTACCTACGCCTTTTGCTTGTTTGGCTTTCTTACAGTCTAGTATGTGATAGGAAGCATTAACTGTATGTCAAACCCAGTCCACGTTTGTATTTGTAATCTAAGTAATAATTTGAAAAGAGACAAGTGTAATCAGTTTTAAACATTATCTCTGCTTTTATTTGTTTGTTTATGACATGCATATTAACCTAAAATCAAACCCTAGTCTACCTTAGTGAAAGGCTAACAGTTTAACCACTGCGTCACCATGCCCTTTTTTTCTTAGTTTGATTCGTTCTAGGCCTTAGAGCTAGAAATCGAGTTAAGATCTCCAGTGAAAGAGGCACATGTGCTCACCACTATAGCACGTAATGTTTAGCTGGTAACATTAGACAACCGAAAATGATTGTATTTCTGTTAGCCAAGCATTTCTGTCATTTACCTACTGTGTGAGCTCTGCCAGCAAGACAGTTTAGTTTAGAACAAGTGTGTGTGAGTGTGTGTATAGATTATTAGCCTCAGGTATTTAAAGCTTGTTGTGAGTAGCGACCATCTTGTCCCAGTAACCACTGAGCAAGTTTTAACAGTCAACCCATAATAACTGCATAGGATAGATGTGTGTGGTTCATGTACTTGTGTGTGTGCATTAGCATCATGCACTAGCTTTACCTTACCCTCTATAGGTAGAGCGTTATCCCTTTCCCTTCAGACATTACCAATGACCACATTCACCCGCAAGTTTTACACTTAAACCATTGGCTTGTTTTTGATTAAGTTTGGTTCGGTTTGGTTGGGTTTGATTCAACTTGGTTCAGTTTAGTTCAATGTAGTCACCATTTTGGATTTTAGCTATCCTCTTTAACCAATCAAATAAAGATTGTCTACTCTTATTTCTTGAATCGATAAATCAGATTTTGTATACACCATTTGTCATTTATTATCCCATACCTACAACCTATACTCTCTCTGTACTGCAGTTTGATCTGAAAACAAGTTCCAATGGTGAAAGATTTGTCAGTCACCATACATGTAGCCTACAATAATTCTTTCACTACGTAGCAATGTTTCATCACCCACTGTAAACATTTCACATGTCCATATCCGATTAAAATTTTATAAAATCTCAGGTCGATGACCTTGATGTATTGGGTATTTTTGGGTACATTCATTAGCCATGGGAAAGGGTTGACCATTCTAAGTCCTATGACACCTCACATGTTGATATCCGATTATTAGTTTATAAAATCTCAGGTCAATGACCTTGCTGTTTTGAATTTTTGAGGTAAATTCATTGGTCATGGGAAAGGGTTAACCATTCGTAGTCCTATGACACCTCACTTGACCCTCTCTACTGATAAGTTTATAAAATCTTAGGTCAATGACCTTGCTGTTTTGGGTATTTTGGGTAAATTCGTTGGTCATGGAAAAGGGTTGGCCATCCTGAGTCTTGTGACACCTCACTTGTCCCTCTCTGATTATTAGTTGATAAAATCTTAGGTTAATGACCTTGCTGTTTTGGGTATTTTGGGTAAATTCGTTGGTCATGGAAAAGGGTTGGCCATCCTGAGCCTTGTGACACCTCACTTGTCCCTCTCTGATTATTAGTTGATAAAATCTTAGGTTAATGACCATGCTGTTTTTTTTTTTTGATAAATTCTTTGGTCATGGGGAGGGGTTGGCCATTTTAAGTCCTATGACACCTCACTTGACCCTCTGTGATTATTAGTTAGCGAGATATTAACGAAAGTGCAGTTAGGCCCTTTTGACAAAAAATGAATAATACATTCAAAAACAGGGCGTCACCCCAAGTCCAACGACCCCTCATACAAGTCCCTAGCTTTCTTAGTTCATAAGATATTAAAAAGCCGATGACCTATTAGTTTTTGGATCTTTGGTTAATTTGTAAAAAAAAACGTATCTATAAATCATTATTCAAAAAGCCCGCCCTCTTACAAAAACCCCAATTGCGCATTCGTAAAACAAAAAACAAAAATGATAAATCATTGCGGCATTCAGTTGTATGCATGCACTTTATGTGGAACGAGTTTAATTTCATATTGGCATACAAACTCCCACATGTTGCACATGGAAAGCGACTTTTACCTAAAAATTATTTTTTCACCCCCTAGTAGGGGTAGATTTTATTTTTGAGTGGAAATAAGTTATCCATAGGAAAGGGGTTGTCTGCCGGAGTAATTTGACTACTTGTACATGTCTCTAGCCTTATTCCCACCACTGTCAAAACAGGTTGTGACTTGTTAGCTCTTATCGTGCACGTGCACATGTGTACACTTGTGTGTTAGGTCATATTACACATGAACTTGCATTTTCTCGCGTATGAACCAAAACAGGATGTGACTTGATTCACAAGGAGGACGGTAATAAGGTCATCTCACACGTGTTCACATGTATTTCGTTACTTTCCTTTCATATCGTTATCCCATTATAGTAGTGGGGGTGGTGAACAACGTCAGTTCAACACACACAAATGTAGTTAGGCCCTTTAATATAATTTAAGTAAAATCATGAGCCAGTCCATAGGGATCAGGCCAAAGGGGCCGGTCCAAAGGGATCAGTCCAAAGGGACTCATCCACAAGGACTCATCCACAAGGACTCGTCCACAAGGACCTGTCCACAAGGACTCGTCAACAAGGACTCGTCCACAAGGACTTGTCAACAAGGACTCGTCCACAAGGACCCGACAACAATGACCCCCGCCAAGAATGACTCGTCAACAATAACCCATCCATAGGGATCCGCTCCCCCACCCTCTTACAAAAGCCATGAGTGGGCATGCGTAAAAACAGAAAACAAGCATGTTAATTCATAGTGGCTTGCCACCGTATACATGGCTCTTGTGTAGAACAACGTTTCATTCCATATTGGCAATCAAACTCTCACATGTTGCAATTGGAAAGAGAGATTCTCTAAAAAAATACAATTTCACCCCCCTAGTAGGGGTAGGTTTTATTTTGGGGTTGAAATATGCTGTCCATTGGAAAGGGGGTATCAGCCCGAGTTCAATGATACCTCATTCGTCAAAATCCGACCACGGGTTCGGGAGTTATCGGGCTGCCGCCATCTTGTGTGGAGGGTGTGGAGGTGGAGGCTGTAGAACCGGCTCATTCCCACTACTGCTAATCTACTCTGTTATTGGGATAATCTCCCTTGTTTTTGGGCCTTCTCCATAGCCTTCATGATCTTCTCCTGGGATTCTTTCGTCTCTTCTTGGACCTTTCTTGCCTCCTCTTGGGCCTTTTTCTGGGCTATTCTAGCCTTTTCTTGGGTAGCTCTGTCCTATTCACGTGCCTTTCTATTCTCTTCCTGTAGTTTCTCCTGCGCCTTTCTATTCTCTTCCTGTATAGCTCTGTCCACTTCACGTGCGTTTCTACATTCTTCCGGAACTAGTGTGACGTTGGCTTTGTTGGCAACCTGTGCTACAGCTAATTCCGCTTTCATTTCGGCCTTAACTGTGGCAGATGACTGTTTGATCTCCCTTTCTAATTTCTACTATTATCATGTACTACCTTATGGAGGGCATCAACATCTCCTGTTAATTGGGTTTGGGTTTGTCTAAACATTTCTAAGATTGCCCGGATATGGGTCATATCTTCCGAAGACATAATGAAATGCAATTGAGAAATGAGGAGGAATCCTCTACACTACTATACGTAAATATCAGAGTGACCAATTCAAACTGTCTATATAGAAAAATGCTTCGATTATCCTAGTTTCGTAATAATAATAAACGGAAATCTTAATATCTACTTAACCGTGATTTAGTAAAACTGATCGTCCCTCATTTAACAATCCCTAACCGAATTTAAATATAACAACGTGAATTTAACTAACTCTTAACTTAAATGAAAAAAATATCATCAGCTGGTATAACAAACATGCCTCAAACAATAGTACTCCTCAAATTTATCAATGTTTATACAATTAAACAATTTTCAAAATTTGGGATCGGCATTCTTACCAATTTCAAAAATCCACCAGTATTTCCATATGGTTGTCGATGAACACGATAGCGTCTCAACACAATCAAGGCCAAACACATTGGGCGCCAAATGAAAAGACCTATATGCGCCCGAATCTCACATTAGCCATCACCCATATCCGCTGAGATGGTAAGGATTGTAGGGACGTTGACACCCAGCTAGATACGTCAAAGCATCCCCACTGGATAAATGACTAGGAAACCCTTGACGCATACGGACGTACAATAACACTACAATTAGTTACACATTTACTAGCAAATCTAATTCCAAAATAACATGGTTGTACGAGAATCTCGGATCTTGGACGTGAACGGTGAAGTTGAGACTAAGTGAGTTCTAGTAACTAACTGCTAGTATTATCGCACGGCGATTGCGAAGTGAAAAGATGATCAGTTTCTATAAAAACGAAACAGGCAAACGACATGCGCCTGGGATTTATTCCCAAAAATAAATATATGCAAGAAATATCCCTGTCATCCAAAATAAAACATGAAACTTGCCAAACAAACAATTACACTTGTAGATGAAATATCTAGCTCCAAAATCTTCGAATAAGATCGAATAGTAAAACTTGTTAGTCATCCTGTGACTGGTTACTCGTGAGCTTGATCTACGATCAGCTGTTCGACTCATAATAATAACAATCTTGAAATACCCTACGATATACAGCTATTTACAAACGTGAGCAAATCTAAAATAATAATGGGATATAAAACTAACAATTATATACATTGTTGAATTACACGCGTCCAACGCGGTATTCGAATCTGGACTAGAATTGACGTGATATGTCAATCTAATGAGCTCTCCTGTTACAAACTTCACTTCTAGACAAACACTTGTTCACAAAACTATAGCTTCTATAAGCTTCTGGTTGTAAGTCAAAATAAATGAACTATGTTAACGAACAATGAAGTTAGTTAAAGTTCTGTATAGACAAATCCATTACATAATAATAATAATGACATTAAAGATCGAGACGGAACTACACAAACTTAATACGACGATGACGTGGCCATAGCATTAACGCTCACTGACAAAACAATACAAACACTCTTAAACGTCAGTGACTTTCTTAACACTCTGTAGTAGTGAATTGCTCTCATGGCAATACTCAATTCGTTACCTAAACGTGAACTTCACATACTCATAGCGTCTCCTGCGCTTCCAAATACGACACAAATTCTCCTTACTCTTGCCACAATAACTCTCGTAAAATACTGCACGGAATACTTAAAAAAAAACCCATCTGTCTACGAACCTGTAACAGAATTAGTGATCCTACTATGTAACACTACTGTGTATACAGTTCATGAAACACTGCTAACCTCCTCCTTCTCTAATTTTAAAATCATCGTGCGCATTACCTTCGACAATACATTTGTCTTCAACAATATCTCTCGTTTGACATTCCACGTAACTGATCATAATGCAATCTAATGATAAACCATTGCATTGTACAACAATACCACGTTTATTTGAGTGTAAACTTTGAAATGGTTGTAGTCCGCTCGTCTGAAAGTTAATAACAATAATAATACTTTCGTTTCTCTGTTACAAAACAAGAATGGGCAAAGTCTTCATTTACCAACTTGCTTAAACATGTTACTGATTTTCGATAGACATACAAGTCTTCTTATCTTCATTTCGCATTGGCAATGTTATAACAAATAATTGTTGCTATTAATAGGCCTCACCTGACTTCAATTGTCACTGTAATGATCCTTTGTTGACATAAATAGTGGTTACATAAATCATTCATGACTTACTTATCGTCACATAATAATGTATTCTTCAATTAGAATAATATTCGGTTAATGTTATTGTTTATAACATTTTAAATTTGCTACTGAATGTTTATACATGTTAAACTAGTCAATCACAGTATCATAGTGCCTCATCATAAATCTTATTGTGAACAATAATGTATTATAGCAATCTAAACGCATAACATGGTTTGAAAACGTATGTGTTACGATCGAAACATTTTCCTAACATAGAACAGTTTTCGTTAAAATGAGAAGGTTAAAACGACGCTGGATAAAACCTTACCAAAACGGTAATCTAAATTCCAAATGCTAATAACATCACGTCTAAACGACACACGGTGACGTGCCAAAAGTTAACTAACAATTTCTAAATAGACATACAATAACATGAGTTATAAGAAAGAATTTCTACATAATGAATAGGTCATCCTGCTACATCCTCAAGAAACTACAACAAACTACTGAGATCTTAGAGCTGTCAATTCTGTACCTCTCTGACGATCTGCGATGAAAATACCTCGAACGATGGCCTCGATGTTTCGCTCCAAAGTTGGCGCGTGTCGGTCGCATTCCACACGTGCTCTGGGCTGGCCGCTGGCCTCGCAGCAGATCTCCCCGAGCCTGCTTGACGGGTGCCCACCTGGCCTCAATGAACTCGCGCTCTGCGGACGGCAATCTTCTGGCTTCACGACACTTGCAAGTCTAGATGCTCGTACCAGGAGCATTGAACACTGCTTACCATCTTCTTCTCTCTTCTCCCCCGCACCTGAAAAGTAGCCTTGAGAGTCCATAATTAACATCTCTCCAAGTTCTTTATGGACATTCGAACGTAGCTTTTGAAGTTCAGCAAACTGCATGGTGGAATCGCAGTGGTGGTGACGTCGATCTCAGGACTTCGGAATCCACTCTGAATCTTCCCGTGTCATAGTGTAGATTATCCTCCTACCATTTTAGTGAATCATTCCAATCATCTTAGAGGGTGCAGAATAAGAATATCCCCCTCGATTCGTAGATCTTAGCATGTTGAAAATGTAAAGTAATATGCTGCTCAAATATTGCAGTTATAATGCTGCGATGTGTAGATTCGTTTTAAAAACGAAATTGCTTGCTTCTGTTGAATGTTGTAAATTATATAGCAATCTTCTTCTCTATTCGCTGTTTCAATAGCTTGCTTCTTGATATATTATGCTGCTTGTCGATACTCAAATGTTAAATTTGCGGAGCGCTGCACGACAGGTCCACTCTCCTGGACGGTATCAGAAAGAGTCTCTGCTGTGTGTCCGTAGATTGCGCGCGCGGACAAACTAGCCTCGCAACCGGTCCACTTATAATAGAATTATGCTAATTACACTTGAATGAAAATCCACAGCCTGCTTCCAGTCTCCGACCGGGTCAGGAATGGAATGAATGAAGCCCCTATCTAGCGGCGAGGATATGAACTGTGCCGGCTGCCGAGGCCTGACGCACTCCTCTGGGGCAATGATTAAATGAATGACAGATGAAATGAAATGATAGGGGAGAGTGTTGCCGGAATGAAATTTTCGACAGGGAAAACCGGAGTACCCGGAGAAAAACCTGTCTGCCTCCGTTCTGTCCAGCACAGATCTCACATGGAGTGACCGGGATTTGAACCACGGACTCAGCGGTGAGAGGCCAGCGTGCTGCCGCCTAAGCCACGGAGGCTACCTAATTACACTTCTCTGGGCCAAAATTATATATACTTCTCTTCTTCATAATGAATGTAACATATTCTTCTTGACCTCTGGGAATGCTAATCTCTCTTAATAAAGCAAATATGATTAAATAGCTTTTCCCACATAAATTATTTGCTGAAACCTCATTGGCTGCAGGTTTATTACCAAAACTCTACCTGTCCTAGCCTCTTATCACAAAGTCGTGTGCAAAATTGGTTTGTGTCGACCTGGCTGACAAAAACCGGTCTTGAGAGTGCTAACTTGAAGCTTATGACAATTTCCAGCTTCCTCTGCTCAGACACTTCCTTGGTTAAATTTACATTCACCTAAAAACTTATAAATCCAAATAATCCAAAATCATCCAAAATTCTCCAAAAATGTTTCTAAATGGTTCCAAACTCTTCCTAAAATATTTACTTCAACGAAATAAATCTTCATTTCCAAATTCCACTAAATACTCGAAAAATTGTCAGGTCGGTTCGATCCTCGGCTCTGTCCATAACTTGAGTTGGGGTGAATTGGGGCTCAGTACTCTGTCCCACAAGGAGATTTTAAGGATCTTCCGTTCCATTTTTCGTTGACTTGTTTGGATCTTTTATCTCTGCTTCGCCGTTAGTGCCGAGGTTTGACATCCGTATAGCAGTACCGGTATTACACATTTTTCTTGTAACTCTGACTTCAGACTTAGCTTCTGGGATTTGTCCATCAATATATATTTCAACGACCAGTACGTTTTCCACGCTTGTCTTATTCGTGTTTTGATTTCTTTCTCCTGTGAGTTGTCAAATGACAGGTTTTGTCCAAGGTAGATGTATTCCTGAGGATACGCTATTGGTTTGCCGTTCATGAAGATTTGTACTTCTAGCGAGTTGGTCATCAGTTTTGTCTTTAGGAGGTTCATAGATTTCGATAATATATGATTTTGATATTTTGTTTCATCCCCTGGGGTACATTACCATTCACTGACTGTGGATATGTCTGCTAGCATTAGTTTTAAGTCTTGTGCAGAATTTGTTATTAGTGCAATTTCATCTGCAAACCGTAGGTGAGTCAACCTATCCCCGTTTATTTCAATGCCATATTTGTTGTCCCACTCCAATTTCCTTAAATTGGTTCTCCAGCAGGCAAGTGAACAGTTTCGGTGAGAGGGGATCACCTTGTTTAACGCCTCTCTCTAGGTTGATGTTCGCACCATCCCTCTCCGTTGTAACCTTCGCTTTGCAGCCTTTGTAGAGCTTTTTCATTTTATTTTTATTTTTTACCGTATGGCTTTTAGTGCCGGGAGTGTCCGAGGATATGTTTGGCTCGCCTTAGGTTATAACTGCTTCTATGCGGACACCCATTGGGTGAGCTACAAGTACCGTCGCGTGTGGACTGTTGTCTGGGGAGGAAAGTGTGAATGTTTGGACGAGGAATTGGAAGGTAGCGGCTGTGGCTTATAGTTAGGGACCAACCCCGGCAATTGCCTGGAAGGAAGATGGGAAACCACAGAAGACCATCTTCTAGGTTGCCGTAGGGGGGATTCGAACCTCCCCACCTCCCGGATATGAGCGACTGCCTTCAGCCACGCCGTAACGACCGTGACCAACCCACCCGGTAGCTTTTTCAATAATCTTACGAATCTGTCTTGTATACCTTGGTTTTTTAATGCCTGTAGTACACAGCTGTGCTTTACAAAATCGAATGCTTTGTTGTAGTCTACGAAGGCAATGTACAGTTCGAAGTTGAATTCCTGCGTGTTTTTTTTCCAAGAGCTGGTTCATTGCATGCAGGTGATCGATTGTGCTGAAGCCGTCCTAAAGCCTGCTTGTTCCACTGCCTAGTTTTCGTCAAGTAATTTTGACATAGTTTAAGTTAGGATTTTAATGAAAAGTTTATAGAGACTTGCCATTAATCTGATTGGTTTATAGTTATTAATGACGTCTTTGGCTCCATTTTTGTGGAGAAGAACAATAACGCTCTGTTTCCATTCTGATGGAATTTCTTATGTTTCTAGTAACTTGTTGAATAGTCCCGTTATCATTTCTATGAGATCTTCGCCACCCATTTTCAGATATTCGTTGAAGATGGCATCTTCTCCTGGGCTTTTCTGTTTTTTTGTCTCCTGTATTGCTGCCCTGACTTCACTGGTCATGATTGGGGGGATTTCCTCGTCCTGTTTTACTTCTAGCCCCTTGCCACTTTGACCTCTCATTTGGTGTGTAGTTCTCTGTAGAAGTCTGTGAAATGTCTCGTTATTTCTTCTCTTGTTGCTTCTCTCTTACCCGTTTTGTCCTTCATTCCCAGCATCCATTGCTTGTCTGGTGTTAGTTCTTCTCCCATCTTCCTTATCGATTTTGACTCTTCTGCGTATTTTCTTATTGTTTCTGTGTTGTGGTCTCTAACGTCTTTTCTGATTTCCCTTTTTGTACGTTTATTCAGCTCCTTGGACTCAATCTCATTCTGGTCGTTATGTATGGCTTGTGCTTTTAGTGTTTCCCTTTCCTCGACCAGGCGTTTAGTGCTGTCCTTTAGCTTGTCGCATCTTCCTTTCTTACTGCTCGGTGTTGCGGAGTTTTTAGCTGCCGATGTTATACATTTTGTAAGCTCTGTGTAGATGTGCTGCTTGGTTAAGTCTTTTTGTTGTTTTAGCTGATTTAGATTTTGTTGTATTTCTTTAGCGTATTTAGTCTGGTTAATCTGGCCGGGGTGTGTTGCTCTGATATTGAAGTACGGCCGTCTGTTCTTCGTTATTGTCAACATTAAGCGGATCTATGTCAAATTTTAGCCCATTGATTACTTGGATGTCTGTTACTTCCTTTATGTTATCGGTAAGTATAAAGTCGATTTAGTTTCTTGTTCTGCCATTTGGGCCTCTCCATGTCCATCTGCTCTCTGTTCTTTTCTTGAAGAGGGTGTTCACGATTTTCATACTGTGCCCTTGAGCAAACTGTATCACCCGATCCCCTCTCTCATTTCGGGCTCCGTATCTGAATGGTCCCATAGGTACTTCGTCTGTGTGTTCCCTGGATCCCACTTTACTGTTGAAGTCTACCATTACGAACGTCGTTTGTGATTTGTAGTTGTCTAGCGTGTCTTCTAGTAGATCGTAAATTTTTCAAATTCCTCCTCTGTGCTGTTTTCTGTAGGGGCGTAGATTTGTATTATTGTAAGAGTACTCTGGTCACTACTGCACCTGAAATATGTGGTAAATTACTTAAATATGTGTTTTTATTCATTGTTATTTTAGCAACGGCAGCCATGATCCTACAGCGTTTGAATCTCGTTCAACTGTCGTCAATGTGCACACAACGGCACACACCAAGTCGCACACATAGTGGCCAACATGTGGGATACAAAATACACCACACTAATTAGAGGTTATAGGTGCGTGACAAAGCCATTGATTTATATATAGCGAACGCAGCCTCCAGGCTAAAACCCATTGGATTGGACAAAACAAACGTTAGAATGGTCGGGTTGAGGTGTGGCCTTGGCCGCGGAAAGCTAGTGTGGAACTGTTGACGACACGTTAGGCTGTAACCATTGTCAAAATCCATTGATATGGACGTGTTAGGCTGTAACCATGGCCAAAAACCATTGATATGGACGTGTTAGGCTGTAACCATTGTCAAAACCAAAAGCCACTTTAGCAACTTTACTATTGCACAAGCAATTATATATACAGTAGTACCGTAAGTGCAGGGTTGGCAATACTGTCTTTGACGAGAATTCACGTGCATAATGGCGGTCGTAACTGGACTTTTACCTATATAAGTAGTGATCTAAAAAGGGGATGGCGGGTGGGTTTTAGGCAGGGGAGGAGTAAACATCTATTACTACATCATTCTCTGATTTATTTTTCATAATTTGGAAAGGTATTTTGGCTAATTTATGAAAGTTAGTTTTCGAATGATACAATGAAAAGACAATTACCGTACCTTGATAAACTCCCAAAGCACCATGTTCTCAGTTTTCTTTCTCATCTGATCCATTCAGATCACCGAACAGTGCCATACCAAGTTGTTAAGGCTGTGAGAACACTTCGCAACAATTGTCGATCAAAGCGCAGCGTTGTTTATTCCTCGTAAGAGCATCTAGCAGCTTTTACGTTTGTTGTAAACAACCAGACTCAACCAATCACCAATAACAGCAATATGATTAATCACATTTTAATTGTCTACTGGTAATAACCATAATGAGTGTCTACTGAAACAAGTCACATGAATAATTTACACACACTAACCCAGTAGCAATACTTAATGGGACATGAATCACTATTGTGATTGCCTTGTATTGCGCTTCTCAGCAGGTTCTGCTTCAGACTAAATGGAATACTGATAGCCTATTAGTACCACAGAGCGGGCTTGGGTGACACATTTGGAGCAAATATATCTGGCCAGGAATCATACACCAGTAGAGTATAAGGTTTTAGTTTCCATCAGAAGCATGTCATTATTTTAATGAAAGAATTCCCTTCTAACATCAATATGTGCTTCACAATGGAAAAATGTCGAGCAGACTGACCACAAGTAGCCTATAAGCAACCTGGGACATGAGAACTACATGCAATACCGCAAAAATTAGTTAATATGGGCTCTGATATTTCCTATTTCTGGGCCATGAACACTGCATGCAATGAAAGCATAGTACATTTCCTCTTATTCTCTAGTGTTCATGGATAAATTAGTCAATTTCAGTCTGTGAAAGCCCATTATGGTCATGATGTCATGTCACTATTAACGCAATTCATTATTATTTACCAATGACATAGGCTAAGGTCCTGAAGAAATGTGAACATTTGCAGCCCCTTTTAAAGCTTCGATAATTTAACCCATAATAAAAAGCACAACATTGTTATACCGGTACCATGACGAATAGAAGGACCTAGTGTGAGGACTCCGCCATTTTAGCACGGTAGTTTCTGGTCCCGCCGCTACAAGCACTGTAAGCGATTATGTCCAACACGTGCTGTGTTTCCGTCGAGCCGGGTCGTAGAAAGTGCGCGAGAAGTTACTGTGTGAGATATTTGTGTGAATTAAATTGAATTTTCTTTGCTTTCAGTTCTTAAATTCAGTTCATTGTGTCTTGTGTACATCAGCGTTTTGTGTTTTGTGTACTTCAAACATATTTCTTATGTGGCTTGGTTCATTTAATAGTTCAACATGCCTTATTGTTTTGTACCTGGCTGTAAGTCAGGGTATGGTCGAGTAATTGACGATATACAATTTTTTTCACCACCGAAGGATACAAATCAATTTTAAAAAATGGGCCAGAGCTATTCCACGAAAGGATACGAAGTTAACGCGTAGTAGTAGAATTTGTCGAATTCATTTCTCTGCTGATTTGATAGTAAAATCAGATAATTTTATAGTGAATGGTGAAGAAGTGGAAATCTCTCGTGTGTGGTGGAAGTTACGTCCTGGAGCAGTGCCTCATTTTCCCCCTAATTTACCGAAGTAGTAAGAATAAGTCCCGTAAAGCTCCCAACAGGAAAAAGAATCTCGACACCACCAGAAAAAGAAGAAAGAAGATTGAAGATGGGAGTGGAGCAACGAATAAGGCATTAAAAGGTCAGTCCAATGTTGATAAGAATTTGGGTCATTCTAGTGTACTTACTGATGCTGAAAAGACTATAATATTGCTCAAAAGGCGCCTAAAGAATGCTAACCGTAATTTTATTCGCGTTAGATCCCGCCTCAACTCAGCAAAATCGAGAATTAATTTGCTGGAGAAGCAGGTTCGAATTTCACAGGCATTTAATTACAAAGATAACGATTACAGTGGCGGATCCAGGCCTTGCGATGCCCTGGGCGATATGATAAGGTGGGGCCCACAACAATAGAAAAAAAATTATCGAATAAAATGGAAAATAGTTTGGTAATAATAATAATAATAATAATAATAATAATAATAATAATAATAATAATAATAATAATAATAAAATAAAGAATAGTTACAATATTTTGAATACACTGCAGTACATTATTTTAATAATATGAAAGAAACCTTTAAGTCCCCTTGAATAAGATTATGTAAACAATGAAATATTAAAATATTACTTTGCGACTTTTTTCCCGGCTGAAGACTTGTATTATTTCACTGAAATCTTAACTTGCTAAACGGTCTCGAGAGGTCATAGCTGCACTGAAGAAATAAGATGAATTATAAATTAGTTTGAAAAGTATACTTAATTAATTAATTAATTAAATGTAGAAAAATCCATGGCGCGGGGCCCCTGGGACCGCGGAGCCCTGGGCGGTCGCCCTCCCCTGGATCCGCCCCTGATAACGAACACCTTAGCAAGAAATGCCAGGAAAAATCTCCCAATGGAATGAGGTACAGCAATGAATTCATTTGAGAGTGTTCATTGTTGAGAATAAAATCACCGAAAGGATCCCGTCATTGTCGGCGACATAATCTCTTGCCTGTGCCTTCAGAAAGTCACTTGAGAAAACTTTGTAAAGGACTTAAGTGCCCTTATGGAGTTAATACGCATCGTATAAATGCTATTTAAGACTATTTTAAGGAAGAAAAGAATGATAATTCACGTTACGGTGTTGTAATTTTCGAAGAAGAGAAGCTAAGAGAAGAAATAGAGTTAAATAGCTTTTCTGATAAAGTAGATGGATTAGTTGATTTAGGTGGACACACACCTGACCTCCAGAAGAACGTACTTGCAAATCACGCTCTAGTGTTCAAGTTCGTACCTTTCGTGCATAATTGGGTGCAGCCAGTTGTTGTTTATGCAAGCAAAAATGCTACTCCAGGGTTTTTTCTCGCAAAAATTCTAATATAGTCTAGGTGATTTTGCAGTTAGAAGAGGCTGGGGCGAGGGTGGCTGGCTTTACTTGTGATGGTAGTCAATCAAATACAAAGGCCAGGAATTCGTTAGGAGTCAGTGGCAAGACAAGCTCTCTACAATCTCACATCCTTAATCCTGCAGATGTTACGAGAAAGATCTGGGCTTTCTCCGACTGTATACTCCAGGAATCTGTGCGTTCCGTAACATGCAATGAAGACCGTAGTTCTTATTTCCGTGAATTATATTTTCCATTGTGCCCTGCCGTGCTATTTTAATTGTAACCGCTAATTACTTTTTAAAAGAGTATTAGTTACAAAGTAATTCGTTTCCCTTAGCACCATCCCTAAGACCAGCTGACCCCGGCAGTGTGGAACTTGCCCACTCTAGCGCTGCCTGGCGAGGCGCGCTTGAACTTCAGGAGTCTCCTCACTTTCTCCTTCTATTCGTCATGCCGGTACCTTGGCTACAGATGACCTAAGTTTATCACTTTTCATCTGCGCATTAAGCATTAATTTCAGTTAAGGAGGGGCAGGGGAAATTCGAAACACAGTAATTATTGCCGCACATAAGGTAGGCATTCGTCTTCAAACTTATCTTCTTCTGACAGCAATTATTATTCCCATAACCTAGAAACAAGCTTCCAGGACTACAGACTACTTAAGCTTCGGCAAATATGATTCCAAATATACAATTAAAATTAAAGCTACCGGTACTTCTTTCAAAAGCAGTAAAATAGCACTTGAGTTTCTTCTCCAGCAAATAAAATCGTTAGATATCTGAAAAGAAAAGATAAGTGTAACATTACTCGGGGCAACATTATTCATATTAAGTAAGATATTAACCTTAATCGTCAATGAAAGCTATTTGCACAACTTGAAGAATCAAAAATATATTGTTCTGTACTTACCTTAGCCCATCTTCAATGAATAACTTAATATTCAAGCCATTAAATGACAATATAGCTGTTCGCCTCCGTCTTTGATTTATCGTTACAAATGGGCTAACCATGGGTCATGGGCTTCTAATAAGTCCTCGGAACATGCCTTTACGGTGGATGGTTAAGCGTTGGGTCCCCGTCACAACAAGGGTACGATTTTGGCCTTACAAAGTACCAATTGGACCGTTAACCTGTCTTTACGAGTCATAAAGACTGATTATGACTTAACCATGTCTTACAGAATCGGGCTGTTGGTAGCTTGAGAGCCAAGAGTCCCCCCCCCCTTCCCCGCTAGCATGCGCGCGTAGGGAAGTATAGCAGCATTTCGAAGCGAAGATGTCCTAAGGCATCGCCGTCTATAATTTTCAAACCGTGCTTTTGGTAGAATTGGCAACGTGTAGAAGAGTCCGTAAGTTCTATAAACACGTAAGACCACATGCTAAGTTTTATTAATAAATATCGTTTATTTTTATATGACAGCATCTAAAAGCAGTTCGTACTACCTATTTCAACACCCGTGAAATTCTTCGTGGTAAATCAGACCTGCTGAATGTTGTAGAAGTGAGTATTTCCCGTATTAAGTTGCATGTGTAACTAATACCTACTAATGAATTTAACCAGCAAATTCTTCACTAATATTTAATTAAACTATTTCAGATGCCTAGGAAGTGTTGTGTGCCTGACTGTACAGTAAGTCAAATTATGGCTGCACTATTAAAATAACTGGTTATATCACTACGTTTTGATCACTACAGCGAGGTGGACTTTCAGTGCCTAGTAGGCCTAATTTAGTTTTGGTATATATCTTCATGTGGCCTCTATATTCCAGTACATTATGAACAGTACTCAGTTTGCAAGTGCCTTTAGGTAGATTTCATTAGAAAGCTACCTATTTTTAAATTAAGTGACCAGTGGAGCATTATTGCTAGACTGTCTGCATTAAGCTTGGAGGCCTGTTGTGACTATGATGAGTGCATGTTTGGACAAAAAGTGAAGATTTATTTTATCAAAGGCAATCTCTAAGTTTGTAAGAATAGTCTTAAATATTTTTTCTTAGCGCGTCAATGACGGCAGTGAGCTTAGCAGCAATAAAAGGAAACTTCAGACATTGCGACATTGAGGTACAGTACAGCCTTTTATTATTACCTTATCGGGAATCGACAGTACATAGCATGATAATATATATCCTTTACTTGTGATATTTGTGTGTAGATTTAGCGGACGTTATGTTCTGTTGTATTTTCGGAAATTTTTGGCGTCAACATCTATTTGTTTACGCAGTGTTAGCAATTACCATGTGCTTGCGCTAGGCCTCCCAGATGACAGATGGGCGGGGTTGCCAAACCTTATGACACGGCTTGAGAATTTTAGACGGCGATGCCTAAGGTAATCTGTGGCTCGGGCGGGGCAAACAGAGCCGCAGAAGGCAGCCAGCTCACTAAGTTCCTCACCAGATAGTGCATACGTTAATAACGAAAGTCGTTCTGGCGATGAAGTTCACACACAGCCAGGAGTCATTTGAGATTTAATGACAATACATTAATAATTATTCTTGAATTGTATAAGCCAATTTACAGTATAATGATAGAGAGTGAAAAACAAACAAATTAACAGGGAGTCCACCTTAAACACCCACAATATACGCCTCTGCTGGATACCGCTGACATAATTAATTTACTCACTTATTTATTCGATGCGGATGCGCTCTGATTTTGTCAGTGATGAAATCTTGCAGTGCAATCGAAAATTGCACCAGTCCATTCATGTTCTTCCCTGCCTTTCAGATGAACTAAGACGGGAATTCACCGAAGTTAGCTTGCAGTGTTGCCAATACGTTAGGTTTCCCACTAAATCTAGTTATTTTTAATCTTCGTGAGTGGCTAAGTTTCAAGGAGCAAGGAAGTGGGAAATCTAGTTTTATCGCTTTTATATCGAAATATTTTTTTGTTTCTCGTTTTGTAAATGAAGAATGGCTATATAATAAAATAATGCCATATCATTAACAATAATCTACTTTCTATATTACAAAAAATAATGCTCAGTTGGGGCAGGTGAATTCTCGCTGGGGATCACCAGTCAAGTAACTCTGGTTGCAGTATTCCGTAGTTCTGCTTCTGAACTAGTTGGATTCGGATATTCTGAGTCAGTGGCGTATTTGTGGTTTCATTATGACATTTTAATAATATTAGTAAGTCATCACCAAACAGTCGCAAAACAAAAATAAACAAGAAAAAAATGTAAGTTCTTCGAGAAACAGAAGTGCCCGTATTTTCGAGAGGGACGTAACGAAAGTGAGGCGAAATGTTATATTTTTGACTGTTATGTAACTGTTGGAAACTATGCTGCCGATGATCTCAAGAGACATATCACTTGTGTAAATCACAGAAAAACAATTAGAAACAGTTCTAGTAGTAATGTTGATTAATTTTTCTGATTAAACATTCCTCACTAGACAGGAAAGTTCGGGTAACAGAGGCAACATTGGCATATCACTGTGTTTCTCACCATCAGTCATCTAGGTATATAGCCTGCACATCAAAGTTGGATAAAATACTCTTTGCAGATTCTGAGATTCCTAACAAAATATCATGTGCTAGAACCAAAACTGAAGCTATCATAAATAATGTAATCGCCCCTCAATCCATTGACAATATCACTAAAATATTGAATAATAATATTCCGTTGTTTGGAGTGGGTACTGAAGATAGCAACCATGGGGCTTTGAAATTCTTTCCTATTTTTATACAATATTTCGACTATAAAGAAAATGGTATTCGAACTAGAGTTTTAGAACTACAAACATGTCCAAATGAAACTTCAGAGACAATATCCAATTCGGTTTCAGAGACTTTAAAGAAACAAAATATTTCCGCTAAATGCGTTGTTTTTAGTGAAGATAGTGCAAACGTAAATTTTGGAGGGGTTAATCGTAGAGAAGGCAAAAACGTGTTATCAGTACGTTTACTGTATAATTTTTTGCTGAAACACTGTCAGTTTAATTTTAAAAGCCTTCAATTATTTCCATATCTGTACAATTTGCACAGAAGAACTCAAATATTTCTGCGATTTTGTTGAAATAAATAATGAACAGCTTCTGTGTCACAGCAAAACAAGGTGGTTAAGTTGGTTTCATGCAGTAGAAAGTGTGCTAAAACTATCTCCGGCTCTAAAGTCGTGCTTTCTTTCTCAGCCTTCAAATTCTGTTCCTCCTATAATTAGGTGCGATTTTGAAAACGAGTTTTCTGAGCCTTACCTGTGGTCTATTCATAGCTTTATGCACATTTTTCACAACAAATATGTATCCATTGAAAGGAAAACGATCTCTGTAGCAGAAGTCTGTGATATATTGTACCCTTATGGGCAGGTACAAGGATCGAACCCGTGATCTTTTAAGAAAATAATATAAGATTATTTTATATAATGAAACCCCAAGCCCAAGCTATGCGCTGGAGAAGGCTTGAGATGTCTTCATGTTGAGACATATCCTACAATCTGATTTACGACGAAGCTACGCGACGACTCAGGGATGACGGCATGGCGTAAGTGAGCTGCGATATCAAGCCTGTGATTCATGTTGAGCAATATTGCAAGGAACTAATTTCGATAAGAAGGTCTACAAGCAGAGAGGGGCTTCCCCGACTAAAAGCTGACATAAGGATATTTGGCAGTAGGAGGAGTCAGAACTGTGGTGCAATTTCTACGTTTTCAAGAAATCTGTGTTAATTCCAGATATATGCAAAATTATAAAAGGAAAGGAGCAAGGCCGGTTCTGACCCAGTCTAGAACCCTCCTTACCCCACTATTAAGCCTCAGCCATGTAATATTTGCGATATCTCGTGAACCCATGGTCGCATTTTGATAAATGAGGTGTCGTAGGACTCAGGCTGACGCCTTCTTTCTTATGGAAAACTTATTGCCATCCCAAACTAAAACCTACCCCTACTAGGGGGTGAAATAGTATTTTCTTTGTAAATATGCCTTTCCATGTGCAACATACATGCTGTTCAATGCTAATACGAAATTACACGTTATTCCACATGAAAAACATGCAGAGTCGTGGATGCCGCTATGATTTAACATTTTTGTTTTTTGTTTTTACGCATGTGCAATTGGGGTTTTTGTAAGAGGGCGGGCTTTTTGAATAATGATTTATAGGTAAGTTATTTAAAAAAATAACCAAAAGATCCAAAACTAATAGGTCATCGACTTTTTAATATCTCATGAACCAATAAGGCTAGGAACTTGTATGAGGGGTCGTTGGACTTGGGGTGACGCCCTGTTGTTGAATATATTATTCATTTTTGTCAAAAGGGCCTAACTACACTTAAGTTAACATCTTGCTAACTAATAATCAGCGATGGTCAAGTGAGGTGTCATAGGACTCAGGATGGCCAATCCTTTCCCAAGAGGGGCCGATAACCTCGATGTTAGGCCCCTTAAAACAACAATTATCATCATCACCTTTCCCATGGCCAACGAAATTACACAAAAGACCCAAAACAGCAAGGTCATCGACCTAAGGTTTTATAAACTAATCTTTAGAGAGGGTCAAGTGAGGTGTCATAGGACTTTGAATGGTTAACCGTTTCCCATGATAAATGAATTTACCTCAAACATCCAAAACAGCAAGATCATTGACCTGAGATTATATAAACTAATAATCGGATATCGACATGTGAGGTGTCATAGGACTTAGAATGGTCAACCCATTCCCATGGCCAATGAATTTACCCAAAAGACCCAAAACATCAAGGTCATCGACCTGAGATTTTATAAACTAATAATCGGATACGGACATGTGAGATGTTTACCGTGAGTGATGAAACATAACTAGGTAGAGAAAGAATTATTGTAGGCTACATGTATGGTGACTGACAAGTCTTTCACCATTGGAACTTGTTTTCAGATCAGACTGCAGTACAGAGAGAGTATAGGTTGCAGGCATGGGTTAATAAATGACAAACGGTGTACACAAAATCTGATTTATTGATTCAAGAATTAAGAGTAGACTATCTTTAATTGATTGGTTAAAGAGGATAGCTAAAAAACAAAATGGTTACTACATCGAACAAAACCTAACTAAACCGAACCAAACCGAATCGAAAACAAGCCAAGGGTTGAAGTGTAAAACTTGTGAGTGGATGAGGTCATTGGTGATGTCAAAAAGGAAATGCACACACCCAAGTACATGAACCTCACACAACTACCCTATGCTGTTTTTATGGGTTGACTGTTAATACTTGCTCAGTGGTTACTGGGACAAGATGGTCGCTATACACAACAAGCTTTAAATACTTGAGACCATAATCTATACACACACACTCGCTTGTTCTAAACTAAACTGTCTTTCTGGCAGTGCTCACACAGTAGGCAGATGACAGAAATGCTTGGCTAACAGTAATACAATAATTTCCGGTTGTCTAATGTTACCAGCTAACCATTTTGTGCTGCAGTGGCGAGCACATGTGCCTCTTGCATCGGAGATATTAACTCGATTTCCAGCTCCATGGCCTAGAACGAATCAAACTAAGAAAGAAGGGCATGGTGTCGCAGTGGTTAAGCTGTTAGCCTTTCACTAAGGTAGACTAGGGTTTGATTTAGGTTAATATGCATGTCACAAACATATAAAAAAAGCAGAGATAATGTTTAAAACCGATTACACTTGTCTCTTTTCAAATCATTACTTGGATTACAAATGCAAAGGTGGACTGGGTTCAATATACAGTTAATGCTGCCTATCGCACACTAGACTGTAAGAAAGCCAAAAGAGCAAAAGCCGTAGGTAGAGCAGTGGTAAAAATCGCTATGTGCAGAGAACTACCTAGCGGTTTTATGAACTGGCAAAGCTATGTCGCATAAACAGTGCAGGATACAATCCAGCAACCATAATTTGTATCTTGTGGAACAGAATAAATACACTTTTGCCTTGATGGATAACAAATGTATGCAGACGAATGACCTATGCATTAGCCTACCATGGGGTTATAACCACGAGGAGGAGGTGTGATTTTATATTTTATTGTTTAGAGACATGGCTTTTAGTAAGCAGTAGATTTAGTATTTTGTAAATATTCATTTTTGTAATTGTAAATAGTTATTTTTTATAAATAGTGGAAACCATTTTTTATAATAGTAAATGGTAAATGTTTAACTAAAAGTTCTTTAGGATGAGTGTGCATGTCAAGGATGGTTATTTTTGGGATAAATAGAGTGGTTGTGTTTGTTCTCAAAGACAGGCATGGTTGTGTAAATGTATGACTACGCCGAAAGAGAGACAGAGACAGAGAGAGAGAGAGAGAGAAAGCTTGTGTGTGTATGTGGGTAGCATTGATTGTTTAACCAGAGAAAACACGGTGAGGTAGGGTAGGGGGGAAATCAACACTTATTAATAAATGGTAAATAGTAATTTTGTTTTTTCAATAGTTTTGTTTCTTTGAAATGCAGCGGTAGATAGGCGTTATTTTGTAAAACAGTCTTACCTGCAGTAGTAGTAGTAGACCTCTACGTTTTGCAAACACATAGACAGACTGTACCATTGCCATGGTCAAGCACTCACTTCAACGCCATTTACAATAACTGAAAAAAAAATCATGTTTCGTAAATATGAAATTTTGACATATCATCATTCTCTACGGCTTATCCCAATTAATTGGGGTCGCCGGAGCCAACCCGGCTCATTTTGGTTTTGGCCGGGGATTTAAGACCGGATGCCCTTCCTGACGCCACGTGATTTTTCAGGTGAAAATTTCGCCCAGCTGTCACCGGGATTCGATCCCCGGCCGTCCGGGTGAAAGACGAGCAGCTAAGCCACTACGCCATCACGCTCCCCAAATTTTGACATATACAAAATGAAATAAAAATGTAAACAGCAAATTGAAAAATCTATGTTCCCATATCATGAAATTTAAAAACTTCAAACTGACATTTTTAAAAATGTAAATGGAAAATTAAGAAATGGCAATGTGTGAAATGTGAAAATGAAAAAAAAATGAACAAATGACTATCATCATTTTCTAAAAATTAAAAAAACATGGTGCTCTATGGTTAAAGTGAGAATCAAACCCCCTCTAATTATTTGGACCACTCAAGACTGAGTAGACCTGTTTTACTTCTCATACCACTTTTAAAATTTTGTGTTAAAGCTGGGAATTTAATCCAAGATCTTTGGAGTGCCAGCTAACTATGATAACCACTACACTACAAAGGCGACTTTACACTACTCTTAATGAATATTAGATTTTAAATGTTACATTTTAGATTTAATAATACATTTTATATATTTTTATTTTAGATTTTGTGAAAAGACCAAACCATATGTTTCCATATCATGAAATTCAAAAACTTAAAACTGACATTTAAAAAAATGTAAATAAAATTGACAAATTGCAATGTGTGAAATGTGAAAATGAACAAAAGACTATCATTATTAAAAAAATAAATAAAAAAAAACATGGTGCTCTATGGTTGAGGTGTGAATCAAACCCTCTCTATTTATTTGGGACACCCGAGACTGAGTAGACTTGTTTTAGTCCTCATACCACTTTTAAAATTTTGTGTTAAAGCTAGGAATTGAACCCAAGAGCTTGTAGGGGAGATCAAGGTTAGAATATGTTGAACAGATAGCCTTGGATGTAGGGTGTGGTAGCTATATAGAGATGAAACGATTAGCTCGAGACAGGGAGGCATGGAGACCTACATCAAACCAGTCAAAGGACCGAAGATTCAAACAACAACATGTAGAGCTCACCAAAATAACGTTGTGTAAAGGTAAATGTTAGTCAACGAACAGTAATGCATTACTAAAACCCGTGACACGATACCTAAGAGCTTTTCTAAAATTATTTTAAAATGCCTTTAACCCTATATTAAACACCCAGTTCACAAGACTCATAACTGAAATGTTACGGTAAAACAACAAAGATCTATATTTCAAAACAAGCAAGTGGATTAGTCAATATAATGGCAGTAATTGAGGTCCGTATTGACTAACTATATATTAGAAATAAATAAAGGGAATGTCTGCCCTTTCAATACATATATTAAACCTACTCACAGGTACATGTTTCGAAGGTTGTTAACTCCCTCTTCCTCAGCCAGTACAATACATATCAAAGATTGATTTCCTTTACAAGTACATAATTGACATGAATCCAGTTTATGGAATATATAATGTGAAGTTCATCAATCTACTGTTTTCGACTCTCCATAGAAGATCTTCTTATTGGATTTCTAGGCCTGGGTGCACTAAAAACCGCTGAATCTGGCCGGTGTTGTTGGCCGCTGTTTGGTTGCTTCATTGTAGGTTCGAACTAGTACCCATGCTGCCTTTGGCGAACATCATGGCAAAGAAAAAAGAATCCCTGCAACCGTGCCATGCCCCGCTCTATGTAGTGCGCTTGGGCGCGAACAACAGCAGATCGAATACGTGTCTCGCAAATATCACTCCTCTGACTGTCCAAAGACATGCTAGGGGAAAAGGGGAAGGGAAATAGAGGACGGGAATAAAAACTAAGGAAAAAGAAATGTGGATGTTTATGATGTGCCGTTGGCTGTTTTTTTTGGGGGTAGATGAATGCGAAAGATGAGAGGTATAATCATTATTGAATTTGGAAAAATAAATGGTATGAATGGTGGAATACAACTGATCAATTATCTATTACTATATAATGCGTCTATTAATGTTCTGTATAAAATACTGGTTTCAAAAATTATTTCATTGAGATTGTGGGAAGGGTTAAATCTCTGTGCTTTGTCAATCTGACTGATATATAAGGCTGTTATGTTTTTTTTTTTTTTTGCTACTGGTATCACATTTTAGCTGACTTCTGCACATCTTTGAAACATGTCCTTTCTTCAGACAGAGAAAGCATGCTCTCTTAATCTTCACAATTGAGACTCTCTCCTTTAAAGCCATCTGCTTTGCCACGGAGCAGTTTGAACTAGCATGGGACCTATCACAAAATATACAGTTTAGTTTAAGATTACAATCCACATGTGCAGCTGCGGTAGGTGGTGATTCATTGTTAATGTCGATTTTCTTCGTACCTTTTGACTTGTCAGGATTCACAGTGAAGTTACCTTTACTTGGGATGTAGATGGCACGTTTGATCCTTTCCTCACTCTCTACTTCATTCTCCAGGAATTTCATCAAACCTTTCAGAGGTTCAGTAGGCACATTCCTTCCCACCGCCACTCCTCTGCCAGGTACGTAACACATCTACAGACAAACACGATTCAATCATAGGAAATAACATTGCTGCATATTTCCCGGAAGTTACACATAGACTCTCCAAAGCACCAAGTTGAGTTTCAAGTATGTCATATAATGATGAGATGTCAAGACTACTACAAGAATTCATCATTGTCAATAGTTTTCTAGTGTAGACTTCCACCAACAAAGAATCTTTGCAAAAACGTGATTTAAGTTTCTGTATTGATTTAGGGGAATTTCAACCTGTGGCTGGAAAACTGTCAACGATGTCGCGAGCTTTGGAGTTTGGCAATGTTGCTTGGATAAGATATCCGTATTTATCGGCATTATCTAGTTCTTCATATTCAACAATCTTTTGAAATTGATTCCAGAATCCTAACCAATCTCATAGATTACCACAAAATTTTCGGAATTCAATCTTTGGAAGGCGATATTTACTTTTTAGGCTATGAGTGTTACTGGAGCTTACCGTTGACTGGACTTCGTCTTCACGTTTTCTCTCCCAAGCAAGAGCATCGGAGACGGCCGCCGCTAACACATGAAACTTGCGTTTATAGTCATCTACTCTCTCTACATCTGTGATCAGGTCTCCTTCTGACACCGCATCTTCCATGAGGTGTTGGAAGATCTCCTGGTCCAGAATACTTATGAGGTTAGCCTTCTCTTCCACCAAGGCGTAATCTGCTCGGATAGCGACCAAATCCATTAGTTCTTTCTCCAACAAAACTTGAAGTGAAGCTACAATTTTCGTGAACTACGCACGGTATACAACACGTTTTCTGATCAAACTTCGAATATCGCTCATCTTCCTTTCTAAGTCCTGTCACGGTCGCCAGATGTTACGAACAGAAACGTCACTTCGTACTTATTTGGGAAAATGAAAGGTATTTATTTACATGAAAACACATACGGTATTACAAATAACACTCAAAAGACTCCATCTTGGATGCACTGTTCCTTGTCCTTTTTTTTTTCTCCCAAAAAAACAAAACAAATACTATTGCCGACTGTCAGTCACAAATATATTACAAGACAGTTAAGTTTGTTTCTGAGACTCAAAGAATCCTGAAGCGGTCATCAGAGCAACAATTTAATCCATAGCATGAAATTATGTTGATTGCATTCCTCAGAATAACATTCTGATTTAATTTGAAAAAACAATTAAATAACAAATAATCCCTCAACTAGCTACAAACACAAATTCAATTTTATACTGAGCCCTTGCGAGAAGCTTTTTATGAGATTCTTTCTTCGGGTAGTGTACGGTCCATAACGTCGTTGCTAAAATTACGCTTCTATAAGGTGCAAGGTAACATAGTCCAAATGTATGACAGAAAGAACAACAGTGAAGCCAAACTAAACAATAACAAATTTAATTTCAGAATAAAAAGGATAAATATAACAAAACACAACAGACACCACGAGGGAACACCCTCTTAAATCTACACCCAAATTTACAGTGTGAAGCAAAGACTCATCTCAGAATGATGTAAAAATAAATTACAGGTCCTGAAATATGTCCTGTCTCATCTAAAATCATGTGTGCGTGTAATATGACGAGCATGCAATCTGGAAAGAGTACTGGATGCTAGATTTGTTGCCATTCTGTGACTGCCGTCAGGCTACATATCCGCACCTCGGATAAATTAGCGATGGGAACTTAACACTACAGATATTATCAATACACAAACCCGACACTCGCTAACCTTCAGTATTTGCAACAATGAAGATTTCCGACGAAATATAGACCAGCGTGCTACAGCACACATACTACTGCCTCAACAAGGACTTTTCAATGAAACACAGGAGTGAGTGACGTGACCACGAAACAACAACAAAGAATGACTGCATGTCATTTACTCTGAACAACACAACAAGGTGTCACAAGAAAATTACACTATTAAATGGTTAAATAAACACATGCTTAAAAGCAAGACAATGCTATACAAGAAACATTTCATCTGGACGTCAACATGGTAATACCGCTTCGGCGTACCGAACTGATCCCCTTAATGTCATATCGCTCTTTAAAAATGAACAAGTAAGCTATCTCTTTAAAAGTAGGTCACGGCCTGGCCGCTCCCCTACCCCCACACAGATGTCCAGACAATACCATAGATCAGCGCTCAAAGTGGAACTGTTATCTTTTGTTAAAATCAACCCAGCGTGCACAATAACCCAGGGCCAGTGCTAATCGCCTGGTTCCCAAGATCCACGAAGAATACATAGCTGTCACCGCAGCTCAACTGTGTGTGTGTCGTATACAATATCTCATCAATTTCACCTGGAATTGTAAGACCAACATTGGACTGGCAGAGGTCCCGCAGGCATCACTCTCCATCCTTAAATACAACCTTGCAGCAGTCAGAGGACTTGCCTAGAGCAATCCTCCCGCGCAGAATAATCACACCATGTGATACACGTAGACACATAGACACAATAGACACACACAAGAATCACACGCTAGGTTTGATTACACCTGAAATAAAGTACACAAATATTTTTCACACTCACTGCGCCTGATCTGGTATTCTGACCAAGAATTTAGTCTCAAAGGCAAACTATAAAAAATACGACATAAAAGAACAGACGGTTCTTTACAACTATCAAAATATTGCGACAAGACGATTCAAATAAAGACATGTTCTTCCAAAGTCCTAATCAAAAACAAGTTTCCCCCCCTCTGTTATTTTAAACTGTAATTACAAAAGCACTACTTATCTGCCGACGCCGCATCCATGCTTACGATAAACCAAATATGTGCGTACACGAGTACACAATTAAATTATACAATTCAATAATCAACAATGGTCACGCTTCCCCACGCATTTACATATTTGAGTGTCGGTACACTACGTTACTCAAAATCACAAGAAATACAAAATTCACGAAATTAAATTATTTACAACAATAGTTCCCATGCCAAAATATCTATAATGAATAAATTCAATATTTGTTCTCATCCAAATTACTCGTCACGTCAGCGGATGTCCCCCGCCGTGGCCCACTACGGATTTTAACCGGCCATCTCACACACCTTCGTTGGTTGCAGGAACATCACTCCAACAGTCGACCCAAAGTTCGTCATCTTGCTGCCGACGTCGGTGGTAAAAAAACAAAGTTCAAAATTAATTATCTCTCCTATTCCTACTATAATTGCAATAGAGCTACACAATCACTCTTTGTCCTGCACAATTATTAAGACGTCGATACTGTCCCTAGAATAAGCATTTGCTAATTTCACACGCAAACATTTTATAAATTTTTACAATGATATTTACACACGGCTCTCAAACAGAGTCCACAAACTTGAAACATCTCTCAATAGAGATCGAAGACAAGGGTTTAACATTGTTCGTAGTACTTGGCTACTTTAAAATAAGAACGTGACGTGTAGTAGCCTTCAGCTAGATCAAAAGAAGAACGTTGTTGTAGCGCACCGCTACGTCAAAGTATGAACATGATCGCTAACACAGACATCTTATTTATACAATCTGGCCAGAGGTGTGGTAGAGGGGACATAAAAATTTAAAATTTGAACCAAACATCGTAGAAACTTGCGGCAAGTGTCAAACTTCAGCATTTCTTCTGAACGTCAAAATGATGCCTCGCGGAATAAAATCGCATCGATGATTAATTAGATACCGCATTCGCGGGCTTTTCAGAGGGTACGCCACGATGATGCCGAGGTTGGCGTGGTTGCACCTGATTCGTCCATCCAAACGAAAAATCGTTGAGTAAAGTAGGTCGTTTCCCCCAGTTGCCAGGACCCTTCTCTTTCTTTCCTCAATGCTCGACCTGGCTAACAAAGGCTAGAGCTTCGAGGTCACGGCCATTCACCTCTCTTCCAGGAAAAAGTTTAATTCTGTCAGGCGCGCTCAACTGCCCTCTTCCTTGCAACATCTAGCTTGCACTCTGCTTCAACTGACTGCGGCCACAATGCAGTATATAAAATAATATATATGAACAATTATTCTAATGCAATAAAGAATAAGGGTTCAATACCTCATTGGAATAACAATATAATAATAATAATAATAATAATAATTTTAATAATAATGTTATTAGGAACAGAACAATGCTCATGTTAGAAGATGCTTCTCTAATTGTCGAAGTAGCCGCTAGTCATTCATTTATTTGCATAACACTGATGTCACGTGATAGGATTGGCAATTATGAGCATTCCACATGGAGGAAAGAATCTAGAGAAGTTGCCCAGAGCTCGTTTCAGTGCAGCCAAGCACCGAGTCCAAAGTGGGCGTAACCTGGCGTAACCTGGGGTAACTTGTATTTGGTGCTCTGTGACTTGTATTCGGCAAAGCATTGTGCATGGTTAATACTATGAACCATAAAACATAGTAGCCCTATTGTTTACCATATTTGAAAGTTACAATATCAATTGAAGCTGAACCGCTGCAGGTTTCATCCATGCAATTCTGGGGCAGGTTGAGAATTTTTTCTAATAGTTTTACATCGTTCGTTTATTATTTTTAAGCAAATAATATTTATCATACATTTTAATGCAATTACTAAGTAGTGTACCCTTATGGGCAGGTACAAGGATCGAACCCGTGATCTTTTAAGAAAAGAATATAAGGTTATTTTATATAAATGAAACTACAAGCCCAGACTAGATGCTGGAGAAGGCTTGAGATGTCTTCATATTGAGACACAGCTTTAATCTGATTTACGATACAGCTGCGTGGTGAGTCACGGATGACGGCATGGCCTACGTGAGCCGCGATATCAAGCCCGTGATTCACATAGCGCAATGTTGCAAGGAACTATTTTCGATGACAAGGTCTACAAGCAGAGAGGGACTTCCCCCGTCCGATTGCTGACGATATAATAATTTCTTTATATTAGCAATGGGAGGAGCCAAAGCAGTGGTGCAATTTCTTCGTTTCCAAGAAAGATGCAAAATTAAAAAACATCAGAGAACGCCAGAAGGGCGGATAATTGGAATGAGATCTTTGAGGAGTATTAAATCCTATAATTAGTGCCCAGAACAGAACTGTCAAATCAGCATTACATTACTCTGCCCAAGCGAAGGAATACGCGGAGGTATTTGAGTAAAGAATCCACGCCCACGTGAAGCCAGACCGTTTTGGAAATTATTTTCAAAGAACTGTACGATCGATTTTTGAATCTCAAGATATTTCTCTAACCTAGATACTCCAAGGAGAACAGGAATATTTTTATAATCCGAGACAAGGATTATTTCAGAAGTTAGTGTCAAAAGGGGCGGTAACGGACTAGTTTCGGTCCAAATTAAATAAATAGCCAGCCTGCCGAAGCAACAGTATGCAGTGTACAGCTGACTTCTAGTGAGGAAGTGCTACATCAAGAAGTATTCAGTCGACAGCGAACACAGTGGCGTGTCGCCCTGTCTCAACAAGTATTCAGACTAAGAGTGGGTCATCGAGACCACGTTACGTTGATAGTGTCGAATTCGAAGCCCCGAGAGGCACAGTGAACTTTTGTAAAAGTATTTAACAGTATCAGCGAAGTACATTCAAACTCGTGTGGAGTTTTCAGAAATAATATAGTCAGAATTAGCCCGTGCTTGGGAAATTCTTGACGTTAGTGCAAAGTGTTACAAGTCGGAAGGCAGTAGTAATAATTTGATGCGTGTAGAAATCTTCAAATCGCTAAATAGAGGAACTTTAGTGAAGGAACTTCGGTGGAGACATTTAAACGTGAATTCTAGTGGAAAGCCACTTATATTTAGAGCGTTAGTTAAAACTACGACTCTAGGGAGGAAGTGTCTGATAGAGACACACGGCGAGATACGTTACCGTAGCCGTATACACCGATAATATCGTGCCAGTACGATAAAGTCAGGGCCGATAAGACAGAAAGTAACATTTGGAAGAAGGATTATCCGAGGTGAATAGTGAAGCAACGGGTAAGCAGATCAGAGACTTTCACACTTCTCAAGTAGATGTTAGGACCAGGATAGGGATCAGTGAAAACCAACAATTCTTGGAGGAGGCAGAGGAAAGAGTGGAACGTGTGAGTTAAGAGAAAATCACACATATGTGTAAAGCATTAATTTATGCCACGTGTATTAATAACGTGTGTAATAATATTTTTTAAAGTGTTTATAAGCGTTTTAAGTGTTTACAAGTGTATTGTAGTATTTAATAGCTCGTATGTTAGAAAACCCTAAGAAAGGGAATATAGGTAAAAGAAAAATGTGTGTAATTATTGAAATGTACGTGAAAAGTGCCACGGTAGTAATGTTGGAAGATTAGATACAAGATGGTGGACGAACAGGTCCTTCTCCATTGGCGACAACCACCGAGATAGAAATGTGAGTAAAACCTTTACATTTTATTATGTGTTTTGGGGTCGTGCGTCCTTAAAACGATCGAAATGCCACACATGAATGAGAATTGGAATATTTATGTAATTGAACCTAAGGTGGGTGTTGTACACCATATTGCTGTAATTGAACTGATGGTGGGTTTCGTACACCATATCTATGTTATTGAACCAATGGTGGGTGTTGTACACCATATTGTTAAAATAATACGGATCTGAATCGATTTTGCAAGAGGAAATTACATTGTGTCAAGTGTAAATTGTAAATTCTAGCAATTTGTGGAAGGAATAGGACTTTCTTAAAATAATAATGTGAAGTTATTGGATAACTGGTCAAATTTCAAGAATGAGTTAGGGTGCAGATAAGTCAGCGATGGGAATTGCGGAACGGCTTGGAAATAAGAAATTCTTCTCGAAAAGCTTTACAGGAAATATTGATTGATACGCTGAAAGAAGCGAATGTAACTTATAGAATCCAATGATTGCTATAAACAATGCTAGGAAGGATTAATGATGGGAGTAATTGTCTGTGGGTGAGTGGAACGAATGTAAGGGTATCGTCAGAAGGGAGCACTATTGTTGTTATAATTGCGCCAAGAGGTCTGATACAATACCGCTATGTAGGCTGCAGGAATGTGGAGGTCAGAGTTTAAAAGTTCCCACTCCAAAATATGCATCGTCGAATCCTCCGAATATGGGTCAACCCTAGGGGTGGATTACACGTGAGCCGTGGGCCACGTCAACTTGTATGCCCCTTATAAATAAATTCTCGTCCCTCATACCAAGCAATGTGGATACTCATACATTAACTACCTTACCTGCCTGATATAAATATTGGCTGATGTGATAGCCACAGTAATGTAACGCCCAGGGTTTACATTTTAAAGCTTTTCGTGTTAAGAAACATATGAATATAGGAAGGCCGTCAGCAGTGGAATCCCAGTATCACCGAGCCAGACAATTTGTCTCGGGTCATAAATCTTGTTAAGAGCTCTGCACATTAAGAGAGGGGTCGCCGGCCAAGATATTGCTTGGGCCAGACCAGATGTTCCCATTTTTCTTCGTCCACATTCATTGATTTGGAGACTTTAATTATTAAAAGCATGCTCGTCATTATGCTTTGACACTTATCCATTTGACATTGCTACAGGTCATGCCTGCATTAGATAATAATTTATGCACACTAGTTATGTGATTAAAAGGAAAGTCATGATAATTAAAAGATAATAATGAGTTTATCTACACAAAACAAAGATTGGTTGGTGTAGTTATTTATAAAAAGGGAGAATTGAAGGGAATGTAATAAAATAAATTTAGGATGATAGTTCGAATATTCTGTGAACGTCTTATGGCAATATTCTGAGAATTAATCATGATGTTCAAAAAAAGATAATGAAAACCTTTGTGAATATACTAATTATTAAAAAATATAGTAATAATTAGTGGTATAATGTCATTCTAAATAAGCATGACTATGCAAAGTGCAGTCAGATAATTGATGGAGTGAAATACACTGCAAGCATACCATCGAATTGGGAACGATGGGAACTCTCAGTTGTGATATAATGATCAGCCATGACTTTGACTTTTGCATAAGTGGAAGATAATGGGTGCACACTTCCTTAAAATATTTTGAGTAATGAGACTTTGAATAACCTGTAGAAGCTTTTTTATAATTTTGATAACTGAGATATAGGCTCTGGATGAGTGATTGGTAGGTTGGAAAAACATAGACATTTAAGTGATGGAAATTATTCCTATATTTAAAGGAATATGTTAGTTGCACGTTGTACGATAATTATAAATATTGATTGCAACATTAATTTAATGGTCAAGTAGGATCTATATTGCTACAGCAATAATTGTAATTAATAATTTGTGGATAAGATATTTGAATTTTTTCTCTCATTAGTTAGAGCGGAGATCAATACTATCATTTTTAGGCAAGCTATTTATTCAACTTTCATTCATTATAAACTCAAGTGAGTGAATATATTACTAATCTAGGACGCTACCTGATGGACATTTAGCGTGTTTAGTTGATATTGACAGTCAAATGTGACTAAATCTAATCTGTTTTTATTTTATTTTCTTCGAGTATCTCCTTATTTTATTTATATCTAAGGATAGGACCAAGGAGATTCGTTTACCCTTTAAAACTTAATTATTTTATTTGGACTCTAAATATTTTTCTTTTTCATCGGTCCACATCAAGCTTTCATTTAGATCGAATCTCCGAGGCAAGATAGGCTCTTTTGTTTTTTTTCTATATTTGTGTTGGTCGATGAGTTGCCAATAAATGGATGCCTATTTTATCTTTTTAATTGTGCTTATCTTCTGATTTCTGTTGTGCTATTGCTTTGATTTAGGTTTGGGAGTGGGTTGATTTAACCTGTTACACCTATATCCTGTTAACCACCCCTGAGACTACTTGACTTATCGTACCCACCGGCATTTTTTTATATTCGAACCCAGACCTCAATCATTTTTGTTCTTTATCTGACATATGTCTTGTGTTATCCGCATGAATTGCGATGTTTTCGCCGGGTCATCCAATTCACTGCCGGTTAACGGGGACATATAAAATGGCACCCAGCGTGCAGAGCCTTGAATTGAGAAATCGTACCACACGATGGTGTAGCAATTAGATGTTTTTGATGTAATTTGACAGCCAGTGTGGGTTATTTAGTCGTTGGCACTTGCATTTGAGTGGTTGAAGTAAAATGGATTACCAAATTTGAGGTAGCCTACTGGAATGGGAGGCTAATGATTTTTCTTGTGGGAAAGTCTAATTACCTTTGGTAATGGGATGTTTCCTAGTTTCTATGACATAGGCAACAGAATCAGAAGTTCTTTTCCTTTTGGATTGGTGTTTTTGAGCTCCTTTCGTTCTTCGTGTAATGATCCGATTGCGTGGATTTGAATAAGGATAATTTTATGCAACTCATTGATATAAGTACAATTCCACAATATAGTGGTAGAAAGTATGGTGCAATCATGGTGTGGTCACTCTTGATGGTTCCCTTATGTTGTATTGTCTTATTGTACTTATTGACATGTCTAATATGGAAGAGTTGAGGCAGCTTTTAGCTGATTTGAAATCCGAATTAAAGCAGGGTCAGGAGGATTTAAGAGGCGACTTTAAGCAAGGTCAAATGGACTTGGAGGGTAAAATTAATCAGTATCCAACAAAATCATGATGAACTGGACAAGAAATTTAACCAAAACCGAAATGAGGCAGCTAATCAGGCGTTAAAAACACAGGCAGATATAATCAAGTTAGGAGAGCGTATAACCAACAGTCAAAAGGAAACGGATAGTAGCATGGACGCAAAACTTGATGCATTGAAGGCCACTATGCATGACAATTTAATAGAGGGCATACAGAAAATTCAGAAAGGTGTAGAGAAAGACATGGAAGCATTGAATACACACGTCAGGACCCTAGAAAATGGTTAGACGAAAACATCAAATGATTGGAATCTGATATAACCGCTCACGTAGACAAGCTTAAAGGGGAATACCAACATGAGATAGTGGAAGTAAGGAAAGAGTTTATTGAAACTGCTGTCGGCATTCGAAAGGAATTAACGGAACAAGTAGGAAAAGTAGAGACGAAAATCCACAAGATGGAGGAAAATGTTGGCACATTAGCACAAGACATGGATGCAAATCGAAAACGAATGGATGAGGAAGCAGGGAAGATAGAAAATGAATTGGACACAATCAATACTAATTTCGCACAAGACAAAACGGAAATAGATGGGGCGATTTTGTCAGCCAATGATAACATAAAGATACTGGAGGGTAGCCACATAGACCGCATTACGCGTATGGAAAACTTCTTACAGATGATTAGTCCGGTTCAATCGATGTAAAATAACTCAACAGAGATTAACCAGGAGAAACGATGGGGAGATTTGGATTCGACACCTAGAGGATTTAATGTGGCTAGTCCTGTAATTATCATTAGGACCCATGAGGAAAAACCGAAAAAATTTAGTGGTGTGGGAGTTATCACACCAACTGAGTTCCTTCGAGATCTCAGGGATTATCTAGATGAAAATCGGGTCCCAAGTGAACGTGAGATAAGGGTTATTGAAAGATCGTTAGAGAATCAAGCACTGACCTGGTTTAGAGCTTTCAGATGCACCTTTGCGAAATACGAGGAGTTAGCTAAGGCATTCCTTAGGCGTTTCTGGAGTTCGGAAGACCAATTTAGCATCAGATCAGAACTTTATTCCAGGAAATATTCAGCGGGGTATTTTACACGCAGTTAGCCAGGTTACAATATTTAGAACCTCCATTAACCGAAGGGGAGATGATTCAAGCGATAAGGAGGCAATTTCCGGTAGAAGTTCAGAGAACATTCATAGCATCTGGGGCAAACAGTTTGAAGATATGTGACGAAATTCTGAGGAAATTACATCACACGAGTTCTATAATGCACGCGAGAAACACTAGATCAGAGCACCAGGAGGTGAATCTATTCGTGAAAGACCGGAAAATACAGACTGAACCACCACAAAGAAGAATATTCCAGGATACAGGAGATTGGAGAGGACGATATGAGAATCGTGGATATAATCAACGAGATAGGAGATAGAACCAAGGTGGAAGGCCATACTATGCAAACCAACAGCAGCAACTCAATTCACAAACGTACAGACCCAGGGATATAAAGGGAAGAAACTCTTGGCAGCAAGGAAGAGGTAGATTTCAAACCTATAAATAGGCAGTGGAACAGAGATGAACCTCGGGACATTCGCTTGAATCTGGAAGAGAGACATGCAGAAAGTCAACCTTACTTGCGGGAGATGAGAGAAGCAACGCAGCAGCAGCAAGGGCAAGAGAACGTAGACCCAGGGCCTAGTACAAGTGGCTCGCAATAAAAAACATCAAATACAAATCACCAGACACAGTAGATTCCAGTGATTACAAACCAATTATCGAGATCATCGCGATACATAGAATTGTAGATGAAGACCACATTTACGACGAGGAGAATCCCGTTAGGAGAGAGAGAACTGAACTACCATTGATTGATGTACATGTTGGAGGACGAAAATTTAAGACATTGCCACGGTCAGTATCATATCTGAGGCGTGTTTTGAGAATATCAGGTTGACAAAAGACATTACTCTATTACCTGCATCCGGAATGAAGATTAGAGGAGTGATTCCTAACCGATCTATTAACTGCAAATTACAAGCATTGATTAACCTCACTATAGCCAACAGAAATTTTGAACACGTCTTCATTGTACTAAAAGATATTAAGTTCAACATGATTCTAGGTGCGGAGTTTTTGACAGAGCATGGAATAGTAATTGATTTACACGCAGGGATAGCAATTTTCCGAGGAAACGAAGGGAAATGGAATGAGGAGATTGGTATATCACATAGCCAAGAATTACCTGGATGGAGGGAGAAGCAGAGAGGTTACTCTACGTCACGAAGGAAACACTAGAACCACACATCCGGGAGAAATTTGACGAATTAATATCGGAGTTTCAAGACATCTTCGATGAGAAACCTGGTCTTATTAGTAATTTTGAATACCAGATACGACTGGAAGATGAGTCACGATTCGAGGGGAAGCTTTACCCGATTCCAGAGAAGTGGAATGAGGAGGTAGGCAAAGCCATTAAAGCCATGGAAGATGACGAACTTATTCAGAAAATGGCTACCCCGTATCTCAATCCTCTGGCTGTTGTTAAGAAACAGTACGGCAGGCTTAGAATTTGTCTAGACGACAGAAGCCTCAACAAGAGAATTTTGCCAGAATATGACAGGCCTCCCAAGATAAGGGAACTGCTCAGACGATTTAAGGGAATCGCCATATTCTCGACAATGGCTCTTACAGCTTCTTACTACCATATACGTTCGTCGGAGGAGAGCAAACGATACACTGGATACATGTACAACGGCATTACCCACGTTATCAAAAGACTACCGTTTGGAGTGAAGAATAGTGGTCCTGCGATGGTCAGAGCATTGGACAAGAATCTGACGGAAGAAGTAAAAGGAAACGTATTATGTTATATCGATGATCTAATTATAGCATCGACAACCATGGAAGAACATGTAGAACATCTTCGTAAACTATTTGAGAACCTACGGGAAGCATGTTTCAAGGTCAACTTTAATAAATGTCATTTTTGCCATGAAGAGATTAAGTTTTTGGGACATGTAATTGATGGAAATGGGTATCGACCTAATCCTGATAAGATTGAAGCAATCAGGAGTTTTCCCAGACCGAGGAAGGTCAAACAGATTAGGCAATTCCTGGGAATGTGCCAGTTCTTTTCGACACATTGTCCCATGTACTCAGAGACAATGGCGCCACTACCAGATCTCTTAAGGAAAAACAACAAATGGAAATGGGATGATAAATCTGAAGCGGCCTTCGTTAAACCAAAAACTATGTTGATAGAGAATATTAAACTGGAATACCCGGATTTCGAGAGAACGTTCTATTCAGAATCAGACGCTTCAAGCGTTGGCATCAGCGCCGTGATATTTCAGAAAGATGACAAGCAAGAGCGTCACTATTTAGCATTCTCCAGTAGAAAGCTACGGGAACCAGAAAGGAACTACACTACCACGGATATAGAGGCATTAGCAATTATTTATGCATTGCAGAGTTGGAAGAAGATATTGCTAGGACATAAAACTGTCATAATTACCGACCATAAAGCGTTACAGTTTATGCTAAAAACAGAGCTAGCTAGTGACAGGGTAGCCCGTTGGACTTTGTTTCTCCAACAATTTGATGTGTCAATTGTGCACCAACCGGGCAAGGACAACTTCTTAGCCGACGTATTGAGTAGAAAAACGACAGAGGAAATGCAAGTACATCAAGTAGAAATCGTCCAAGAAGATCAGTAAACTTTAGAGAAGCTTAAGAAACTACCGCAGTCACAGAAGAGGCATACTCCTTTAAGAAAGATGTATAGATTTCTGAAGGGACGCATGAGCAATATCGATCCAGAATATGAAGCAACTGCTAGATTGTCTAACGATTATGTCATCGTGGAAGATGTGGTATGCAAGTTTGTGGGTGAAGATCATCTCATGTTAAAGGCAGTTTTACCACCGAACCTAGTTGAACGTGTAGTTTGGTTGGCGCATAGGGCCATAGTACATGGTGGTATTGACAAAACCATCCATGTGATACAAGAGAAATTCATGTGGAAGGGGATGCGAACGCCTGCAAGAAATATTTAAAGAAAATGTGATGAGAGTGCCAAAGAAGTAAATTTGCTTCGCATTTTTTGAAGGAAAGACCAAGGCCAATATTACCATCAGAACCTCGAGAGCTATATGCTACTGATATTTATGGGCCATTACCTAAATCAAAAAGGTGAAACCAGTTAATCCTTGTTACTATGGACGTCTTCACGTAATATGTAATGTTCTTCCCCATACAGAAGGCTAAGTCACGTTATGTGATCAATAGGCTTGAGAAGGGTGTATTTTCTACCATGGGTAAGCCTACTTACATTCTTTCCGATAATGGAACCCACTTAACCTCTGCTGAATTTTATCAGGCCATGATTAGATTTAACGTCAAGCACATATTGAATTCCATACGCCATCCTGAGGGAAATCCAATGGAAAGGGTCATGGTGGAAATTGGGATTTTTTCCGGTTGTATTGCCACCATAAACATGATCAGTGGATGGTTGTTTTACCAATTTAGGAAATTAGCATAAACGCAACAGTACATGAAATTACACAACAGATTCCCAAGGTATTCCACTTCAGTGTCAAACCAGTAAGACCCTGGGATCACATTGTCAAAACACCAGCGGTTGTAGAACCCAACATGGAGAGGACAATCCAATTGGCCAGCGAAAGACTTCAGACACAAGGGGAAAAGAGGAACAGAAGGAACGAAAAAGGGAAATATAGTCAACCTTTACGTGTCGGAGATCGAGTGTTAATACGCAGACCCGTATCATCCAACCTACCACTGAAGATATACTGCAAATTTGCAAGGCTGTTTTTTGGGCCATACCTAGTCCATGAGACTTATGGAAACAATTGCTATGACATCAGAGATGTAAGATCTGGAGCAAGGATAGGAAAGTATAATGCTGCCAGCCTTAAGAGATACTACTGTTGAAGAACGAGCAGGATATGTTTGGCACATGATTGGCGACATAATGAAGAGAATAAAAAATAAGCTTTTGTTATTAACTCGCTTATTTTCCGGGGAGAAGGGAGTATGTGCCCAACATATTACCCCAATATAAGCACGGAGTGGCAACCCCGCGAGAAATCCTATCCCAAAGCACATCATGTTAACGTTGTGTGCGAGACCGCAAGGTTGAGTGACGTCACGCGTACCTGAATACTATCTCCACCTGAGCACGCTGCCTCTGACCACGTGCTCAGTCCTTGTATTCGGCAACTTGACACATCGAGGGGGCAGACTCATGCTTTTAAGTGCGCATACTGGACAGTGCTCCGTCGTACGGAATGTGTGTGTTTTAACATTCCATCGTGATCGTGGAGGGCCGTGAGTGCTGTGTCACCACAGGTCTGAATGTCGCCGTGTATCGGGCGTGATTACTATATCAGACGGCCGAGTCTAAGTGTATAATCCCGGTAGTGCAAACGCATGTTGGCTTGAAAACGAAAGAACTAGCCCATCGCAACTAGCTTTAGACGTGAGCTACAATATGGCATATTTTGTGCAGAAAACATTCGAGAATAGGCGAGGCGCTTATCATCGAAGTAGGACTTGTAGATGCAATTGATATTTTGATAATACACACGCAGTTTATGAACAGCTGTGAATGCTGTTAAATTACAGCTTACACAAAGCCGGTGACAAATTTGCTGAGAGGTAGAATTGTGTATGCATTGGAACTGCTTGAGGCGCAGGAATTTATGATTTCCAGAATGGAACGAGGACATTTTCTAACCTGTGCTGTTGAAGTGTCGGTGAAGAATTTTGAAATGGAACTAAACAGTGAGAACATGAGGCACTAAGTTTTGTACGTGAGGGGACTGGACGGAGTGACATCTACATCAAGATGAGGCCATGATGTTGCCATGACATAACCACACCGTGGGAGTCAGAGGACGCAGCCACCATGAAACGGGAAGGTCTCAGTTTCGATTCCTGGAGGAGGCGAGGAAGAAGATGGAGGAAGATGGAATCCTGCCGGTTTTCGAATGGGAAGAGGATGGTCCTGGATGAAGACGGAGGAGATTTCATTGGTTCCAGAGGTTCTACATTCTATGAGCATACTAGGCTTGTACCATATTTTCTTATTTTTGCCAGTTGGTGAGCTAAAACATTACATCAATTTGTAGTTGTTAGTGGCTTGGCTACTCAGTAGTACTAGATGCCATGGATTTGAACTAATTATTAATTATTTGTTGATTAATTATTTTATTATTATTATTATTATTATTATTATTTTTATTATTTATAGCCACATTCATTCTTCGTCTATTACGAAATTATGTGATGAAGTGATTCACATTGTAGGGTTATCACACGTGGCAAGAAACAATCCACCATGCTTGGCTCCATGAACCAGTTTATATTTTCTTTTGGGAATTTTTGTAAATCCATCACTACTTCGAATGATAAGATTGGAAATACGACGCGGAAACTCAACTGAATTTATGATGGAATAAATGAAGGTGGTAAGACTAGCTGTCGAGAGCTAGGGTGGAATTCATGTTTTGAATTTCTTTTTTCGATTTTGACTTCAGCGTTGGTGAATCTAATTATGTGAACTCGGAAAGATTAAAACTTTAAATATTCCCATTTTTCTTCGTCCACATTCATTGATTTGGAGACTTTAATTATTAAAAGCATGCTCGTCATTATGCTTTGACACTTACCGATTTGACATTGCTACAGGTCATGCCTGCATTAGATAATACTTTATGGACACTAGTTATGTGATTAAGAGGAAAGTCATTATAATTAAAAGATAATAATGAGTTTATCTACACAAAACAAAGATTGGTTGGTGTAGTTGTTTATAAAAAGGGATAATTGAAGGGAATGTAATAAAATAAATTTAGGATGATAGTTCACATATTCTGTGAACGTCTTATGGCAATATTCTGAGAATTAATCATGATGTTCAAAAAAAGATAATGAAAACCTTTGTGAATATACTAATTATTAAAAAAATATAATAATAATTAGTGGTATAATGTCATTCTAAATAAGCATGACTATGCAAAGTGCAGTCAGATGATGGTGAATTAAGTAATCACAGAAGTAAGCAGGCGATTATCTAATCAATATGTAATTGATGGAGTGAAATACACTGCAAGCATACCATCGAATTGGGAACGATGGGAACTCTCAGTTGTGATATAATGATCAGCCATGACTTTGAATTTTGCATAAATGGAATATAAAATGGGTGCACACTTGTTTGAAATATTTTGAGTAATGTGACTTTGAAATAACCTGTAGGAGCTATTTTATAATTTTGATAACTGAGATATAGGCTCTGGATGAGTGATTGGTAGGTTGGAAAAACATAGACATTCAAGTGATTGAAATTATTCCTATATTTAAAAGGGGTCATTTGTATCCTCGGCAAGGTTTTGAAATCCGAAGCAAGTGATTGATTTGGATTTTAAAAACATCTCCACTGTAGTATAGATAACATCACTTAAGTACCTCACTCGTTCTCCTGAGTGTGCATCCCACTGTCCCAATTATCGTGCGCGCTTCTCGCTGCTGGTTCCCCTCTGAGCTGTCATTCACACGTCTCGTAAGACTTCTCCTCTCTCACTCACACAATAACAACTTCGGCCAGACATGCCGTCTTGATTACAAACACGAGCTCGCTCTTCCAGCTACCACGTAGCCACGTGCATTTGAGTGTGGGCTCTCAAATTAATTTTTGCAATATGATTCTGCATTCCTTGTCCTGTTTACTCATCAAATGGTTCCCTTCTGTAATATGGCTTGAGATTAGCACTATTGAAAACAGATTTAGCGTCAATGCTCAATTCTTCAAGTCTATAAGCATTATTACCCAAATTTTTGATAATACGGAACGGGCCCACAAATTTTGCACTAAACTTGGCGAATACTTTGTACTGTGGATCTGATGTCGGTGGTCTCCGAACGAGCACTAATTCCTGTTCCTGAAGTTCACGATGAAATTTCTTCCCTCTGTATCTCCTCTATCTTCGGTCCGCCTGGCTCCTCATATGTTCTCTCGTTCTCTGGATTCGCAACTCATGCGTTAACAAAGGGTCCCTTGGGCAAGGAATAATCTTATCCCAAGAACATTCAGGCATCCTGTTGTGGTGTACAACTAGTGGGACTTGACCGGTCGACTCGTGCTTCGTAGTATTCATGCACATCTCAATATCTTCAACTCTATCGACCCACTTATTATGATCATTTGGAATCATGACGCGGTAATATTTGGCAACACAGCGAATCGTTCTTTCGCTTGGATTCCCGCAAGGGTGGCGAATACTGGATAAAACATGTTTTATTCCTAAGTTCTCTAGACCTTGTCTAAAAACATTGCTTGTAAAATAAGTTCCATGGTCCGATAATATGAATTCCGGCTTCCCAAGCGTCGGAATGACTTTGTTCTGGATTCTGCTAAGGACTTGCTTTGATGTCGTCTTCTGGATTGGACATAATACAACCATCTTGGAAAAGACATCGACACATACTAGAAGGTGTCGGCATCCTCGTTTTCCTTTAACTAGAAGACCGAAACAATCAATTGCGACCAGTTCGCACGGTTTCTGTGGTAATAAAGGTTTAGGGAACTGTTTCAGTATGTAATTATTGGGCTTAGTACGCTGACATGCGTCACAAGTCCTAATTACTTCAACAATGGTGTATCGCATCTTTGGCCATTTAAAAGTTTCTCCTATTGTTGCTTCAGTTTTATCAATCCCGATATGTGCTAAGTTTTCATGGACATGCCATGTCAGTCCTCTCTGTAACGATGCTGGAACTAGAATTCGAAGTTTGGTGTGATCTTCGTCCACGAACTTGTAAAGAAGATTATTAAGATAATGGCATTTTGCTTCCTTTGCACGGGCTTCTCGATATTTAGGTGAATCTGGCTGTAGTTCCTTCTTATAAAATTTGATCATCATCATCATCATCATCCACGGGTCCTTCTCTTGTTCCTTCTGAATTTCTTTCAGCTTATCCAAAAATTCTTGAGCCTTAGGTGCAAATGCTAGAAGTTGTACATCTACTGCTGTCTCGTTCTCCTCTTCAGAGTTCCTGCTTAAAGCATCCAGTATAATGTTCATCCTTCCAGGGCAGTGTTCTATGGTGATATCGAACTGCTGTATATAAATGGACCAACGCGTAACTCTTTCGCTTGCCATCGTTGTTTTGAATAAGAAAGTCAGCGTATGGTGGTCATTTCTGACAACAATGGAATACCCGAAGACCATCTTCCACCATTGTTGCATCACGTACAAAATTGCTAACAACTCAAGTTCTGTAACGGTGTAGTTTCTCTCGTGCTTCCTAAGCTTACGACTAGTAAATGCCAAATATGATCGATTCTTGGGTTCATCAGCGTCCTCTTGGTAAAGCATCGCGCCTATCCCAATCAACGAAGCGTCTGCTTGAATCACAAAATTCTTCCCGAAGTCTGGATATCCTAACTTCACACAATTTTCAAGTAGTTCTTTCGTGGCTCTAAAGGACCTGTCACACTCCTCATTCCATGACCATCGATTAGAGTTCTTAAGCATCTCTTGCATTGGTGCCACTGTCTCCGAATTCCCAGGACAATTCTCCTTAAAGAAACTTGTCACCCCAAAAAATGCTCTATCATGTTTCACTTTAGTTGGTGTAGGGAATTTCTTAATTGCATCTATTTTCGCCGGATTTGTTCTCACGCCTTCAACATCAATTATGTGACCCAAATACAGAAACTCGCTCTGGCAAATGTGCGATTTCTTCAAATTAATTTTGAAATTCATGGTTCTCAAATTATCCAATAGTTTGTTTAGGTTTACCAAATGTGCCTCCATTGTTTCTGACGCAATGAGTATGTCATCAACATATCTTGTAGTAAAGCTTTTGACCTCTTCAGTTAGATTCCTGTCTAGTGCTCTTATCAACGCACATCCCGCTGTTTTCACACCAAAGGGCATACGAGACCAGATATAGCTTTGGTTATCAAATAAAAATCCCGTCAACAACTGGGATTTTTCCTCAAGTTCCAGGTGGTGGAAACTGTTCGTTAAATCAACGCTAGAATAGATCTCCTTCCCGCGGATCTCTTCAATACATCCTTGATCCTTGGCGCTTGGTCGTGCTCGATTAACAGTTTACTATTTAAAACCCCTGCATCTATGCATAATCTGATTGATCCATTGGGTTTGGTCACGGCCAATATTGCATTTAAGTATGGGGTTGCTGCTTTTATAATCATTCCAGAATCCAATAGGTTAGTAATAATGTCTTCCACCTGAGCGAAATGTTTCTCTGGGATCGGGTACAATTTACTCTTAAATGGGGTCCAATCGGTAATTTGCATGGCATACTGAAAATTTAATACTTTTCCAGGGATCGTGTCGAAAACTTCCGTATGATATCTCAAAATCTCCTCTAATTTGCTTCTGTCGGGTTCCCCTAATATTGCCTCCTTAAGTCGCTCCTGAAGTAAAATTTCAAATTTAGACCCGCTAATTTCTTCCTCCGCCAAATGCGTCCAAATTTCGTGCGAAATATCTTGACCGTCAATTTCAATAACTGCTGTCCCTCTCACTCGTCCCTCCGTTGAGCTCTTATCTTCAATCGCCTCATTAGTACATTCTTCAACTACCCAAGTATTTGCCTCTCTCTCTAATGGACTTTCTTCCATGTTCAAACCAACGTGACTCAGTCAATCAAATTGTTCAAAACTCACAGTGTTATTACGTAGATCAATTATAGCGTGGAATTCACAAATAAAGTTGGCTCCCAGAATGACATTATAATTCATCCTTGGCATCACGATAAAAGTTTGTGAAAATGTGTGGTTTAATATCTCCAGATCTAAATATGCTTGGTGCTTGCAAACTATTGTCTTGTCAGGAATAACTCCTCTGACTTGAATTAATGGTACAGGCATAATTGGAATGGTTTGATTATTTCCAATTTCTTTCAGTAATACTTCCGTGACTAAGCTCACTTGGCTACCCGTGTCGATAAGACACCTCACTCTAAGACCTCCAATACGAGCATAAATAATTGGTAATTGTCTGATTACATTCTCTTGCTCCTTCACCACTTCCTCCAGGCAATCGTCCGGGAATGCTATCCACTCTTCAATATTCGCAACAATCAATTCCTCTCGTTCCCTGGCTTCCTACGTCCTCAAGCTATCTTGATTTGTTGTGACCAGGATTTTTTTTTTATCGTGCGACCCATCTGTTGTGTTTCGCCGGTTGTCATCCTGTCTCTCCTGCTGACGTAGTAAGCTTTCCGCTCCCGTTTCCTGGTGATTATCTGGACTTTTTCTGTTTGCCATCGCACGCCCCCACTTCTCTTTCTCTGTTTCCTCCTCTGCATTTAATTCGTCCAAATATTTTCGAAATTCAATGTAACGCTCGTTCCAATCATTACGGTAATCTCTCTGGTTTTCTTGCCGATAATTCCTCTGATTATTCCATCTACCGTCCCCGTTTCTCTGATATGGTCTATCCTGCCTTTGGTTTCCTCTCCAGTTAGTGTATTCTTGCTGGTACGTCCTCTGATTACTATTGTTATTCTGATTGTTGTAGTTATCACGGAGATTTTGGAAATTCCTATTATTATTATTATTGTTGTACTGGTTTCGACCGTCGAATTCCTGCCGTCTGGGCGTAAATTGTGTGCTAGTGGACTGCGTCTTCGACTGATTGTTCTGATTTTGACTGTTTTGATGCCCTTGAACTATTTCTGCGGTATTCACGCATTCCATATTTCGTCTCCCGCTCTGTGGACTGATCATACTGGTTTCGTCCAAGTGACGGAGTATCTCCTCTGCCTGAACTGCGGTTTTTATATTCCCTGCTACTAAAAATTGCTGTAGGTTCATCGGAAGCTGTTTGCCGATAGTTAATACCATGTTTTCCTCTGATTGCGGCTCATCAAAATCTCGAAATCGTACTAGCTGCTGACTAAAAAACTCAGAAAACCTTGTAGTGTGTGTACTATGGTATTTTCTGGTATCTAATTCCATCCTCAACCCCTACTGCAGTGAAGGACTCCAAAACTTCCTCAAAAATGCTTCTTTAAACTGGGCCACGTCATTGAACGTATATTTGAAGCTTTGAAACCAGATTAAACTCGAGCCATCTAAAAAATTCTCCACCAAACGAAGCTGTTTTGCGGGACTGACAAGTTGGTCATTAAAATAATCATCTAGCTGGCGCAAGAATGCTTTGGGAGTAGATCCTGAATTTTCCCTAAATTTGTCTGGTTTAAAATCATTTCCCCTAATGACTTGTATGACTTGGGCAGGCGTCACACCAGGTTGTGGAGTTGACGTTTCCCCTCTGTAGTTATGGAATGTGTTGCAAGTTGTCTTTGGACTCTGATATCGGCTAGTATCCTCAGCTAACTTCGATCCCTCCAGACTTTCAATATTTCCGTTTTTCCCTAATGTGTTTTCTGAAGAGAATAAAGTGGCGCTCTCTAAAGATCTTATCTCATTTTTAACGATGAGGTCCGCGTGTTCTTGAAACTTGGACTTTATACTTTCCTCCAAAGCCTGTATTCTAGAGTTATTGTCCCCTAGCCTCTTTAATATTGTCAGCCTGTCCCCCTTACTCTCATTCACCTGCTGTTCCCAATCTTTCCGGATTCTACTCTTCAAATTGTTAATGTTTTCTTCGTTGTTCTCCCGATTCTTCTCAAGCCGTTCCCCTATTTGATCTTGTATCTGCTTCTGAGTTTTAATTAACTGTTCTCCTATCTCTTTCTGATTCTTAATTAACTGTTCTCCCATTTCTTCTCGTATTTGCTCTTGATTTTTACTTAACTGGTCTTCCAGGTTCTCGCGCAAATGCATCCTTTCTTTCTCCGTTTTCATATCCAGTTTGTCAAGTTCCTTTATCAATCCTAACACATTGTCGTCGACTGAATTAATCTGCTCTTGTATGTTTAGATTCTTCGCCTCTATTCTGTTGAATTGCCCCTGTAATTCGTCCTGCGTGTTTTTAATCCCTGCCGTATTGTTTACACATGCTGTCTCGATCTGTTTCAGTTTGTCGGCTACCATTGCATCTACCTGTACTAGCTTGTTGTCAAATTTGGATTCGAGTTTCTTGATTTCACCTAACTGTCTCGAATTATTCTCTGCCACCTCTCCTGCCAGTTTCTCTAGTTCTGTTTTGGTAGTCTGATTTATTTCAAGGGTTATTCTTTCTAACTGAACTGTTTGTAAGGATGCCTGCTCCGATAACTTGTGGTTTAGTTCAACTAACTGTTTATCATTATGCTCTCGCAACTCGTGTAATTGTTTGTCGCTATGTACACGCAACTCGTGTAATTGTTTGTCGCTATCCAATTTCTGGATTTGCAATTGCACCGTAATGTTACTGTTCACGTCATGTAATTGTTTATCACTATGCTCACGCAACTCGTGTAATTGTTTATCACTATGTTCACGCAACTCGTGTAATTGTTTATCACTCTGTTCACTCATCCCCTCCTTCATGCTTTTTAACTGTTCCTCCGTTTTTGCAGACAATTGCACAGTCAACTGCGCGGACATCTGCTCCATCAACACATTCATTTCCTCGATGCTGGCCATCGCAAAACACACGAATATACTCTGAGAAAATAGGGTCATGCACTGGGATTTCAGTCGTACACACACGCATGTCTTGATATTTAAATATTACATTGACTCTAATTTAAATAAACTTTCAGTAGACAAACTCTTACTGAATAATGACTTTTATCTCCAAACAAAAAAGTAACTCCCTTGTGATCTGTTTTTAAATTCCTAAATAACAGAATTTACGAAAAACACCTTAATTAACCGAAGTTAATTAAATGTAAAATGAGGCAACACCTTCCCGCTTTTGACTGAGTTCACTAAAAATGCCAATTTTCTAATTTTAAGCTGGGCGCCAGAACAAGTTACAATCAAACACAATATCCACTTCTAACCTTGTTCATCATTTCTAACTTTAAGAACTCAGTGATTTTACTGATACACACGGCGGTACAACTTCGCCTCAATTTACTGAATTTACTCTTGTCCTGCTGACCTGGCATTATTTCCCAGCGAAATGAGTATGAGGTCAACAAAACAACAACAACAACAAACCCCACTTGGGAAGACATTTTGGTATATGAACCCTTGCGAAGAAGCATATGAGACTCGATTTCGGGGGGTGTAACGGTCCATTTCGTAAAGTTGTTGTTAAGAGCGCTTCTTAAAATGCAGGGTAACATATAACAAAATATCATGGAGGAAAAAGTGAATACCAGGATTAAAACATATGAATTTAATTAACAGATCAACAGAATTTAAAATATTTACAACAAAAACAAAAAGACTTCCCAAATGACACCCACTTGAATTAATAAAAGTGCCAAACAAGGCCTGATCTCAGGAGAGATCGTAAACTTCTGGACCAACTGTCCCAAATTACTGCAATGACATGTGCGTGTGCGGCTTCTCTGCATGCGATACGATGTGTACAATTTATGAGAGATTCGTTACCATCCAGTAAACCTTCAGGGGACGAATCTGCATTGTCCTAGAGCTAGACAGACACTAGGAATATAATCTAAACACTACTAAACTATCCGACACTTCCTACAGTGAATAAGGCAAATAATTTCCTGTATGATATTTTGTTATATGTTACCCTGCATTTTAAGAAGCGCTCTTAACAACAACTTTACGAAATGGACCGTTACACCCCCCGAAATCGAGTCTCATATGCTTCTTCGCAAGGGTTCAATATGCAAATTTTTTAATTTTTAAGCTGGGCGCCAGAACAAGTTATAATCAAACACAATATCAACTTCTAACCTTGTTCATCATTTCTAACTTTAAGAACTCAGTGATTTTACTGATACACACGGCGGTAAAACTTCGCCTCAATTTACTGAATTTACTCCTGTCCTGCTAACCTGGCATTATTTCTCAGCGAAATAAGTATGAGGTCAACAAAACAACAACAACAATCCCCACGTTGGGCGCCATTTTTGGTATATGAACCCTAGCGACGAAGCATAAGAGACTCTATTTCGTGGAGTGTAACGGTCCATTTCGTAAAATTGTTGTTAAGAGCGCTTCTTAAAATGCAGGGTAACATATAACAAAATATCATGCAGGAAAAAGTGAATTCCAGGATTAAAACATATGAATTTAATTAACAGATCAACAAAATTTACAAATATGTACAACAAAACAAAAAGACATCCCAAATGACAATCACTTGAATTAATAAAAAGCGCCAAGCAAGGCCTGATCTCAGGAGAGATCGTAAACTTCTGGACCAAATGTCCCAAATTACTGCAATGACATGTACGTGTGCGGCTTCTCTGCATGCGGTACGATGCGTACAATTTACGCGAGATTTTTTACCATCCAGTAAACCTTCAGGAGACGAATCTGCATTGTCCAAGAGCTAGACAGACACTAGGAACATAATCTAAACACTACTTAACTATCCGACACTTCCTACACTGAATAAGGCAGATAATTTCCGCATGAAATTGGAATAAAAGAATTGCCGTAGCAATCAACAACACCGACTAGAAATTAGGACTTCTAATATCAACATAAGTAAATCAACACGTGACCAACAACAGGAAAATACACATATGGCCGCTTGCCATTTTTCACAAGAAATGCAAATACACCCAACGGTGTCACAACAAACAAAAATAAACATAAAAGCAAATGAAATGAGTCACAGAAATCACTAGGTTCAAAGCCAACATTTACGTCATAACAACAAACATTTCTTTTCTTACGATATGCGGCATTCGTATGAATAAAACCTGTTCGTAAAATATCTAATCAAATTGACCCCCTTCTCCTAATTTGAATGAATTTGAATTAAAGCACCATTTATCATCCAAGACGAACCTCGCATTCGCATGCATGAAATAATCCAATGCACGCGCCGTGCATATTAATAATGGCTCATAAGAAAAATACACAATCAAACAAAATTTTGGCAACGTGCCAACGTACATTTATATAAAATAGTGCCGGTATACGAAATCTAAATACACAAGAAAACTACTATGAACAAAAATTATTTACAACGTTCCCGCGTCTAATCTAGCTACATATTGAATAAATCAATGGTTTGTACATTACCGAACAGCTTGCAGAAAATCATCCTCCATCCCAGAGCATTTCCCACAGGAAAATTACTCCATCATCGTCGACATTCTGGTAGAGGGGTTGCATATCATCCCACCAATCGACCTTGTAGTAGACACCTTGGTATGGCTTCTTAAAAAGAAATGTTCAAATTAATATTCTATCCTGCTATAATCGCTATGAGCTACTAGCTTTCACTCAAGAATCCTGGGCGATTACTCCACGAAGAACTGGCCCTATCTAAGCATTCGCTTGTTTCACAAGCACATATAAATCACAAAATTTACACAAAATATTATTACAGTTTAGTCTGCCACGCAGCTGGCATTTGAAGGTCTCTCAAATTATTTACGCCGAGTAGCGCTTATCTCAACTCGAGATCTCGACTCCACTTGGCATGAACTCTGCTCCTCGAGCACTATTAAAATGTTTGTTCAAACAGACATGAACTGTGCCTCTCGGCACCTGATCAAATTGTGTCTCAAACTAGCGTGTACTATGCCTCTCAGCGCCTGATCAAATTGTGTCCTCAGCTACTCTCCAACGATCAATTTATTGGAAACTGGTAGAATGGACAAGGATGGGAGTAATTTAGAAAAATAATCTGCAGTTTTTATTTCACAGACATGGGACTAGTATCAAACTTATTTTTATCTGAACGTCTCAATGCACTCATGCGGAATCGTATCGGATCAGCGGTTCTTCTGACACGTGTCTTCCAGCATTTTTTATGGCACGCTCATATACGCGTGGGTCAGGCTTCCTCTCTTCTGATTCGATGATTCATTCGGGTATCGGTTGGAAATTCAGCTCTGGCACGCCCATAATGACGCCAAATTGTACGCGCGGTCATCCTGACTTTGTCCTTGAACTCGGCTTACCAGGTCGTCCACAGCAATAGCTACCAACGCCACGTCTGTCGTAAGCAATTGCAACACTCTGCTCGCCTTCCATATCTCACTCCAACATGTACTGCCTGGATATGAATAATAATAATAATAATAATAATAAATCATGAAAACTTATCTATCGGCAAATCAATAAAGGTTCAATATTAGTTGCACGTTGTACGATAAATATAAATATTGATTTCAACATTAATTTAGTGATCAAGTAGGATCTATATTGCAACTGCAATAATTGTAATTAATAATTGGTGGATAAGATATTTTGAATTTTCTTCTCTCATTAGTTAAAACGGAGATCAATACTATTATTTTCATGCAAGCTATTTATGCAACTTTCTTTCAAGAGTTTAGTACTTTTCAGTCGGTCAACACGAATGTACCCAAAAGAGATGGGTTATGCCCTAATCCTGAAATAAATTACATGAGATTAATAAAACACTAGGATGACCAGTTTCGATCGTCATCCTAGTGTTTTATTAATCTCATGTAATTTATTTCAGGATTAGGGCATAATCCATCTCTTTTGGGTACATTCGTGTTGACCGACTGAAAAGCAGTAAACTCTTGTTTACTAAGGCAACACTGAAAATATGGCTTCAAACACCACAACTTTCTTTCATTAGAAACTCAAGTGAATATATTACTAATCTAGGACGCTACCTGATGGACATTTAGCGTGTTTAGTTGATATTGACAGTCAAATGTGACTAAATCTAATCTGTTTTTATTTTATTTTCTTCGAGTATCTCCTTATTTTATTTATATCTAAGGATAGGACCAAGGAGATTCGTTGACCCTTTAAAACTTAATTATTTTATTTGGACTCTAAATATTTTTTTTTCATAGGTCCACATCAAGATTTCATTTAGATCGAATCTCCGAGGTAAGATAGGCTTTTGGGGGTTTTCTATATTTGTGTTGGTCGATGAGTTGCCAATAAACGGATGCCTATTTTATCTTTTTAATTGTGCGTATCTTCTGATTTCTGTTGTGCTATTGCTTTGATTTAGGTTTGGGAGTGGGTTGATTCAACCTGTTACACCTATATCCTGTTAACCACCCCTGAGACTACATGACTTATCGTACCCACTGGCATATTTTTTTATATTCTAACCCAGACCTCAATCATTTTTGTTCTTTATCCGATATAGGTCTTGTGTTATCCACATGAATTGCGATCTTTTCGCCGGGTCATCCAATTCACTGCCGGTTAACGGGGACAGTTCTCGCAAAATAAACGTCAAGGTGGGAAGCCATAAGGAAGTGAAACTAGAGTGTTATAGGTTCGTGTGGAACCGAAGTAACAATAAACATTTGTGTTTAATGAAGATTCCTATTGTAAAGGAATGAGTATTTATGTATTATGGATTTAGAGTGATTTATATTGATTATTTGTCATTTATTGGATTTGTTTATTTGTGTTGTAGCGCCATTTAAACTATAAATAAATATTATTTTTAAGTGAGGTTTGTTAGTTCATTTTTGAAGTGTTGACCTGTTACTTATGATCCTAAAGAAGTAGGATATAAAGGCCGGTTTTGGGGCAGGGGCTAATGGGCAAGATGGCCGCTGCCCGCAACTACCCTATGTTATTCTTATGGAGGGGTCAGTCAGAGCAGGGGCAGTGGCTAATGGGCAAGATGGCTGCCAAGCCCTGAGACCGTGCATGACGTCACAGGGAGAGGTCGGCCGTGTAGTTGCTAAATGGAATATTTATTCTTCTTCTTATTATTATTATTAGGTAATTATTGATTGATCGTGTACAATCAAGACCAGCCTTATATTGTCCACTTTTTGGTGTAGTGGCTAGCATTCTTGGCGGTCATTCCTGAGGTTCGAATCCCGGCTCTGCCAAGAAATTTAATTTCTGGTCTCAGGAGTGGAACGGGGTACACTCAGCCTTGTGAGGCAAAACTGACAGGAGCTGGCTTTTGATTCATACCTCAGCCATTCTGCCTAACTCATCTTCACCTAACCTAACCTAACCTAACTTCAAAGTCAGAGCAAATATGAGAGCAAATGTGAGAGCACACATAATAAACAAAGTTATAACCTAACCTAACCTAACCTAACTTAACCTAACCTAACCTAGCCTAACTTAAAAGGGCGAGCAACAAAAAAAAGTGTGAGCAAAAAGTGTGAGCAAAAAAGTGAGAGCAAATGTGAGAGCACAAATAATAAACTTAGTTATAACCAAACCTAACCTAACCTAACGTAACCTAACCCACAGAAACCTCATTTAAAGAATTTAGATTTTACATTCTAACATTCTAGATTTTTTATTTTACATTTTACATTTTTTAGATTTTACATTTTACATTTTAAATTTAAGATTTTTTTATTTTAGATTTTACATTTTTACAATTTACGAAAAGAGTAAACTACAAGGTCACATACCTAACCTCACCAAACCTAACTTTACCAAACCTAACTTAAGCTAATCCAACGGCTAATGCACATACACAAAGTATATAAGGGCACATGCAACTATCCTTATGCTAGTCTTATAGGCTACTATACAACATGATCACTACCCCAACCGGGTAATTTTTTCATTTTGTTGTTTACACATTTGTCAATTTTCCAATTTCCCATTTTCAGTTTTTTTAATGTTAGTTTTAAGTTTTTCAATTTCATAATATGGAAACATGGATTTTGCATTTTGTTGTTAACACATTTATCAATTTCACAATTTCCCAATTGCAGTTTTTAAAATGTCACTTTAAAGTATTTCAATTTCATGATATAGAAACATGGATTTCCCATTTGTTGTTTACACATTTGTCAATTTACCAAATTCCCATTTACAGTTTTAAAATTTCAGTTTAATGTTTTTACTATTTTGTCAATATGGAAACATGGATTTTCCAATTTGTGTTTTACATGTTCATTTTGCATTAGGAGTGGAGAGAGGTGGGTAGTAATTAAAAATGTACAAGCAGTGTCCGTACAATATTTTTATTTTAAATATATGTACACTATTTACACATAATACATTTTTATATATATTCTTTTTGTTATAAATTGTACAGATGTTTTTATTTTGTTTTCTATTTTTTATTAGGAATACCACTTTTTCTTTTTTTTGTGTTTTTCTATTTTTGTAGTGCTATTGTTTTAATTTTTAAATTGTTTTGTTTTATGTTTTTGCTAGGCTCATGCAGAGGATTTTGATATTCAAAACTTAGCCCTTTAAGCATGGTCAATGATTGAGTAATGACCATAGGCATGTGTACCTATACCATCAGCATCAATCACTCTTTTATCATCACCAGGACACAAAGCAATTTTGTTTAGTCTTATAGATGATATGTCATGTTGTTTAGAAGCGATAATGTTCATTGGTATTCTTTTTACATTGTTTTTCATGACACAATCCTTATAATCTTGAAAGCTTATACAATTTTTGACAACACCTCTGTTAATACCTCTAATCTTTTTGATTTCTTTACCATTTATGTCTAAAGCGTACATTTTAACTCTAAGTCCAACAAATGCTTTTATAATTTGTCCACAAGCCACGTCAACGTTTTCTTGTTTGATGTAGAGTAACATATGTGATTAGTAGGATAATCTGATGTGTCCAGGTGTTCTAGGAAATCCAACTTGTATTGATATACATCTGGGGTGTTAACCAAATAAATGAACGAGTCGGTATCCATATACATGAGTTTAAGATTGTTCATTCCATAATAGGGTAGCAGGACATCATAGTGGTGGGAATACATTAGAGTTTTTGAAATATCCAGTATACACATTCCAATATATATAGGCTTATTGAATACAATGTTACGTTTAGCCATGTGGAAAGCAGCTAGGTTAGGACCATAAATTGTTCTGTCAATAAATGTCGGCTTTGCTATTAGCTTTTCTGCCTTTTTGCTGTCAGTCACAAGACGTATGTCTATTCTTTTACGGATAGTTTCCATTGTTTTTCCAAAAATGGCATTGTTGATTAATTTGTACAGATTTTTCTCAAAATCATTTTTGGCTTGTTTTCGAAGGTTGTTATTAAAACCAACGTATGCCTTTAACCAAGGTCTTTGCTTAAACATTAACACACGATGAATTTTTATCAATTTTATTCCATGATCTAAAGCTTGTTTCAATGCCATGTGGTGAACAACATATCGCCTTCGATTTCCAAGATGAGGAATTAGTTTTTTCAGAGACGAATCCTTGGGTTGTGTACACTCTGATAGGAAAGGTAAATCGTTGTGTAGATCATGAAGGTCAGATGGGTAATCAACATCAACGTCTAGAATGTATCCCACAGGATCGTCTTCCTTTAGTTTTTCTAGATCAACAGTATCTGGAGAAACCCACTGAAATCCATCATAAGGAAGGGAGTGGCACATAGCCCACCCGTATTGGTTGTTGGCATCATCATAGGTTATAAACTGCGATGGTTTCTCAGAATCATAGGTTTGCATATATTTATTGTTAGCTTCAGCATACCGATGAGACACCTGGCATAAGCCTCCACGTATTCCAGACTCGATTAGAAAAATCTGATCGTAATCCTGTAGCAATTCCAGTTCAATTCCTGTGTAAAGGAGCATTGCCTCGAAACTTATTCCAGGCGAAGTAAAAAAGTGTGCAGCATCCACTCGGTGTGTTTCTAGTGTTTTGTTTCTAAACGTTTCAAAGCTGTCTGCAAGAAGGAGTACATCTGAAGTTAGGTAGAGGTCACTATATTCCCCTAGAGTTTTAATGTTGAACTGATTCCACACATTTTTGGCATGTTCATAGTCTTCTTGACTAACATCTTCTTGACTTAATTTGTTAAAGAATGGCTCTTTTGGAGGTAAACACGTTTCACTTAACTTTTCCTATGAGTCAATGTAGTCATAACAAAATACCCCTTTACGAGTCATGAGCATTGCATTTTCTTTTCCAAAGTACTTGTCTGTTTCAGGGTATGATGTTAAGTTGGAAACTAAGTTTTCCAAACTACTCGGCATTAACCGAAACGTGTCCACAAATCTAAGCTTAACATTTCCTACATATTTGGTAAAGGAAATGTACTTTTCTTTGGAGTTCGAGATAACATCCACTCTCTTAGTAGTACATCCCAATTGCTTTACAATGAAATTTGCGTCGTAGCCACTCATATTATGTAGAAACACAGGAACGGGGTTACGTGTTTTACACCTCAAATTACAGTTATTGTGAGCACTTCCACGGTATTCCCCTGCAATATGGCAGTGGCCTCGAACGTTCTAGTCCTGTTGGGTAAATGGTTTTTGACACAAATAACAGGTTTCAGAACATTGGAACTCTGCTTCTTGATCCTGAGTTAAGGCCTTTGGAACATTTGAGCTGTAAAGGCGATCAATTTCATTAGCTATTGAGATCAAACAGTCCATAAACTTTTCTGCAGCGTCAGCTCCACGATAAATAACAGGTTGGCTTGGAAGATTTGTCTTTATGTGTTCCACAGCGGGTGATGGTTTAACGTATATACCTAAGCTCATAGGAACAAGACTCTGGTATGGCACTGTATAACTTGCTTCAGGATTGGGTAAACATGTTTGATATGGTAAGAGTATACTTTCGAAATCTGCATAGATAACGTAAGGTATTCTCAGCATTTTTTCAACATTTAGGAATTTGACAATGGGGTTTTTAATAGGCATTTCAACCCTAGCAATGTCATGCTGGACACACAAAGCTCTATGTTCTTTTAATTTTTCAATTCCTTGTTGTCCATATCGATTATCAAAGTGAGTAAAACACCGTTTACACGTATATATCTTATGTTCACGGTGGGTAATCTGATGTGCTATTAGTTTATCAAAATCTTTGATAAAGACGTAGTGGTTCTGTCCGGATGATGAACTTAGCAGAAGGAGGTCGCGATGGTCTTGCAGCTCTTGATCCACAACCTTTAGAGGGAACAGTTTATTGTCTTCTTCCAATCCAAATACATTAATGGATATATTGTTGGCTTTTTCAAATTTGGGAATGTCAGCTAGCGATGTAGGAAATGATATTACTGAAAAATCATACTTGTTTTCCAGATCCTTGTATTTACTAACGCGTTTAGCATCAGTTTTAACCAGTTTTGCTAAAATAGCATACATAAAACACCTCTCGTCCTTAAAGTTTTGAGGATTAATGCAGGCTTTTCTTGCTTGTATAGCTGCTGGTAATGGAATATATGTGTTTCCACGCAAGGGATTATACTTATTTATTTTTAATCGTACTCCTTCCAATGCTAACAAAGCCCAATTACTGCCTTTTAGCTCAGATTCTTCCATTTCAGTAGTTAACTTTGTAAATTGTGTTTCCAAGAAACTACTTAAGTCAGTTTCCAAAAATAGGGCTTGATTTCGTGTTTTAAAAGCCCGATCTGTGATTTCGTTGGTGGACGTATGAATGAATCTACATTCAGCCACAAGATTAACTTTTATTGACTTGTGCATTGCTAGTTCTTTCTGCATAGCTTGTATTATTTGCTGTTTGGACTCTTTAAGGTATGAATTTAAATCCTTACACGTATCACAACGTATGAAAAAGGATTTAAGACGACCTTGAAAAGACGTTGCATATTCAGTAAGTCCATTTTTGTCAGGAACCATTGAAAGCAGGTAATGTTTTGTAGGCTCAGTTTTTTGTCTTTTAGCTGCTGACACATTACAACATTCTTCATGACGACGTCCGTTGCAGACATTGTTGAATTTACTACCACAAGTTTTGCACTCATGAAACTCACCACACGATACTTCATGACGCTTTCTATGATAGTCTCGAAGAAAAGTCTTTCCACACTCTTTACACATATAGCTAGGCATGGTTTCTTCCATTATGGATGTTGATTTCTGCAAACAGCTGCTTACTGCGTATCACAAGGCTGTAGGCTTGTCAGTGAGACGGTCTTTCACGATGTGAACACTGCTAAAGGTAGTAATCAACTGATTGTATTCCTGCTAAGAGACCTCTTATATAACCTAATCAAGACCAACAGCTACTTACCACGTATTACACGGCTAGAGCCTAGTGGGTGAGACGATCTTTCACAATGTGATCACTGTTAAATGTAGTAGTCAACTGAAAATATTCTTACACCCTACTGAAGGTTATCAGGTACTTACTGCATATCAAAAGGCTGTACACTCATGTGTTAGACACTCTCTCTTGCTAAGGACCCCTATATTCCCTATACAAGGATATACATGTTAGTTCTAAACACTTAATGGTTATTTGTATATTAAATTTATACACACAGCTTATACGAGCACGTTTTCACGCAATAAAACTTTGTCAAATAGCCACATGCGACACGCAAAGTATGTTTCCGCTATCTAGCGGTGACTATGAGAACTACCTGAACGACAGCATGGTACCTAGCGCTCCATATCATTACTGAACGATCAGCATGCTATCCCTACCGGTCGATATGACAACCCACTCAACTACTAGTATGCATTCCAATAATGAACACATTTGCTCATATCCACTATCAATACACACAGCGGGCTTGCTTTATCGTTTAATACAAATATATCTTGTTTAAATAATATAACAAAAAGTTACATGGCACAATTGTATGGGAATGTTGCATTACCTAAAATGTAATAGTATGCAAGTGTCTAACATTTTACAATCGGCTTATAATGAAGGATTATGTTGGTGGCTTATGTTGGTGGTTTATGGTGGTGGCTTAAGATGGTGGCTTATGGTGGTGGCTTATGGCAGTGGCTTATGATGGTGGGAAAAGTTAAGTGAAACGTGTTTACCTCCAAAAGAGCTATTCTTTAACAAATTAAGTCAAGAAGATGTTAGTCAAGAAGACTATGAACATGCCAAAAATGTGTGGAATCAGTTCAACATTAAAACTCTAGGGGAATATAGTGACCTCTACCTAACTTCAGATGTACTCCTTCTTGCAGACAGCTTTGAAACGTTTAGAAACAAAACACTAGAAACACACCGAGTGGATGCTGCACACTTTTTTACTTCGCCTGGAATAAGTTTCGAGGCAATGCTCCTTTACACAGGAATTGAACTGGAATTGCTACAGTATTACGATCAAATTCTTCTAATCGAGTCTGGAATACGTGGAGGCATATGCCAGGTGTCCCATCGGTACGCTGAAGCTAACAATAAATACATGGACACCTATGATTCTGAGAAACCATCGCAGTTTATAACCTATGATGATGCCAACAACCAATACGGGTGGGCTATGTGCCACTCCCTTCCTTATGGTGGATTTCAGTGGGTTTCTCCAGATACTGTTGATCTAGAAAAACTAAAGGAAGACGATCCTGTGGGATACATTCTAGACGTTGATGTTGATTACCCATCTGACCTTCATGATCTACACAACGATTTACCTTTCCTATCAGAGTTAACACAACCCAAGGATTCGTCTCTGAAAAAACTAATTCCTCATCTTGGAAATCGAAGGCGATATGTTGTTCACTACATGGCATTAAAACAAGCTGTAGATCATGGAATAAAATTGATAAAAATTCATCGTGTGTTTATGTTTAGGCAAAGACCTTGGTTAAAGGCATACGTTGATTTTAATAACAACCTTCGAAAACAAGCCAAAATTGATTTTGAGAAAAATCTGTACAAATTATTCAACAATGCCATTTGTGGAAAAACAATGGAAACTATCCGTAAAAGAATAGACATACGTCTTGTGACTGACAGCAAAAAGGCAGAAAAGCTAATAGCAAAGCCGACATTTATTGACAGAACAATTTATGGTCCTAACCTAGCTGCTTTCCACATGGCTAAACGTAACATTGTATTCAATAAGCCTATATATATTGGAATGTGTATACTGGATATTTCAAAAACTCTAATGTATTCCCACCACTATGATGTCCTGCTACCCTATTATGGAATGAACAATCTTAAACTCATGTATATGGATACCGACTCGTTCATTTATTTGGTTAACACCCCAGATGTATATCAATACAAGTTGGATTTCCTAGAACACCTGGACACATCAGATTATCCTACTAATCACATACGTTACTCTACATCAAACAAGAAAACGTTGGGGAAATTTAAAGACGAGGCTTGTGGACAAATTATAAAAGCATTTGTTGGACTTAGAGCTAAAATGTACGCTTTAGACATAAATGGTAAATAAATCAAAAAGATTAAAGGTATTAACAGAGGTGTTGTCAAAAATTGTATAAGCTTTCAAGATTATAAGGATTGTGTCATGAAAAACAATGTAAAAAGAATACCAATGAACATTATCGCTTCTAAACAACATGACATATCATCTATAAGACTAAACAAAATTGCTTTGTGTCCTGGTGATGATAAAAGAGTGATTGATGCTGATGGTATAGGTACACATGTCTATGGTCATTCCTCAGTCATTGACCATGCTTAAAGAGTTAAGTTTTGAATATCAAAATCCTCTGCATGAGCCTAGCAAATACATAAAACAAAACAATTTAAAAATTAAAACAATAGCACTACAAAAATAGAAAAACACACAAAAAGAAAAAATGGTATTCATAATAAAAAATAGAAAACAAAATAAAAACAACTGTACAATTTATAACAAAAAAGAATATATATAAAAATGTATTATGTGTAAATAGTGTACATGTATTTAAAATAAAAATATTGTATGGACACTGCTTGTACATTTTTAATTACTACCCACCTCTCTCCACTCCTAATGCAAAATGAACATGTAAAACACAAATTGGAAAATCCATGTTTCCATATTGACAAAATAGTAAAAACTTTAAACTGAAATTTTAAAACTGTAAATGGGAATTTGGTAAATTGACAAATGTGTAAATAACAAATGGGAAATCCATGTTTCTATATCATGAAATTGAAAAACTTTAAAGTGACATTTTAAAAACTGTAATTGTGAAATTTTGAAATTGATAAATGTGTAAACAACAAAATGCAAAATCCATGTTTCCATATTATGAAATTGAAAAACTTAAAACTAACATTCAAAAAAACTGAAAATGGGAAATTGGAAAATTGATAAATGTGTAAACAACAAAATGGAAAAAAAAAATACCCGGTTGGGGTAGTGATCATGTTGTACAGTAGCCTATAAGACTAGCATAAGGATAGTTGCATGTGCCCTTATATACTTTGTGTATGTGAATTAGCCTTTGGATTAGCTTAAGTTAGGTTTGGTAAAGTTAGGTTTGGTGAGGTTAGGTATGTGACCTTGTAGTTTACTCTTTTCGTAAATTGTAAAAATGTAAAATCTAAAATAAAAAATCTTAAATTTAAAATGTAAAATGTAAAATCTAAAAAATGTAAAATGTAAAATCAAAAATCTAGAATGTTAGAATGTAAAATCTAAATTCTTTAAATGAGGTTTCTGTGGGTTAGGTTACGTTAGGTTAGGTTAGGTTTGGTTATAACTAAGTTTATTATTTGTGCTCTCACATTTGCTCTCACTTTTTTGCTCACACTGTTTGCTCACACTTTTTTTGTTGCTCGCCCTTTTAAGTTAGGCTAGGTTAGGTTAGGTTAAGTTAGGTTAAGTTAGGTTAGGTTATAACTTTGTTTATTATGTGTGCTCTCACATTTGCTCTCATATTTGCTCTGACTTTGAAGTTAGGTTAGGTTAGGTTAGGTGAAGTTGAGTTAGGCAGAATGGCTGAGGTATGAATCAAAAGCCAGCTCCTGTCAGTTTTGCCTCACAAGGCTGAGTGTACCCCGTTCCACTCCTGAGACCAGAAATTAAATTTCTTGGCAGAGCCGGGATTCGAACCTCAGGAATGACTGCCAAGAATGCAAGCCACTACACCAAAAAGTGGACAATATAAGGCTGGTCTTGATTGTACACGATCAATCAATAATTACCTAATAATAATAATAAGAAGAAGAATAAGTATTCCATTTAGCAACTACACGGCCGACCTCTCCCTGTGACGTCATGCACGGCCTCAGGGCTTGGCAGCCATCTTGCCCATTAGCCACTGCCCCTGCTCTGACTGACCCCTCCATAAGAATAACATAGGGTAGTTGCGGGCGGCGGCCATCTTGCCCATTAGCCCCTACCCCAGAACCGGCCTTTATCCTACTTAAATAAGTGTGGGAAGGGATGTACCACTCCCGAATCGACTGAGCTAATCGAAGTAGGACCATGTGTTAATTCTTCGGAAGGGTGAAGTATGTTGTATCGCAATTTGAGGTTATGCATAGTCGTTAATCGATCGTATTTCTTCTGTGAGCACGAGTGCTTTGGAATAACTTATGATATTTTATCTCCCTTTGGTTTCCCTGGAAAGGAAGACAATAAGTGGATAAGAGCAGTTAGAAGGGAAAATTGGATTCCCACTAAAAATTCCAGAATGGGCCACTGACCGCGAGATCTTTCTCCTCGATTGTTGAAAAACCACACCTTCGTAAATCCCAAAATTATCAAAAACACCAATCGGTCAATAATAATTACGGTACGGTACGTAATTAAGGAATATGAGGCTAATCGCCAAGTTTCTAGCCCATAAATTCCGTATGGTACCGGAAAGTGTAGGCTTATACTATGCCGTATTTATTGTGCAAATATGCGGCTTTTCCAAGTGTTCTATTTATTAATTTTGAGTTACCGCATCCTTGAATATGTGTGCGAACAATGAGTTTAAACGTATTGAATGTATGCGCTCGAAATTAAGCCAAAAACTCATGAATGCCTGAACAACAATACTAAATTAAACATCAATTTGGAGTAAATATCGTAATTAGTTCGGCATCCTTATTTCCCAAGATGTTTCTCCTTTGCTCGCACCTTACGACGCTTGTATTCAATTTCATTGATTTGATGAATTGTTGTTTGAGTCTTCAGTCTTTTGACTGGTTTGATGCAGCCCTCCATGCCTCCCTGTCCTGAGCTAATCGTTTCGTCTCTACATAGCTCCGACACCCTACATCCGAGGCAATCTGTTTAACATATTCTAACCTTGGTCTACCCCTACAGTTTTTGTCCTCGACCCTTCCTTCCGTAACTAAGCTTGCTATTCCTGGGTGTCTTAGTATGTGTCCTACCAACCTATCTCTTCTCTTCATTAACAGTCGCCAGAAACATCTCTCCTCTCCCACTCGTCTTAATACCTCTTTGTTTGTAACCCTATCTACCCATCTGATCTTCATCATTCTCCTGTAACACCACATTTCAAATGCTTCAATTCTCCTCTTTTCTGCTGCACCAATAGTCCAAGTTTCACTTCCATAGAGCGCCACGCTCCAGACAAAGGCTTTCAAAAATGACTTCCTAGTACCTAAATCTATATTCGATGTCAGCAGATTCCTTTTTTGTAGAAATGCTTTCTTTGCCTGAGCCAACCTACTTTTTATATCCTCTTTGCTTCGTCCGTCACTGGTTATTCTGCTTCCTAAGTAACAGAAGTCTCCTACTTCCTTCAGCTTTTCACCTGCCAATTTGATCTCCATAGAGGTTTCTGATTTATTTCGGCTGCATTCCAGTATTTTTGTTTTACATTTATTAATTTTCATCATGAATTCTTTCCGTAAGACGGAGTCCATACCAGTCAAAAACTCATTCAAATCCTCAGGCTTGTCGGCCAAGATGACGATGTCATCAGCAAATCTCAGAGTTGAAATTATTTCTCCTTGAATCTTCACTCCCACTTTAAATTTTTCTCTAATTTCCTTCATTGCTTGTCCAATGTAAAGATTGAAAAGTATGGGTGATAAGTTGCAGCCTTGCCTTACACCTTTCTGAATACCAGCTTCTCTCTCATGTCCTTCAACTCGAATGACTGCTGTCTGGTTTCTGTATAGATTGTATATCACCCTCCTATCCCTGTACTTTATTCCAATCGATTTCAAAATGTCAAACAATTTAGTCCAATCAGCATTATCAAAAGCCTTTTCTAAGTCTACAAAAGCCATGAACGTTCTCTTATCTTTCCTTATTCTACCTTCCAAAATCAGCCTAAGACTTAGTACAGCTTCCCTTGTTCCTACATTTCTCCTGAAACCAAACTGGTCTTCACCCAACTCCATTTCTATCTGGCTTTCAATCCTCTTGTAAATTATTCTAGACAGGATCTTTGAAGCATGAGTAATCAAGCTGATTGTACGGTAATCTTCACATCTGTCAGCTCCCACTTTCTTTGGTAAAGGGATGATAACATTCTTCTTGAAATCAGGGGGTACCTCACCTGCCTCATAAATCCTACACACCAAGTGAAATAACCTGATCAGACCTTCATCTCCTATGCAGCGTAGCAACTCAATCGGTATATCATCCATGCCTGGTGCTTTGTTCCTGCTTAAGTCTTCCAAAGCTCTATCAAATTCTGATCTCAATATTAAATCTCCTTTCGCATCCTCATCAATTTCCTCCTCCCTTTCCATTACATGATTCTCAATCTCCTTTCCCTTATACAAACTCTCGATGTAATCTTTCCATCTCTCAACCTTTTCTTCCCTAACTGTTAGAGGCTTTCCATTTGTGTCCTTAATATTACAGCACTTAGTCTTCTTTTCCCCAAAAGTATTCTTAATCCTTCGATAAGCTGTGTCTACTTTTCCTAATTTCAGACAATTTTCTATACCTGCACATTTCTCTTTCAACCATTCTTCTTTCGCTTCCTTGCACTTCTTGTTAACCTCATTTCTCAGACGTCTGTATTCTGCGTTCCCCTTTTCATCTCTTACATTCTTGTGTTTCCGCCTTTCATCCATCAATTCTAGTATATCCTGAGTGATCCACGGTTTTCTCGCTATTCTTTCTTTCCTACCAATGTTTTCTTCTGCGGATTTTGTTATTTCATTCTTCAAAAGTGCCCATTCGTCTGCAATTGAAGTTTGTTTAGGGTTTTTCATTAGTCCTTCCTTTATACTCTTCTTGAATCTTTCGTTTACATCCTTCTCTTTCAGTCTGTCTATTGCCCACCTTTTTGGCTTTTGACTTTTCTTCAGTTTCTTCAACTTTAATCTGCAATTCATTACAACCAGATTGTGGTCAGAGTTTATGTCAGCACCAGGATATGTTTTACAATCCAAAATCTGGTTTCGAAACTTCTGCTTGACCATAATGAAGTCGATTTGGTAACGCCCTGTATCTCCTGGTCTCATCCATGTGTATATTCTTCTATTGTGGTTATTGAATAAGGTGTTAGCTATGACCAATTCATGCTCGGTGCAGAATTCTACCAGCCTGCTTCCTCGATCATTCCTTTCACCTAATCCGAAATCTCCTACTATCTTCCCTTCTCTCCCTTTTCCTACCACAGCATTCCAATCTCCCATTACTATAACATTTTCATCACCCTTGATATACCTCAGAATTTCATCTATTTCTTCGTAGAACTTTTCAACATCCTCATCTTGACTGGTAGGCATATAGACTTGTACCACTGTGGTGCAGGTAGGTTTAGTATTGATTTTTGCTACAATAATCCTTTCACTATATTGCTCATAATATTCCACCCGCTGTCCAAGTTTCCTACTCAATATGAGGCCAACCCCTGCTTGGCCATTGTTTGATTTAGTGCTAATGACCCTATAGTCTCCTGACCAAAAGTCCTGTTCTTCCTGCCAGCGCATTTCACTAATCCCAACCAAATCCAACCTCAACCTATCCATTTCTCTTTCTAAGTTTTCTAACCTTCCACTTCCTAGCAGACTTCTAACATTCCACGCTCCGATCCGTAGAATGTCAGATTTCCTCTTTGTCACTTCTGTGATGTTAACCCCCTCTCGAGTAGTCCCCACCCGGAGATCCGAACGGGGGACTAGTTTACCTCCGGATTGAAATTTTACAAGGGAGGAGGCCATCATCACATGTAATTATGCATAGAGAGGTGCATATCCTCGGGAATAGCATACGGCTGTAGTTTCCCGTTGCTTTCAGCCGTGCAGCAGGATGCAGTGTAGCCATTATTTGGCTTATATTATCAATATCTTAACCGTCTATAAGACTAGTAAAGAATTGATTTATTCTGAAAGGCTGCTACTCCCTTTCAGAATAAGTAAAGAGCAATTCTACTAACAAAAATACTAACCTTCTACCGTACTAACAATTGAATACCAATATTCTACTAACAAAAAAAAAAATACTAAATTTCCACCAACAACAAATACAACCACTAAAACAGTCTGTCACCAGGCACACTCACATGCACCCTCACACATCACAGTCTACTGAAACAATGAACTATAACTAATAAACAATGCAACTGCAACCAGACACACTCACACAGCACAGTCTAATAGAACAATGACATATATCTGATAGACAAACTAACTACCTACTTACAACTAAAACTAACTACATACTTACTGTACTGTTATTTGAATTATTAAAATCTTAAAACACTCTTGTGTTCAGCATGAGAGAAATTCATTAAAATTACCCGCCACCCCCCCATGTCAATAGAAGTTCTACTTAACCTCGTGTATTATTATTTTGCACTTTGTATTCATCAAAAGCCTGTTAAATTGCACTGGAAAACTGTTTCCATAGAAGATGCGTATGAAAGAGTTCTATAACCAACATTGTTTTCCAACTCATAAAACTTACAGTAGTTGAATGCCTATTACTTTGCCCCGCCAGGGGCTCACATCTGAGACGTGGGTTGGCGTTTACGGGACCCCAGCCGAGTCCGGCATTACTTCCACTTACTTGTGCTGGGCTCCTCTGTTATCTTCCCTGTCGGCCTCCCTTGGTCAACACTTGTTCTCTTCCAACCCCGACGGTATTAGGCTGTCCGAGGCCTAGGGAGTCTCTTTCTTCCCCGCCTTAATTGGCCCTTCCCTCATCTTTCCGGATCCCTCATTCTTTGAGGGTTCCGCCTTCCTTTTCTTCTACATTTTGTACGTCTTTCCTTTACCAATTACGTTTTGTACGTCTTTTCAATCTAATTTTTTTTTTCAATCTTAATTGTATTTTGCACGTACTTTCAATCTACAGTAAATTGCATTTCGTAAGCATTTTGATTTTCACTTGCATTTTGTGATCATTTTGAATTTCGATTGCAACAACCTCAATTATCAACCTCAATTGAATTTTGTAAGTATGGTCAATCTACATTGCATTTTGTAAGTCTTTTGAAACTTCATTGCATTTTGTGGGTATTTCGAATCTAAGTTAACTTGTATTTTGAATCCAAACTCCATTTTGTGCGTCTTTTCCATCTCAATTCCACTTTGTCTTTTTCCTTTAACTTGCTTTTTGTGAGTGCTTTCAGTCAAGTTACATTTCCTACGTGTTTTCAATCTACCTTGGTTTTCGTTATGGTTTCCATTTCATTGTCCTTTTCGCTATCACCCAGACCATTAGGGGCCGATAACCTCGATGGTAGGCCCCTTAAAACAACAATTATCTTCATCATCTGTTTACTAAGCAGCCGTAATCGCACACACAGTAATAAAGACACACCTGTCAGTCATGAAATGTACCCGATAGTTTCTCTTCTCGTCTGTTCGTATCAATAACTTTCTTTATTATTTGACACAGATGCCACTTTATGATCGTGCATTCATTTACATACAACAATGTAAATGGAATTGAATACTGAATGAAACAAACAATACACCCAATGGTTCGATTACAGTAAATGTTCAATATGCCCCCCTCCAACTTCGATGCACATTTCGCAGCGGTGTATTAGTGACATTTGGACTTTGTTCAGGATATGTGGTGTGTTAAGAATGACTTGGAAAGCCGCCTGGATTCTTGTTATAAGTTCATCTTGTCTTTCTACGGGGTTCACGTACACTAAAGTCTTCACGTACCCCCACAAGAAAAAGTCAATGGGAGTTAAATCGGCCGAGCGCGGGGGGTCATTTAACTGGCCCACCACGGCCTACCCATCTTCCTGGATAATGAGCATTTAAGTATCGTGTTACACGGCGAGTAAAATGCGGTGGAGCACTATCATGACACAACCACATTTGCTGCTGAATACCCAGGGGCACATCTTCCAATAAATCAGGCAGTGATTCTGCCAAGAAACGGTAGTATTCCTCACCATTCAGACGAGGAGGAAGGACATACGGCCCAATCAAATAGTCACCAACAATACCGGCCCAAATGTTAACACTAAACCTATGCTGAAATGAGCGAACCACTGTCCCATGGGGGTTTTCATCTGCCCAAAAATGCCGATTTCTGGAATTTGCCACGCCTTCTCTCGTAAATGTAGCTTCATCCGTGAAGAGGAGCGATGACAAGAAGTGTGGAATATTTCCATGGCTGTTTAAGACCCACCTTGCAAATGTTAGGCGTTGTGGATAATCCAGAGGTGTTAGTTCTTACACCGATTGATAGCGATAAGGGTACAATTGCTGGTCCTTCCAAACCTTTCACACCGTCATATGGAAAGCGCCAACATTCCTCGCGACAGACCTCGTACTGGTTGAAGGATTATCATTTATTTCTTCTAACGCAGCCTCTTCAAACTCTGGGGTCCGTACCGTCGACATCCTGTCAGCGTCGTGCATCTGAGGCACGAAGCTCCCTCCTTCACGCAGTCGCCTGTCAATTGACATGAAGGTTGAATGATGAGGTTGGCGGCGATTAGGGTGATGGAGGCTATAAATCTGCATGGCTTCTCTCCCGTTGCCATTTGCTGCGCCATAAGCTAGGTGCATATCAGCCATTTCTTCGTTAGTGTACCGAAATGGAGCCATTTTCACCAATTTATGCCGCAAAAGTAGTAGCCAATGTGTGCAGAGCAAGCTGAACACTGTCCTCTGTGGCCGAGTAGCGAGTGTGTCCGCTCACTAGCATATGCCTGTCTCATCCCTTCCCTTGCCTGAAGCACACCAGTGGCCAGCGGCTTGCACTCTCGCTCAGCGCATACGGCGAGCTTGTCAATTTGAATCGCGCGCCCGGAAGTAACAAAGTAACCTCATTTTCTCAAAGGGAAAAATGTTCTCAACCAATCCGATTGCGGCACTGTCTTCTACACAACACGCAGAGTGTCCCTGATTTTTTTGTCGGTATAATTAAGATACAGTCCTTATCTGGCTCCCAGCTATTTCCATCTGTTCCTGCACCTCAAGAAATTCCTGTCCTCTGGGGAACATTTTCATGACGACGAAGAGCTGAAGATAACTGTCACACGCTGGTTCCATTCACAGGCGGCAAACTTCTATGACACCGGATTACAAACGGTGATAGCACGCTATGACAAGTGTCTCAATTCATTTGGTGCCTATGTCGAAAAATAGCTGACACCCAATAAAGTTTTGCAACTGTTCTCTTTTTTTATTTTAATAGGGAAACTTACTTTCTGGATGCGCCTCGTATTACCAAAATGAAGGACGGAGCGTGTACAATGCAACATGCCAAGGGATTCTAAAACAATAAGAAATGGTTCCCTTAGCGCCCTTAAGCTTTTGCCAGGCGAGAAATCTTTTGAAATTAGAACAGAAGGTGTTACTTTTCTTCTCTCTCTTTTTTTTGCCGATCTACAGTATGTACGAATAATCTAGAGCAGGACCATCCAGACAGCGCTCTAAGCCGGTGCTCCGAGCGCTTTGTTGGAAGGTAGTTTCAGAAGTGGTGGGAGGAGCTTGGCTGGCTGAGCGTGCTGAAGTGAGCGGCCAATCCATCAGTCACTGGTCTAGTCCAATGCGCTTTGTTGACAGTGTGTAAGAAAATCAGTTTTGCAGTGGTCATGACTGAACAGCATACAAAAAAAGGAGTGGTGAAGCAGCAGTCTTTAAAGCAAAATGGGAAATTTCATTTTTCTGTACAGCGTATAAAGGGCATGCCAAATGTTTAGTGTGCAACAGAGGTGTAATGTGTTAAAAAGAACACAATTTGTTGCTGAATTTTCCTCTCTAATATGTTCACATTTCAGTTTGGAATAAATCACAATATTGTTTACTTAACACTCTTGTGTTCGTTTCCTGCACATTCCATACATCGGAGTACCATTCGATTTGTATATGCGGTATATTTGTTATGGCAAAACAGCCCTATTAATATGTCAACAATCCCACAAGAGCCGTCAGCAGCACGACTATACGTACGTATCTAGTCAGCATAGTCCAAACATCGTCCGTCTCCTTGCTGTCACAGTGTAGTGGTGGTAGAGGAAGGAGCGCTAGTCAGACTGCCCAGTGCTCACCGAGCGCGGCCATGACTGGATGGCCCTGATCTAGAGTTTACTGTAATCCAGACAACTCGCCAAACGAACAATGGAATAGGTAAGGGTATGTAACATCTCTAGGACAGCGATGGTCCAGAGATGTTCACATATTCTTTAGTTCAATGCAACTGTGATGTTGATGAAGAATAACACTCGAGTTGATTCTACTGTGTGGATTTATTTTCTTTTATCCAGAAAAATATTCACACAGATATAAATAGAGTAAACCCTGCTATTAGGGAAAATCAGTTATGACATATTTCCATGGCCAGTCAACCCCTTGTACAGTGGATACTAATTCATAGAGCCTGTGGCTTACAGCATTTGTGATAAATGCTAAATTTATCCAAACTCATCACATTATGTAATTTCATGCTGTATGGGTCCACAAGTGGATTTCAGTGGTATTTCATTTACAATAAAAATACAGAAATATTCATTTAATACAAAATAAACACATTTTTAACAAAATAGTAATGTATACCTTCGTAAGAACTGTAAAAAGCACTAATTATTTATCCGTTAACTACAATTAGCTCTCTTTTGGATGGATTGTGTTACCATGTACAGAATTTAGTTTGGGATGAGGCAATTCCCATAAGAGCCAAGCAATCAATATTCAAATCATATCTTTTACCAATTCCCGTATTTACTCGCATATAATTCACACTTTTTTGACTGGAGAAAAAAAAGTGGAAATATTCAGTGCGTGATACATGCGGGAATTTGTGTGGGAAGGACAGTATTCCCAAAAGGACGCTAAATTTGCATTATTGAAACATCACAACTGGCATACTTAGCCTTTTTATTGTCACTGCTGCCAATCCCCGAGCTCCTCTCACATGCATCATCTGGTCATCATCCTGACTTCTGTCCAACGCATTTGCCATGCCCATCTTCAAGAATCACTTCACAACATCGTCGACACCCATTTTACACCATGAAGCTAACAATACCAGATATCGACGTGTTCAAAACTAACTACTTATTTATCTTGCGGAGCATCAACGAAACAGCTGTGTTTGGTTAGTGGTTTCTAGTGCATCTTTCGGCTTATGCCAGTAGCGAACGTAAAATTTAGTCACACTGAACTCTCGTCCGGGAGTTGTATTACCATGTTCTTCGGCATATTTCATTACTTTGAGTTAAAACCCAGCCGTATAACTTCTGCGTTTCCCCATAACATACACAAAAAAATAATCACACTTAACTGAGAAATAACAATGAAACGTGAAGACAGAATACTTATCGACATTGCAACAGATGTACAAGTACTATGAAAGAAAGGAAAGTAACTGCCACCAAAACGAACAATAACATCGTGGGCAAGACAAGTGATGATCAGTGGGTGGAGGCTTAAACTTAAAATGACTAGGTTCATCTTTACAACTGGTTCAGAAATTAATGCAATATATGTGTGAGGATGAGTTATATAAGAGTTAATAAGGTATGACATGGCTTAGAGCAGAGATGGGCAGAATTCGGCTCATTGAGCAGTGCTCCCGATCAGGCAGGTTTTCGTATGTGACTATGACGTAATTCCGTGTTTCATAATCAAGTACTGTGCCCGTTTGGACCGAAATCCGGACGACCACATATGCATTTCACCAAAAATCAGTCAGCACGAGAATCAAAATATCCCGGGGCGCCAGATGGGTTAAAGTCGAATGCAAAGACCCAACAAAAAATGCTTAACTGATTTTCGGCTCGACGCAACAATAAGGATAGAAGGAGATTCATGAAAACGGTGATTGCATACCATAAAATTATCCCTTTTTATTAAAACTTTAAACATGAAGAAAATACGCCCAAAATGGCATAAAAGATGACTGGAAAAGAATAAATTATTTACACAATATACAATATCGCCAACACATGAACACTAACAAAGTTGAAACGAGAGGTCAGAATATCAGTACTGTTGACTTCGTTCAACATAATTATGTACAGGGGTAGGGTTTTATCAGCGCAAAGTCAATCGTCCATACTGATCCCTAAATTATCTAGCATTCACACGTTGAGGATCAATAAGAAAATATATCACTGGTTGGAAAATCACTTTCACTGTTCATTTCTCTAAACTATTACCGTAGCATTTCGACTAACACTTCTTAGGCAATAGTAATATTAGGATTTGTCAAATACAAAGTTGTTCATAATAAGTGAAATACACTATGATTTACATGGACCTTGAGCATTTTTGTGGATTAAAAAAACAGAAAATATCTATTGAAACATAGATCGCAATCCAAAGTCTGTCAAAAATAATTTTGACTTAATCAAAAATATAATTATCCCAAATATAACTTCCATTCCACATGGATTCAGTCAACAAATTAATTAATTATTCCTTGAAAACATTAATTAGGAAATTTAAAATATCATTTAGCATGTTTTATAATGAAACAAATTATTATTATTATCATGAAAGTGATTTTGAAAAAAAATGTCAAATATCTTCAGCATCAACTTATTAAAGAAAATTTGTATTCATTTTTACAGGATCAGAAAATCCTTTCAGCTTATAGTGGTTGTTAATAAGTAACAATTTCAAACAACAGCATTGGCCCATATGATTGACACGTGATAAAAATCAAAGAGTTATAAATCAGCATTTAGACAACGGTAAAGCTTTCCTGAATGAAAGGAACTAGTAGAATAATAATATTCCGGGTAAGCAATTACTAGAAATATTTTCAAACACGTCGATCAACAGTAATTTAATAATGATGGTTCACAAAATAACCTGTGGTTATATTACGACGAAAGTGTGGCGAAAAGCGACTCTCCTACTACATCAAAAACATTCAACCTACAATTTGATTGGTGCTCCATTTTACACAACCTACTTCCTGCGACTTAAATTGCGCACTCAGAATGGCATATAATTATCTGCACACACACAATGACATCTTCCCAAATTATACAAAATAATCAAGCCTTTGCTTGTTATGACAAATGGAAGATTCAAAAATCAGTAAACCTCACCAACGAGTTTACGACAATATCCAATATAATTTCACCATCAGAAATTCGACACAGTGTTAATATTAGCAAACGTTGTGAAAGACGCTGCGTCATAATGATTTTATTTTATATAAACTCTAGCAAAAACCCTGCTTTATACATGCATAGCTTCCCATTTCACTTCTTTCCGTGTCTTTATCAAAGCTTTAAATATGAAATGCAAACGTGAAACAATTTCACTGAATTTAACTGTTCATTATAGGTGGGCAAGTGTTAAGCACTAACCTTCGGAATTAACAAATATCCGATTTAGAGTATGACTTCAAATGTCAACTGTATTAATCATACAACCAGAAAATGATTATTATAAACCACAAATGTTTATTATTATTATTCCAGAAAAATAGAAAAATAATAATTATTATTAAATCCCATTATTATTATTATTATTATTATTATTATTATTATTATTATTATTATTATGTTCAAAACTAGGTTTAAAGTCATCAAACTGTTCGGGGAATATCACCCTCGACTTCATAATGATGGATAACTATCCATTCCTCAACTTTGATTAATTCTTAAATCTCAAGCAATAAGGAAAAAATATTGAAATAAAATAAATGCTCGTTCTGCTCTTCCATAAATATCGAATCGTATAAATCTGAGTAAAAATCAACTCAGGTCCTGGCTCAGGTTTCGAAAGAAAATATTTGCAAAAGCAAATAAACATATCGATGACTATCGAGAAAAAAAATGTGTGTTGGCAAGACTGTAGAAAATACGAGAAAATCCAACTAACTACGCATAGAAATAATGTAAATTGCAGCTTACATTCTTGTAGGTCTTGATGGTAGAAATCTGGACTGAACCAGACTACTCAGTCTTCCTGTTGTCCGTCCTATTACGACGCGTACTTATATTCTCGTATCAGCTTCCATGTTATACCCACAAGCTGTTTACGCAGACATAATGGCGATTATAATGTCTTGCAGAAAAATGTTGGCAACTGCAAGAGCTGAAGTGTAGTTGACAGGGGTCTGATCTAAGCGATCCATGATGAAATCCACTGTGATACAATCAGTATTCCAATACTCTTACAATCTTTTCAGCACAATTACAAATTCTGTCGAGTTGGCTGGGCAAAGCTTCTCACTTTTCAGATCGCACAAGGCTAAACCTGTATTCCCATTCGGCTTTCGAATTGTAATATGCAAGACTGGTTTTGAAGTTACTGACTTATCTTGGCTGGTCCAACTATTGGATATAAATAATCCAGCTCTAAGTGAATGTGGACTGAAGAAAACGTTGTAGACATAGTCTACCATATGTCCAAGTTGTAGCGGTAAGAATTACCAAGTGCCACAGACTTATTTCACTTCTGTGAAATCGAAGAAAAGTTCTAAACTCACTCGAAATAGTTTAACACTTTCAGTAACCATGTACTGTCGAAAATTCTAAGTCCACAGCTTGTGCTGTAAGTTGAAGTTTAAATGCAACCATGTGCTCGGCGATAATAACGATGTTCGAAGTTCGGTGATAGTCAAGCGGCTAGAGCGCTTACGAAGCGTAGCACGACCAAGTCAACGGAGTGCTTGTGACGAAGTGAACATACCTCTGCCTGCGAGGCTCGCTTTATATAACCATCCGCTTGCTGGCTCGAGGTCACTGCGGCGAAAACGCTGGAAATAAAACAGCTCATAACTCGGCTTCTGTTCGATCAATTTCTTTGAAACAAAGCGTATTCTTCTTCTCTTTTTCTTGCCAGTAATCTGACATAGGGTTCATGTTTCCATCTCAACGGGAAATATTTAGTGACATATAGCCTCGACTATGACGCTCTCCTCCTACGTCACTTACCCACTTCTTGGCTGTAAATTCCTTCGAAAAGCTTCTATGAAGGTTTGGAGCGCGCTATTCAAACATCCATATCCGAACTTAGAATCGTGGCCAGTTCCCTCAGATCTAGGCTCACGGCTTGTACCCTTCAATCTAGGCAACTGGATTTGGGCACATCCACCCCACACATAGCCAAAAAGAAATTTTTGAAAGATTTTTTTTTGCACATCAAGCTATCTGGTTCTTGAATGATAGATCTTCAAACTTGCAGAATTAAAAGTTCCCACGATGATACCAGTTCGTGTATTGGCTATCTTGTAACTACCGTTGTTGTTACACTCATGAATTCGGTAGGGTCCAGACTATAAACTCGCAAATTTGGAAAAGATGCGGTTTTGGACATCAGAGGGTACTGGTCTTCTCACCAAAACAAGGGTTCCTAGACGCAAGGGTCTGCGGAATCGTCTCCCTCTGATTCTGCGCTCTCTCATTAAAGCTCTGTTTCTCAAACTGTCCAAAGCTAGAATTTCCCTCCTTTGACGACTGGGTTCGATCTCAGGTGGAATTGAGATTATCCGATCCCAAAGTCTCGTTGGCTTGATTCCATGGTGAAGCAACATGGATATCTGTCCAGTACTCTCATGGACTGTAGAATTTATGGATTCGGCTGCTAAAGGAATCACATCCATCCATTTCCAATGCTCGTTTGGGCAATACAATCTGCAAAATTTGGATATTTCAGCCATAACGCGTTCAGCAGGATTGCTCTCTGGATGTCTAATTGAACATAGAAGTTGTTTGATGCCTGAATTATCCATGGCGATCCTGAATTCCAAAGACGTAAATTGGGATCCATGGTCTGACAAAAGGAATTCCGGTTTGCCTGCTTCCGGGATTACGTTATTCCTGAACCTGTTTGCACAATGTTTTGCATTCGCCTTCTGCATAGGACGCAACATAGTGTACTTGGTGAAAACATCAATTGCCACAAGAATGTACCGATTTCCTGTCTTCGAATTCGGAATTGGACCATAAATATCGGTAGCAAAGATTTCACAAGGCTTTGTAGGAATAATAGGCCTCGGGGCTTCCCTTAACAATTTAGAATTATGCTTACTTCTCTGGCATAATTCGCATTCACGTATGGTGTTTGTAACAGACGAAAATCTTTCTTGAATCACTTTAATGGTTTTGTCTACTCCAACGTGATCAGACATGCGATGTGCCATCCAGATGATGGGGACTTGCATGCGTGGAGGTACAACAACTCTCAACTTGGTATGGTCTGGATCCACAAACTTATAAATCAGGCCATCCACTGCCAAAAAATCTCTGGAAATTCTTTCCGTTGTAACAAAATCAGCATCTGCTGGATCCATGTCACCATGAGGAAAACGATAAATGTTCCTAAGTGGTCTATTTCTCCTCTGAGATAATGGCAAAAGTCTGAGCTTCCTCAAAGTTTCTTCATCTTCCAAGGTTAACGTCACTTGCAAAACTTTCTGTGTAGATTCCACTGCTCTGCTCAGTAAATCTGCTCCTATATTCAACTTCCCTGGAGTGTGTTCAATGACTAAGTTGAATTGCTGTATGAAGAGCGACCATCTCGTTATCCTTTCACTTGCAAAGTTTGTTCTCAGAATAAACTCTACAGCATGGTGATCAATAACAATAACCGAATGTCCTATCAAAATCTTCTTCCATGTTTCCAAAGCAAATATGAATGCGAGTGCTTCTAGCTCGGTAGTATAATAGTTCCCCTCTGATGGACGGAGTTTCCTACTTATAAAAGCCAGATGATGTCTTCTATGATCGTCGTCTTCTTGAAAAAGAATCGCTCCAATCCCTACGGTGGACGCATCAGATTCTATAATAAAATTCTTCGTGAAATCAGGATACTCTAACTTGATGCTATTTACCAATAGACTCTTGGCATCTTGAAACGACTGCTCACAATTTTCATTCCATTTCCATTTATTATCCTTTTTCAAAAATTCCTGGAGAGTTGCGACTGTCTCAGTGTACTTAGGACAATGCTCTGCGAAGAATTGGCATGTGGCTAGAAAACTGCGGACATGCTTCACTCTAGTAGGTCTGGGAAAATTCGCAATAGCTTGGATTTTCGTCTCATTTGGGCGGTAGCTCTCACCATCCAATATGTGTCCCAGAAATTTGATCTCTTTCTGAAAGAACTGACACTTTCGAAGGTTGACCTTAAAATTTGCCTTCCTCAAATCTTCGAACAACATTCGGAGATGTAATAAATGTTCTTCTTTGCTCTCAGATGCAATGAGAATATCATCTATATATCGGACTGCTGTTTCCTTTACTGCTGGACTCAAATTCTGTTCAAGAGCTCTAATCAAAACAGATCCAGACGTTTTGATTCCAAATGGTAGACGTCGAAAAACATGGGTTTGTTGGTCAAACATAAACCCTGTAAATTTTTTTGAGTCTTCACTAAGCCTAATATGATGGTAGGACTAAGTGAGATCAATATTTGAGAACCAACACTTGCCTTGGAATTTCCGGAGTAATTCCCTAATAATAGGTGGTCTGTCGTATTCAGGTAATAATCTCAAATTCAAATTCCGCGCGTCTAAACATAGCCGCAAACTGCCATCTGGTTTGGACACCACTGTCAAAGGATTCACATAAGAAGTTGTGAATTTTTCAATAACTTTGTTATCTTCCATGTCTTTGATCAGAACCTTCACCGTGTCTCGATGCTTCTCGGCTACTGGATACAATTTTGCGTGGTAGGGTGCGTCATCAGTGACTCGAATCTGGTATTCGAAATCCTTAATTTACCCAGGTGGAATATCAAATATATCCTTGAACTCGTCAAGAACATTTTCTAACTCTGACAATCTCTCTGACTTGCTATCTTCTGAGGACTCGCGAAATATCAAGGACCATTGGGCATCTCCCTCGATGTCTTCTTCTTCTTCTTCGTTTCCCTCGAAGTTTATTTCCTCGGTATTTTGAAATCTTACCGTTTCGGCACTCATATCAATCACAGCTTTATATTTCTGGATGAAATCTGTCCCTAAGATCATGTCGAAAGCCATGTCCTTCATAATCACAAATACATGTCGAAAATCATGTCCTCCTATCCTGATGCATAAGTATAGCTGAGTTTTACACAGGGATGTCTTATTGGGAATGATTCCTTGGATCTTGATTCGGGACACAGGAATTTCTTCAAGATTCCCAGTGAGTTTCCATAAGGCATACAATTTCTCACTTATCAAGCATAACATCGCCCCAGTGGCAATCAGTGTATCGACAGGCTTGCCGAATACTTCACATACAATAATTGGCAATTTGATCCTTGTTCCCATCTCCTTGCGTTCATCATTATTTTGTATTAAATCCTCGTCCTCTACCTGCCATTAGGTAATTCTATAAGTGAAAGCCTTAGTGAAGCCATTTCCTACTGCACATTTGGAGTTTTTTTCATCTTTACCCTTATTTTGTCCCTGAAGTACCGGGTTCACTCTGCCTCAATTGTTCCAGGTATTGTTTGTTTTCCTGGTTTCGTTCTTCCAAGTTCTTTCTCGCCTCCTGCTTGAACTCTTCGTTGGATTCTCTTGGATTTTAATTCCTTGGGTAATATCCATTACTTCTCCCAAAGTATCTTTTCTCTCGATATCGCCCTTGATTTCCTCTTTGTCTTCCCCAATGATTTCGGTAGTTGTTTCCAGGTCTTGCATAAGGTCTATTTTCGTATGACCTAGAATTGCTCTGGTTCCATCTTTCTTGTCTTGGATCATCCCTCGGCGTTTTCTCTTCTCTTCCGTTGCGAGGTTTCTGAGAATATCGGTCGGCCATCACCGTAAATACCGTGTTGTCGTTCTTTCCAGCCTTCTGATGAAAGAATTGGGCGTTCGTGTGATCCAGTCTCTGTAAAACTTCGTCGAATTGCTCCTTGCTGTATATGTCCGCTGCTATCAGTGTTCTCTGGACATCTGCAGGAAATTGCCTGATAAGCAATAATCAGTTCATTGTCGGGCATCGGCGGATCTAAATGTTGGAGTTTGGACAACTGTCCTGATAAATAAGTTGAGTAACGAGTAGGCTGTGAAGTGAAATTTCTTTTCGAGTACAACTCTGCTCTCACTTGCTGTTGGGTTTCCGGAGACCAGAATTTCTCTAATAATCCTCTAGAAAATCCTTCGAAATTGGTTAGAGTAAATCTAAAAGCTCTAAACGACGTCAAGGCGGATCCTTCCAGAAATTTTCCTATCACTCTAATCTCTCTTTCCTTCCCAATTTTGGAATCTTTAAGGTAGTCTCCTACTTCTCTCAGAAATTCTACAGGCGTCATACTTCCGGTTCCAGAGAATTTTGAATGTTTATCTTCTACATTTTTATAGAAGGTTATCGGTGTGGATTGCTTCATCGTCCTAAACTCCTCTGGTCTATGGTGATTTCCTACTCTATTTATTTCCTCAATGTCTTTATCTCTATACTTGTAGCTGTAGTTTTACTCTGAGGTTCTACAATGGTCTTCGCTTGTTTTTGATAATTCAAAAATTTGTCATTAAGGGTTTTTATGGTTTCCTTAAGTTCGGCATTCTCCTCACCTACTAATCTCTTTATCTCCTCGCTATCATCCTTGCTATGAAAATAATCACCCTGACTTTTCTCTTTAACTTGATTCTTGATGTCCTCGATCTCCTTCTGATTTTCTTCAGACTTCTTTCTGATCACTTCGGTGTCTCTTTTGGTTCCCTCTGTTTCCTTACAATTCTCCTTCAAGTTATTGGAAATTTGGTTCATCATCTTTTCATGATTTTTCAGTGAACTTGTCATATCCACGATGTCTTTTTGAGCTATCTGGGTATCTTTCGTAATGACCTGGACATGTGACGTCAAAGTTTCCCTAATCTCTTTGATTTCGTCTTGAGTTTCCGTCTTAAGTGCGTCTTTGACCTCCTGGATAACTGTTGTCTTGATCTCAGTTGTCAACTCCTTGACTAGACTCTGCTGAATCTCTCCTACTACCAGTTCTTGAAATTGTTCAGTTAAACGTTGTATGACGTTATTTGCCATGTCAGTATTTTCTTTCTGAACGCGAATTTCTAAATTTACCATGTCTTCTCCTACTTTCCTGATACCTCGCTCGATCCTATCAGCTAATGACTGAGATTTTTGGTCGGCATTGCGAAATTTATCTTCCATTTTACTAGTGTTTAAAGCTAAAGAAGTTTCGAGTTCATGAGTTTTCTCGAACAGTTTAGACATTTTGGTTTCTAAAGAAGCTCCTAATGCATCGGAATTTTCCCTCATTTTAGCTCTCAAATTTACTGAGTTTTCCTCTAATGACTTTTCAAGATTTACTTTTAATCTGTTTTCTAAAGAACTTAATTTAGTCTCTAAAGAATTAGCATTTTCTTGAAATTTACTTTCCATTGAATTCTCTAGATTAATTTTTAAAGAAGCGGTTAACCTATCTTCTAGAGTATCGGAATTTTCCATTAATTTTTCCTTTAAAGTATCAGAGTTTTCTTTAAGCTTAACCTCCATTTGATCAGTTTTGTCAATAATTTCTACCATTTGCAGTGCAGCGCTCTTGGAGCTTTCCTCCATACGCTTCAATATCCTCATGATCTCATCCATGATTTACCAGAATACAATTCAAAATTAGGGGTATAAATGTAAGCAGACACAGAGACTTAAATCTAAAACAAGAATTATGCGTAGCTACTTGGTTTTCTCAGAATAAAATGAGATATTCCCTCATATCGACGTGATGGAAAAAAAATTCTCTACTATTAACAGTTAGATTTAGACAACAATATCAAAAAATACAAAGTCAATATCCTCCACCTGGATTCTAATGTAATGCAATCTTACTGACCATCGAACGTATACTAAAATTTTATTTGGCACTCTAATGAATAAGCCGTTATACAACAAAACAAGTCCCACTCTAACTATTTGAATATTTAATTTAAATTAAGTTTCCCCACTAATTGGGTTTCCTGTGAATTTATTTGTCCGAACCAGACATTTTCCTATTCCCAAAATATATATTGCAAAATCAAATCGGCGTACAACCGACCGTATAAAAATCGCGCCCCACGTTCGAAGCCATTTCTCTCTTCTATCTTATTTTATGTGCCCGTTTGGACCGAAGTCCGGACGACCACATAAGCATTTCCCCAAAAATCAGTCAGCGCGAGAATCAAAATATCCCGGGGCGCCAGATAGGTTAAAGTCGAATGCAAAGACCCAACAAAAAATGCTTAACTGATTTTCGGCTCGACGCAACAATAAGGATAGAAGGAGATTCATGAAAACGGTGATTGCATACCATAAAATTATCCCATTTTATTAAAACTTTAAAATGACATGAAGAAAATATGCCCAAAATGGCATAAAAGATGACTGGAAAAGAATAAATTATTTACACAATATACAATATCGCCAACACATGAACACTAACAAAGTTGAAACGAGAGGTCAGAATATCAGTCCTGTTGACTTCGTTCAACATAATTATGTACAGGGGTAGGGTTTTATCAGCGCAAAGTCAATCGTCCATACTGATCCCTAAATTATCTAGCATTCACACGTTGAGGATCAATAAGAAAATATATCACCGGTTGGAAAATCACTTTCACTGTTCATTTCTCAAAACTATTATCGTAGCATTTCGACTAACACTTCTTAGGCAATAGTAATATTAGATTTGTCAAATACAAAGTTGTTCATATTAAGTGAAATACACTATGATTTACATGGACCTTGAGCATTTTTGTGGATTCAAAAAAAAAACAGAAAATATCTATTGGAACATAGATCTCAATCCAAAGTCTGTCAAAAATAATTTTGACTTAATCAAAAATATAATTATCCCAAATATAACTTCCATTCCACATGGATTCAGTCAACAAATTAATTAATTATTCCTTGAAAACATTAATTAGGAAATTTAAAATATCATTTAGCATGTTTTATAATGAAACAAATTATTATTATTATCATGAAAGTGATTTTGAAAAAAATGTCAAATATGTTCAGCATCAACTTATTAAAGAAAATGTGTATTTATTTTTACAGGATCTGAAAATCCTTTCAGCTTATAGTGGTTGTTAATAAGTAACAATTTCAAACAACAGCATTGGCCCATATGATTGACACGTGATAAAAATCACAGAGTTAGAAATCAGCATTTAGACAACGGTAAAGCTTTCCTGAATGAAAGGATCTAGTAGAATAATAATATTCCGGGTAAGCAATTACTAGAAATATTTTCAAACACGTCGATCAACAGTAATTTAATAATGATGGTTCACAAAATAACCTGTGGTTATATTACGACGAAAGGGTGGCGAAAAACGACTCTCCTACTACATCAAAAACATCCAACCTACAATTTGATTGGTGCTCCAGTTTACACAACCTCATTCCTGCGACTTAAATTGCGCACTCAGACTGGCATATAATTATCTGCACACACACAATGACATCTTCCCAAATTATACAAAATAATCAAGCCTTTGCTTGTTATGACAAATGGAAGATTCAAAAATCAGTAAACCTCACCAATGAGTTTACGACAATATCCAATATAATTTCACCATCAGAAATTCGACACAGTGTTAATATTAGCAAACGTTGTGAAAGACGCTGCGTCATAATGATTTTATTTTATATAAACTCTAGCAAAAACCCTGCTTTATACATGCTTAGCTTCCCATTTCACTTCTTTCCGTGTCTTTATCAAAGCTTTAAATATCAAATGCAAACGTGAAACAATTTCACTGAATTTAACTGTTCATTATAGGTGGGCAAGTGTTAAGCACTAACCTTCGGAATTAACAAATATCCGATTTAGAGTATGACTTCAAATGTCAACTGTATTAATCATACAACCAGAAAATGATTATTATAAACCACAAATGTTTATTATTATTATTATTCCAGAAAAATAGAAAAATAATAATAATTATTAAATTAAAACACATAGTGGAGAAGTCAAAATCTTTGTCACGGAACCCAATGGCAGAAGTCAGAAAATGGCTATTATACATTTAGCAGAGCAAGATGCCCGTAAACTTCTGGAAGAGGGGAGAATGAAAGTGGTATGTATATATGGTAGGGTAAGGGAGAGAGCAATGGTAACTCGCTGTTTCCGTTGTCTCTCATATGGACATCTTGCAAGGAATTGTAATGGCCCTGATAGGAGCAAACTCTGTTACAAGTGTGGAGATGCCAGACATAAAGCATCAGACTGTAAAGGTGAAGCACGATGTGTGCTATGCACGGAGAAGGAGGTTCATGACACCAAACGGAACCATGTTCCTGGTTCAGGCGCCTGTATAGTGTTTAGGGAAGCTCTCGAGAAGGTTAAAATCAGCAAAAAATGGTGAGAGTTCTTCAAGGAAATGTTCACAGAAGTTTGACTGCCAATGATCTCTTGCCGCAATTGGCATTTGAAATGGAAGTGGATATTTTTCTCCTGAGTGAGCAATATCAGAACAGCGACCATCATGGGTGGTTTGCGGACAACCTTGGAACAGCCGCAATTTTCATTCCGGATCTGGGAAAATATCCAGTGACAGATCAAGGTTCTAAGGATGGTTTCGTCTGGGTTAATAATGGCACGCTTACGTACGTGAGCTGTTACTTCACTCCGAACGAGCCCATTGCTGATTTCCAGAACAAGTTGGATAGCCTTGAGGACACATTGCGTGGTATGGGAAATAACCTTATTGTAGCTGGAGATTTCAATGCCAAGGCCTTGGAATGGGGTATGCCGGATGTAGATTCCAGAGGACGTCGTATACTGGAAATGGCTGCAAGGTTAGGATTGTCGACCGTAAATGTTGGAAATACGCCTACCTTTCGACGACCTGGCTGCAATGGAACCATACCAGATGTGACTTTAGCGTCAGACGATCTTTTGCCAAGAATATCTGAATGGCGGGTGATTGAAGACTACACAGGAAGCGATCATCAGTATGTTACTTTCTGTGTACTTCAGCAAAATCGACAACAAAGCGCTGTCATACGCAAACCATCATACTGGAATCCCACAAATATGGATAAAGAAAGGTTCTGTGAGGTAATACAGAGAGGAATGGTGAAAGTTGAAACGAGTTGCTTTTCATTTGAGGGGAGAGAGGCGGCGGATAAATGGGTAGAGAACACTATGTTGCTTATTCATCAAGCCTGCAATAAATCCATGTGCAGGAAGAAAACGCGAAAACAGAAACAGCCAGCATACTGGTGGACGGAGGAAATTGCTGATATGAGGCGACACTGCCTGAGAATGAGACGAAGGGCACATAGAGCGAGAGGAAGAGAAGAGGCAGCCTTATTCTCCGAAGACCACAAATCAGCAAGAAAGGCGCTTCGGGATGCAATTAAAAGAAGTAAAGCTAACAAATGGTGGGAAATGGTCAAAGAAGTTGACAACGATCCTTGGGGACTAGGATTTAAGATTGTATAGAAGAGACTTGGAACTTTTTCTAATCCGATAATGGATGCACACACTATGGACGAAATAGTCAGTACGCTGTTTCCGGAACATCCGGAGAGTATTGATGAAGCTGATGATTGCATTGATATTGAAGAAATACCATTGTTCACCGAGGATGAATTATTGAAAGCGATTAATTCTATCAGGAACAAGAAGGCTCCTGGACCAGATGGGATTCCAGCAGAAGCACTTAAGGAGGCAGCAAGAGTTTGCCCGCGACTCCTTTTGAACATGTATAACGCATGTCTGAAGGCAGGCGTTTTTAGTGCCTGCTGGAAGAAGGCCAGACTAGTTCTTATTAGCAAAGGAAAATTGGGAGGAAATTTGCCTTCATCATACAGGTCATTATGTATGCTGGATACGACTGGAAAAGGATTAGAAAAACTATTACAGCCTAGAATATTGATGGCAGTTCAATCAGCTGGAGATATATCTGCCCAACAATACGGCTTTCGGAAAGGACACTCGACTATTGATGCTGTGAGGGTAGTTGTAGAGACTGAAAACAGAGCTCAGATGGGTAACCATTACTCACGTAAAGTTACGCTACTTGTGACTCTAGATGTGAAGAATGCCTTTAACTCTGCCCAGTGGAGTGACATTTTGGTGGCACTTCAAGATAAATTTAGACTACCGAGATACCTCATGCGGATAATGAGGGGTTATCTAAAGGACCGTATTTTGCAGTATGATAGCGAGGAAGGACATAAGACTAAAATATTAACCGCTGGGGCAGCTCAAGGATCTATTCTTGGGCCAGATCTCTGGAATATTGCATACGATGGCCTGCTTCGGCTGAAGATGCCCGAAGATGCAATATTGGTAGGATATGCTGATGATGTTGCTGCTCTGATTGTGGCTCGTGATATAGAGCTGGCGCAATTGAAACTCAATCAGGTAATGCGACGTGTCACAGATTGGATGATGGAACATAAGCTGTCATTAGCAGACCATAAAACGGAGATTGTTGTGCTGACGAGAAGGAGAATCAACACTCTTGTACCAATGCAAGTGGGAGAGACGATGATTAATTCATCAAGGAGTACGAAGTACTTGGGTGTGACGGTAGATACGAAGCTCACATTCTGGGCCCATATCCAAAGAGTGACGGATAAAGCAGCAAATATCTTGACCGCTTTGAACCGATTAATGGGTAATATTAAAGGTCCGAAGCCTAGCAAACGACGTCTCCTGATGACAACAGTCCAGTCCATATTACTCTATGGAGCTGAGATCTGGGCTGAGTCCTTACGGTTCGAGAAATATCGTAAAAGGATAGCAGCAGTACAACGAAGAGGAGCACTGAGGATCTCATGTGCATATCGCACTGTTTCAGAGCCTGCTGTTCTAGTGGTAGCGGGAGTAGCACCAATTGATTTACTTGCCTTAGAGCGTCAGGAAGTTTGGCGCACCAAAGAAAAACTGGGCATACACCAGGCAAAGACGTCTGCACACAACCATTGTATGGAACGATGGCAACAGAAGTGGGATGATGAGACACGAGGTCGATGAACAAAGAAACTTATTCCGCGTCTGGCTGACTGGGTTGATCGAAACCACGGAGAGGTCAATTATTATTTGACACAGTTCCTAACAGGCCATGGATATTTTCGGAGATTTCTGCATCACATAGGCGTGGCTAATAGTCCTTTGTGTCATTATTGTAATGAAGAGGATGATGCGCTCCACACATTCTTTGTGTGTGAACGCTGGTCAACACATAGAAGAGATCTGCAAGCTTCTATAGGGGTAATCACGCAGGACAACATCCTACAGATGATGCTCCGAAATGATCAAACATGGAATCAGATAGCTATTTACATAGAATGTGTCCTGCGCCAGACGAAGAGGGAAATGGATGCGTTCGAACATCCCTAAGAAAAAATGAAGAAAGAAGAAGTCTGAATGGCTAAGTAAGCACGACATCACCCTGAAGTAATGCGAGAGCGGTTCCGGGGTGATGAAAACATCGTGGGAAAAGGGAGGTGGTTTTTAGTGGGTAAGAATCCCACACTACTGTGGAGTGCGGACCCTTCACATGTGTCTTTTGAAGATTTTCCACAGTCCCCCGTAAAAAAAATAATTATTATCATTATTATTATTATTATAATTATATTCAAAACTAGGTTTAAAGTTATCAAACTGTTCGGGGAACATCACCCTCGACTTAATAATGATGGATAACTACCCATTCCTCAACTTAGATTAATCCTTAAATCTCAAATTATGACGGCTAATGACAGCAATAAGGAAAAAATATTGAAATAAAATAAATGCTCCTTCTGCTCGTCCATAAATATCGAATCGTATAAATCTGAGTAAAATCAACTCAGGTCCTGGCTCAGGTTTCGAAAGAAAATATTTGCAAAAGCAAATAAACATATCGATGACTATAGAGAAAAAAAAATGTGTTGGCAAGACTGTAGAAAATACGAGAAAATCCAACTAACTACGCATAGAAATAATGTAAATTGCAGCTTACATTCTTGTAGGTCTTGATGGTAGAAATCTGGACTGAACCAGACTACTCAGTCTTCCTGTTGTCCGTCCTATTACGACGCGTACTTATATTCTCGTATCAGCTTCCATGTTATACCCACAAGCTGTTTACGCAGACATAATGACGATTATAATGTCTTGCAGAAAAATGTTGGCAACTTCAAGAGCTGAAGTGTAGTTGACAGGGGTCTGATCTAAGCGATCCATGATGAAATCCACTGTGATACAATCAGTATTCCAATACTCTTACAATCTTTTCAGCACAATTACAAATTCTGTCGAGTTGGCTGGGCAAAGCTTCTCACTTTTCAAATCGCACAAGGCTAAACCTGTATTTCCATTCGGCTTTCGAATTGTAATATGCAAGACTGGTTTTGAAGTTACTGACTTATCTTGGCTGGTCCAACTATTGGATATAAATAATCCAGCTCTAAGTGAATGTGGACTGAAGAAAACGTTGTAGACATAGTCTACCATATGTCCAAGTTGTAGCGGTAAGAATTACCAAGTGCCACAGACTTATTTCACTTCTGTGAAATCGAAGAAAAGTTCTAAACTCACTCGAAATAGTTTAACACTTTCAGTAACCATGTACTGTCGAAAATTCTAAGTCCACAGCTTGTGCTGTAAGTTGAAGTTTAAATGCAACCATGTGCTCGGCGATAATAACGATGTTCGAAGTTCGGTGATAGTCAAGCGGCTAGAGCGCTTACGTAGCGTAGCGCGACCAAGTCAACGGAGTGCTTGTGACGAAGTGAACATACCTCTGCCTGCGAGGCTCGCTTTATATACCCATCCGCTTGCTGGCTCGAGTTCACTGCGGCGAAAACGCTGGAACTAAAACAGCTCATAACTCGGCTTCTGTTCGATCAATTTCTTTGAAACAAAGCTCATTCTTCTTCTCTTGTTCTTGCCAGTAATCTGATATAGGTTTCATGTTTCCATCTCAACGGGAATATTAAGTAACATATAGCCTCGACTGTGACGCTCTCCTCCTACGTCACTTACCCACTTCTTGGCTGTAAATTCCTTCGAAAAGCTTCTAAGGAGGTTTGGAGTGCGCTATTCAAACATCCATATCCGAACTTAGAATCGTGGCCTGTTCCCTCAAATCTAGGCTCACGGTTTGTGCCATTCAATCTAGGCAACTGGATTTCGGCACAGTACACAGTTAGTCAGATGGCAAAACATAACCCATAATGCAAATAACATGGATACATTTTCATTTCATGTAAACTACACTCCATATCTCCTACATATTATTGTATATGACTGGCACAAGGTTATGCGACCTATAGTAATTGACCTTCAGTTATGCTATTACAGCGTTATTTTTCGATAGTTACAAAAGAAAGTATCAATGCTGTCTTGATTGAGAAAATTTCTTCCAAGATCATGATACTTTATATTTATTGCTTTATGTAAGAAGACTGACTTAAGTTAAAATATATCCTCCTTATCGCTTATTAGGGAACTTCCTTTTGTTCGTCTGTAAATTGGTCAATTCTAGACTTTCCATTTTTTTCCTTATTACTTACCGTTCCATTTTTCCTTATTAATTACCGTTCACATTACTGATGACTGTGAGAAAGGCCGTGTTACTTTAAGCTCCGTGTATATTAGATTCACATTTCACCAAAATGGCCGGGCATCAAATCTAAATGACAGTAGCATCTTTATCCAAAATATAATGTATCTAAAACAGCCAGGTTGGCTCCGGTGAACCTAAATAATTGCGATAAGCTGTTGAAAGGTTTATTCACATCATTGTAACACCCATGGTTCCACATACGTTTATAGTTTGACAAAATAAAAAATAAGGTAAGGCAAACACTATATATTTTAACAGAAGGCAACCACACAATTATATCGTCATTTATCGATTTTTTCAGTCGGTCAACACGATTGTACCCAATTGTAATGGGCGTTTTCCTAATCCTGAAAACAATTACGCGAGATTAATAAATACACTTAGGTAAACATCTTCGATCGTCAAGCAATCATCATCAGATCCTTTACACTTAGGCTATTAAATCTATATCTACAAGTATGGGCGATAGAAACCTTACATACACATGTTTAGTTGCAGTAGTCATTAAAGTAATGCAACTAGTCAAGATTTGTTACTTATTTGTGGTATTGTTAGTGGTGATTGGTCTTCAAGATATGTGTGATTGTTATTAAACGGTCAGGTTGGAGTGGATTGTGAACTTGGTTGATTGTTTGAGAGATGCATGGTCCGTTCCCGTGCAGCTGCTAACACTGCTACCTGCACTGGACTGGGAGGAATTTCCTGTGCGATCTCCTTCTCTCTTATCCTCCTTGGAATTTTCTCCGGAGTCTTAATTGTCTATGCTCGTTCGGCAATGTAACATATGTGTGCTGCCAAGTCTGGATCATCATAACATATGCTACTGTATTCTGGACAACTTCAACTTTTAAAGGGCAATTTGCATTCTCGTCATGCGTACGCTAAACAGCCCTCTCTAATGACTTGGAATACCGTACTGACGTTAATGCCGGCCTTCGTTTATTTAAAATATAGTACAAAGTACATCCTGATCCAATAACATGTTTCCCTTGTTGGTCCCTTATCTAACCTGACTACACCGTTATGTTGTTTCTCGTTTCCAACGGGGGGTGTTTTGTAGTGCCGTAATGTAAAAAGGATTGAATTCTCCATGAATGCGTGTTTAGATTATTAGGGTTGTGTATTTTAATTAAGTGTATCTCTGGATAACTTCAACTTCAACGTTTAAAGGCAAATTCGCATTCTCGTCACGCGTACGCTAAACAGCCCTCTCTAAGCGCTTCATTTATGTACAGGACTATTCCTATCAGTCAGTTATATTAACAAGGTGATTACTACTTAATGTAACACTGCACGAGGGCGGAACCTACGGTGAAATTTGCTAAATCACTGAAATTAGTCAAAATACCTTTTCTAATGATGAAAAATAAATCTGAAAATGATGTAGTAATAGATGTCTACTCCTCAGCTGTCTGTAACCCACCCGCCATTCCCCTTTTTAGATCACGACTTATATAGGCCTAGTAAAATTCCGGATGTATCCACTATTATACGTGTGAATTATGGGACAAATAGAAAATAGCCAACCCTGCGCAAACGGTACTACTCATCAATAATCTTTATCCCAGACAAATGGGGTTTTCTAGACCAATAATAACTATATAGCGCGGCCATGGGCGTTAGCTAATATAGGGGAAGGAGGGGAGGGTCCAGACAAAATTTACATTCATCATCATCATCATCATCATTTCCCCTTATCCAGCTCCTGCCGGGTCGGGGTATTTATGGCACTTCTCCACTTTCCTCTTTCCTTCCACAATTCTTCTTCCACGATCTTGTCCCAGTCCAGATTCCTTTTTCTCACGCTGTTCTTCACTGAATCGATCCACCTTGTTCTAGGTCTTCCCCTTGCTCTCTTACCCTTGCACTTCGCCTCCAGCATCTGTCTTGGTATTCTATTTTCCTCCATCCTCTTTACATGTCCAAACCACCTTAGTTTATTCTTCTCAATTCTCTCATTTAGTGTTCCCATCCCAACTTCCTTCCTAACATCTACATTCCTCACTCTGTCTTTCCTTGTCTTTCCTATCATACTTCGTAGGAATTTCATTTCACTGGCTTGGATTCTACTCTCTTGCCTGCTTGTCAGGGTCCAAGTCTCAGCTGCATAAGTTAATATGGGTACATAGTACATTTTATACATTACCTCCTTGCTTTTCCTTGGTACTTCCTTATCCCAAACAAGTTTTCTTACACTTTGATAGAATGCATTGCTCTGCTGTAACCTCCTGCCAATCTCCATGTCCAACCTACCAGTTTGCATCAATTCACTTCCTAGGTATTTGAACGTGTCCACAATTTCCAAACTCTGACTTCCAATTTTCACAGTGCCCTTTCCTTGTCTTTCCCCTCTTGTCATCACCATGGTCTTGCTTTTCTCTATACTGATTTTCAGGCCATACTTCTGAATATTTTCGTTTAGTGCATCTAGTTGTTTTTGCACTTCTTCGGTGTTCCTTCCCCAGACCACAATATCATCTGCAAATAATAGTAACTTCATTTCTTTATGTCCATATGCTTCCTTTGTTTCCTTTACAATTTCATCCATTACCATTATGAATAAAAGAGGTGACAGCACACTCCCCTGTCTTAGTCCAGTCTTGTTCCTAAACCAGTCTGTCTTTCCAACTGGGGTCAGTACCCTGCTAACACAGTTGTTGTACATTGCTTGCACCATTTCCAACATTTCTCTTCCCAGTCTCTTCTTAACCATGGTTTCCCATACCTTCTCTCTGGGGACACTATCATATGCCTTTTCCAGATCTACGAAAGTCATGATCAAATCCTCTCCATATTCCCAGTTCTTTTCCATCACCTGCCTCAAGCTGAAGATTGGGTCCACTGTGGATCTTCCACTCCTGAAGCCATACTGTTCCTCTTGCAACTCTCCTTCCACCTTTCTTCTCATTCTTCTTTCTAATATCCTTTCCAGTATTTTTACTATCTGTGATATGAGGGTGATCCCTCTATAGTTATCACACAATTTCTTGTCCCCTTTCTTAAACACTGGTATTATTAGCCCTTTCTCCCAGTCTTCTGGTACACATTTCCGTTTCCTTACACACTTTAGCAGTCGATACAGCCATTGCATACCAACAGGTCCAGCAGCCTTTATCATTTCTACACTGATTTCATCCACCCCTGTTGCTTTTCCCATCTTCATTTTCTGTACTGCTAATTCCACCTCCAGCATTGTTATATCATCTTCTGTTATAGAGTCGTCAGGCTGTGTCACTTCGAACTCACCAGTACAATTGCTCACATTCAATAGCTTATCGAAATACTCCTTCCATCGTCCCTTTATCTCTTCTGGGTGTGTTAACAACTCTCCATCTTCCTTTTTCACCGGCTTTGTAGTAATTCTTTCTTTCCTCTTACTTCTTAGAAAAAATTTTAAACAAATCTTGTGATTTTTTTAATGATCAACTGTTGCTGTCAGTTTCCTATACTTTCCTCTCGAGTGTGTTACTTTTTTAAAACTGTCAGATATTTAACAAAAGCTAAAAATAATTCATAAATAGACACACATATGGAAGGCTTGAGATGCATGTGAAAATTTACAGAATAAAAGTAAGTAGTAATACAAAATTACATAAATCATTGGAACTGAAACTGTGATCATAAAAAAGTATTTCTTGTGCACAAAATGCATATACATATTTTTTCCAATAGAAACCTGAAATATAAATCAACCGCACACAGTATGATGGAAAATCAACATTGAATATGAATTGCTTATGAGCACGCTGTGTTCCCCCAACAGTTGCTGCCTTTTCCAGTTTCAAATCTATATCCTCAGCTATAACATAACTCACGTCTTCAGTTTCAGGATAGATTAACGTCTTACCACCTGTGCAAGGCTTCAGAAATTTAATTTTATATTCGTCGTCACTGCGGTTCACAACTACTACCGATCCAACATAATAAACAATGCTCTTCTTGCTTGCAAATTCAACGAGCACCAATTTCAATGTTTTCAGGCGTGGCATCAAAGTCATCGGTTGCCAATACCTCCTCCCTGAATGTAGTAAAATCTAGTGAGCCTTCTGATGCCATATTTAAGTCCTCATCTGAGCTGGATGATTCATTCTCTGTTGGACATTCAAGCCTTGATTTCTCCACCATTTTACCATTTAGATTGAAGTTCAGCTTCCTTTTCTTTGAATTACGAGCTTCAAACTAAGGGTGTAATTCATTTTTTACCGGAGTGTCTGTCAAAATTCTAGATTTTTTAGGTTTTTAGGTTTCCTTCCCACAGTTTCCCTTCTAAGACCTACCTTCGGAAAAGGCCGTATCTCTTCTGGTGTCACAATTCTTCCCTTGTCTACACTTCCCGAAGGCTGAGGACTGGATACACTTGCTGGTGTAGGCCAACAGTTGCCTAAATGTTGCGTGGTAGGAGTATCTGCAACATATTATTCTCTGCTGGAGGCACCTTCCTGACGATCAGTGACATATGAGCATAAAAACTCGTCGTCACGAAATATGTTCCTATTTAATGGATAAATTCCAGTATTTTGGAATCCGCTCACTACATTTTGTAGGGTGAATGCCAAGGGATATGCCTTCCCAAGAAATTCCCCTATTTCGTATATCGAAATTGGGTGTCCTGGGTGATTTAGCATCCATTCATCTGCTGCTGTGTTATAGTAAGTGTTCAGCGACCCTAACACTGTCCTGTCGAGCGGCTGTAGTTTGTGGCTTGTGGGCGGTGGTAATGTAAGAAGCACAATTCCATTATTCTTACAATAATATAGACCCTTTGGTGAAACATGACTTTCGTGATTGTCCATAATAAGCAGCATTTTTCTCTCTTGAGAACATGAAAGTAGTGTAACAGTAAGAGTTCTAACGCAGAAAGGAAGTTGCGAGCTCTTGGACGTACCCAATGCAATATCTCGCGAACCAATTATCGGAGAAAGTTGTGCGAGTGGTCAAACAAAAGGGCGTAACGCCCCCTTTTCATAGGACCTTTTTTCTTCTACATTTTGCCATAGGGCCAAAGTGCAAAACTCAAAATTTGAATTTTAAAATATATTTATTTGGTTATTTTTAAATTTATTCACTTATTTAATTTTAGAGTAATGCAATCAAGAGTCCTAACAACACTTCAGTTACCAACCCAACGCTACGCGCTCTCAATGTTTCTTTGCGGATATCTCATAAACCTATAATCGTAGAAAAACAGGTAACAGTTTTTATGAAACAGCTTTACAATCTAGACTAACCTAACAAAATAGCGGTTATAGTTTAACTTAACCTAACCTAACCTACAAAGTGTTATCAAAAAGGTTAAAAATGGTGGCGATAGCTTAACCTAACCTAAGCTAAAATACGAGGTATAATCAAAAAGTTCCAACATCATTGTCAAAAACTTATCTTAACCTAAGCTAACCTAAATTAACTTACGAGGGGTGATAAAAAGTTCCAAAGGTAATAGCTAAGCTATGTTTACCTAACCTATCCGAACTGAACCAGAGATGGTAGCCAATTATTGACTACGGATTATTAACTATCGATTTAGCAATTAATAATCAACTACTAGACCATCTGCCTGAGATTTCCGAAAATACTTTATCTCGCGAACCAATAATGATAGAAAGTTGTGTCAGGGCTTAAACGAAAAGGCGAAATATGGCAACTTATTTTCCAATTTTCCCAAAGGGGCTAAGTGCGTATTTTAAAATGTATAATTTTGTAAAATTTGTGTAATTTCTTTTATTTGGAAAGTAGGCTATATTTTGAAACTATAAATCCTAAAAAGTCATATATAGGCTCAAACGAAAGGTCTTTATACCCCTTTATCGTTAGAACAAAACATATTTTTTACATTTTCTCTAAAAAGTTCAATTTGAAAAGTGGGCTATATTTTCGAAACTATAAATCCTAAAACGTCAAATGTTAGCTTAAACGATAGGTCGCTATGCCCTCTATTGTTAAAACAAAGCAATGATTTTATAATGTTTATAATGAAAGTAGGCTATATTTCTAAAACTAAATATCCTAAAAGTCATAGATTGGCTTAAACGAAATATCTCTATACCCTTTATCGTTAGAACAAAACATGGACTGTTTTACATTTTTTCTAAAAAAGTGTAATTTAGAAAGTAGGCTATAATTCCAAAACTAAAAATCCTAGAAAGTCATATATCGACTTAAACGAAAGGTCTCTATGCCCTTTTTCGTTAGAATAACACATGGTATTTTTTCACATTTTTCCAAAAAAGTGTAATTTGGAAAGTAGGCTATATTTCCAAAATTAAAAATATAGAACGTTGCGCAATGGCTCAAACGAAAGGTCCTTATGTCCTTTATCGTTATAACAAACCTTTATATTTTTTTCATTTTTTTCCAAAAAAGTTCAATTTTTAAAATTGGCTATATTTCCGAAATTAGGAATTTTACAAAGAAGTGTGTTTGACTTAAATTAAAGGTCTTTACCCCCCTCTGCCCCTTTAATAAGTCTCAGGTCTCTAGGACAAAAAGAAGGAGTAGAGTGGTAATACCTATCCAAGACCAGGGGCAAGTGAATAAGCAAACCGCAATTCATTAAGTTTAAAATAATTAATATCTCGCGAACCCATTGTTGGATTTGGACATGTGACATGTTGTAGGACCTGGGGTGACGTCCCTTTTTCTACGGACGACATATTTCCACCCCAGAATAAAAACTACCCCTACCTGGGGGTGAACTAGTGTTTTCTTTTGTATGCATGTACACTCGCGGCTTTTGTTAGAAGACGGGATTTTTAAATGATTATTTATGGATGAATTATTTTCAAAAAATGTAACCATTGGACCCAAATCTAAATGGTCATCGGCTTTTTAATATCTCGCTAACAAATGATCGGATTTGGACATGTGGGGTGTCCTAGGACTCGGGGTGACGACCCCTTTTCTATGGACTATGGATTTACGCAATTAACCCAAAACTAGTAGGTCATTAGCTTTTGGCGATGTTTTGCGAACTATTAATCATACAGACCTGTGTGTGGTGACACATGACTCGGGGCGAAGTCCTCTCATGTTATGGACCATGGATTTACAAAATTAATCGGAAACAAGTAGATCATTAGCGTTTGGCGATATTTTGCGAACTATTAATCGTATAGACTTGTGTGACAACTCGTTTCAATGGGCTTTTTGCTCATTTTTACCGTGGACAACCTATTTGTATTGATTTTACTTAAAAGACATAACTTTTAGGTAATCCGTAATTTTAGAAAGGCGTGTGATAGTTGATTTTAAACGGAATGAAGCCCTTTTCACAGTGGCCTATTCTTTTTTTTTCAGATTTGCACTGAAGCACTAAACTGCAAGGTCATTGACCTATGATTTCTTAAACCCATAATTGTAAAAAGAACCTGATTTAAGAATTAAATGAATGCATGTGAGATTGTTTTAATTATTAGATTTTAGATTTTACGAACTAAAGATTTTTGAATTCTTAATTTTAAAAACCTGATTTAGGATTTAAATGAATGCATGTAAGATTTTTAATTTTTTAGATTTGAGATTTTAGATTTGACGAACTAGAGATTTCTTGAATTTATAATCGTAAGGACTTGTTTAAGGATTTAAATGAATGCATTTAAAAGTTTTTATTTTTAGATTTTATATCTGACGAACTAGACATTCTCGAATTTATAATTGTAAAGAGCTGATTTAGGATTTAAATGAATGCATGTAAGATTAAATTAAATTATTACATGTAAGATTTATTATTTCATTTTTAAGGTTTTTAATGTTTTGTTTTTTGCTGATCTGAGATTTTGTGAACTAATAATTGAATTTTATTTATAACAGAACCTGGACTACCAGTTCGAGTACTCGAAGTAAGTTTATATCTTTACTTGGTAAACCGCGGTGTAAGAATTTAAACAAGTATATTTTTATTTGAACACGACTTTACTTTGAATTAACTTTTTGGTTATTGACTTGAAATTTTTGAAACCGATAATTTAATAATGTTATACAACAGATTGAATGAGAAAAGCGCAATTCGTTTTTTACTAAGCCACGTTTTCAAAAAATTTTGTCAAACGACCTAACTAGAAATTTTAAATTCGAGTTTTAGAAATATTTTTAAATGGTAAACGTTTCAAGAGCAAGAGTTGGTTTACACGAAGTCTTAGAACATGTTACCTAACAGGTTAGCTTGTAAGGCTCTTTTAGAGACCACAAGTATTATTATTATTATGTAACATGTATGTACTCAGGCAGCGGGTTTGCTTTATCGTTTAAAACAAGATTTATCTTGTCGAGTGTTGTAACAGGAAGTGAATAGTGCAATTGTATGGGAATGTTGCATTATCTGAAACTTGATACGATGCAAGTGTTTGACATTCTACCATTGCATTAGTGAACAGGATGTAATTTGCAAGAGTGTATGGTGATTGAGAAAAGCGAGGCGTAGGAATCTGTTAAAGCGTGCTTTCCAAGCCCAGGCTATAAAAGGCTGATGTGAACAAAGCATACCCTCACTTTGATAATTGAAAGAGACGTGCATAGACGTGTGCTAATCTACTGCTCTCTAGAGTTGACTTTTGCAGCAGCAGCAGCAGACTCTACACGTATGTTAAAGAAGGTAGGCACTTAACATGATTTTTTTATTTTGATAAATTTTATTAATTTTATTATTATTATTATTATTATGTTTAAGCTTTAAACTGGAATTTTATTTATTTATGTATGGTCTTTTGTTTACAGTGGAAAGCTCGAAAAGGATTGTAATAATTCCGTATCCAAAGCCAACAGGCTGAAGACCAGTTTTTACATTTTTAGATGTTAAGGTAACCTTTTTTGTTGTGCTTGATGATTATAACTTTAAGCTCTTACTGGAATAATTCTATTAACTATATGTTTTATATTTTTATTTATTTATTTGTGTTTTGTTTTTGTTTTTAGATAATTGCAAAGGACTATATCCATTAGATGTTAGAGAGGGACTAAAGGATTACAATTAATACGTGTTCAATACCAGCAGGTTAAAGACCGGTTTTTACATTTGTAATTGTTAAGGTATTGCGCTCGAATTTATTTATGGCTAAGACCATGACTTAGACAAGATGAGAACTAAGACCCGCAAATTTGAGAAATGACGGAATAAAATTATTTAGAATAATTAAAATCGAAGATCTAAAGATATTTTATTATGTCAAGCAAGTACTAGTAACATTTATAAAAGGCCAGAAGAAAGGATGGAAATTTAGAAATGATTTAAACAATAAATAGGTGAATTATTGGAATGAAAACAGGCCCACATCACTAGAAGCACGGATCGCACATCCGAAGACGGTAGTGTGTCGTCACAAGAGAAGAGAGGTAACGGCACGTGACAACAGCCTGGGGAGTTTAGCAGTCGCGTCACAGAAGGAGAAAGAGTGGGGGAGACTTGAAGAGAGATCTTGAGGCCAGCAGAGAATCGCTCGTATTCACTCTCTACATTGACCAGGTCTGAGTAGGACCTTGTCCAGAAACAGATTTATTATAACAGTGCAACGCATAGTAAGCGAAGCGTGAGGCTTCAGAAGGCGGGGCATTTGCGTGAGGCAGAGCTCTCACCGTGCAAGCCAGCATTGCTAGGCGAACTTGGAGATTTCCAATACACACAGCGTACGAGCAGAGCCAGTTTCATTCATACAGCAAACTTCACTGCAGGCAGAAGGAAATATATCACGCAGCTTGTAGTACAAAATTACTATTCTACACGACGGTATTACAGCAAATATTACTGCAGCAGATACTTAATACTTCAGAGAAGTATTCTACGGAGGTATTACCATACTTATATCCGTATTAAAATGCAATTTATAGTCAGGCAGAGGGGAGGTCATATCGGGTTACACTTTAACCAGATGATGACTTGCCGCTAATTGCATTTATGTAGTGAAGCTGAAGCACATTAATCTACAATGAAGTCCAGAATACTTTGACAAATATGGAGATCGCGGTGCACCAACCACGCGATACTCTAAAACTCAGAATGGAACTACGATACTACAAGAGATTTCACTCACATCTTGAAATGCTCTCACAAACAACGACAATGGAACGAGATTCTAAGCAAACCAAATGTGCTTGTAAAGCATTACTGGAATGCAGCATGAAGATTCAACACGATAAGCTGAAGGTCAGTCGACGAACCGAGGAGAAGCCAGGAGAGCGAGGCGAGGTCATCACTCTGGCCATTGACCTAGTCTCGCTGGTTACATCACGGACGGACAACAGGTGGCTGGAAGAGCTGTGTTTGAAGGTTTCGAGCAGAACCCTGCTTGCTAAAAGCAAGTACTCCTATAATCTCGTCGTTCAACATAAGGTAGCTGAAGCTGTCAGATTACATAACCCATGTTTGTAGTAGTAGTTTCTTTTCTTTTCTGTGTTTTATTCAGTGATTGACTAACATTATTTTTATTGTTATTATTATCAATTTTTGTAGATTCTTAAAATCCGTTAAGTTCATTTTATTGCCATTTTTCATTCAGATTTAAGTCACTTTGACGTTTTATGAGCGAATAACCATTTTTCACATTTCAGATAGTAGATTATAAATGCATTTAAATAAGCTTTAAATATGCGCAACGTTATCTATATCTGTATTTTATAGTGAGATGGAACACGCATTGATAAATCTAGATACGGTACTGTAGGATAAGAAAGCCGGTATTTTCACGGAAAATACGGGGATAATTGAAATTTACGATGTTGATTCTAGTTTCAATCCCAATTACAAACTTTCAGCGTGCAATTAATGCCTAATTACACGACACTCAATTGATAATAAATGAAAGACTTTAAACAAATAAATCCAATTTATAATTAAATGTAAATTTGCAGTAGAGAAGGCAGATATTTATTTGAAACTATACTGTTAGTAAAATAATGGATTAAATTATATTTACAATTAAGAAATGTTAAGAGAACATTCACATTGGTGAATTAAAGATTTAATTAGAGCATTAAAAGTCTCTACAATTTTGAATAAATTTATATTTCATGAAGGAAACCTTGGAACGTCATTGATCAGAAAATGTAATTAAATAACGAAAGGAAATGTCAAGCGACATTTTATAAGCCGACCGGTGTCTGTAAAATAGGTCAATATAGACTTAACTGAATTATATTCAGAATCTTGAAATACCAGAAGGAGAGGATATGTTCGTATTTTTATTTCTATCAATTCTTGTAAACTAGTCAAATTGTTAGTTACCGTATTGTCACAACGAGATTTATACGTGGATTAAAGTTAATAAAATCTTCATACAAGGTGTTTAAAAGCTGTACAGAAGTAGTAGAAGTTTGGAATTTTGTAGCATGAGGAATAATTGTATCAGGTTAGTGGAAGTTTTTGTAGGAGTTGTTTCTTGGCTCATTACGTGACCATACAGATTATTCACGTCATAATAGAGGAGGTAAGAGTCAGATTTTTCCAGCGAATAAGAGGGCATGTACTTATTATTCGCTTCAGCATGGCGCTGGTTAATCGAGACAAACCCACCCTAATGCCTCGTTCAATGAATAAGACCATGTCTACATCAGTTAGTGAATCCATTTCCACTTGCGTATAACTTACTGCAGCATCAAACGAAAGTCCTGGACTTGTAAAATAGTGAGCGGGGTCAAGCCCATAAATATGTTTGCATAGCTCACGGAACTTTTCAAACACGTCTGTAAGCAGCAACACATCGAGTTTTAGGTAATGCATGGCGTATTCCCCCAAAATGTGTATATTGAACGCCCGCCAAACTTGGCATGCATGCGCGTAATCCTCATCGGAAACGGTGTTACGTGTTAGCATAGAGTAAAATTGTCTTGAGGTGGCAGAGCCTTCTGCTTTGACACGTCCCAGTTGTTTCCGAATGCACAGCTTAAAACGATCGGGATTAGGGAAATGCGCTTGGGTGAATTTTAATTCCTTTTCATCCAAGCCATTCACTAGACTGTCTGGAGATGTCGCCATAAATTTAAAAGTCTCTAGGAATCGTATACACATCTTACCCAACCACCATGAAATTGATGTAAAGCGCTCATGGTTTTGAGGTAAAATTGAAAATGTTCCCTTATCCTCATGTCCCAACTCACGAATGAGAAACTGCATATCATAATTCGAGAAATTATGGAAAAATACCGAAATAAATAGATGAGCGGAATATTTTATATTACATATCCTATGAGCAGCACCCCGAAATTCACCTGTAAAGTGAGAATGATTGCGGACTTTAACACTGGTAGTTTGAATAGGTTTCTCACATATATGGCATGTGGTGGCAATCTTATACAGTTCCTGCTGTTCTCGAGTTAGACTCATGGGTACCTGATTTTGTAGTAACCCATGCACATGCCCAACCAAGTCCATGATTTCACTAAGAAACCATTTAACACAATCCTGACCTTGATAGAATTTATAGTAGGACTTTGTAGTATCGTACGAACACACGACGTTAAATACCACGGCAAAGGGTTCATGGTTTTGAATATGGGTGGTTGAGCTCATGCTGGAATCAGGCTTACATCATATGAGAGGGAGAGTAAGTACCTCAGAATCGGCATAGGCCACAAAGGGGACCGTATCACGCTTGAGGATATTTTCAATTTTTTAAAGGGCTTCATTACCATGTGGTAATACCAGTCTCACCGCATCCTGTATTACACAATCAACCGTATGCCGTTCCAAGAGAGAGGGTTTAACAAAGTACTGTAGACATCTCTCACAAATATATTTTTATTATGATCTTTGGACAATTGACTATCGACCAATCTGCTTAAATTTTTACGAAACAATAGTAACGTACAGGGGGCCTATAATATCATCCTTTTGCAAGCCATAGACCATAAAAGAATAGTCTGGATTATCCAGTTCAAACCTATGAATGTTGGTTAAGTCCATAGGGAACGACACGTGAGCTAAATTTAAATTTAGTTTCAAATGATTGTACACGTCTTTGTACTTTAATGGCATACAGTCATAATGTTCGGCCGGTTGTAAGTAGGCTGCAATACACCAAAGGAAACAATCATTATCCCGGTTTCCAATATTTACCACAGCTTTTCTACGGGATATTGCTCATGGTAGAGGGATATAACTGGACCCAGCATTGAGAGGGCTAAATTTACATAAATTAATTTGCAGGTGATGAATTCTTTCTAAAGCAAGGCCGCTGGGTCCGTCCTGCAATTCATAAAATTTAGCCAGCAAAGGGTTTACACCATGAGTCTTGTACCAGTGTTCCAGATTGTTGGATACAAACAACTCTTGCATTTTGATACAAAGATAAAAATTTTCCCTAATCTCATTATCATTCTTAATGTATACAAAATCGCACACGAGTTCACTGTTAATTTTCAAAGTGTTGTGTAATTGCAAGTTGGCATGTATTTGCTCTGTAAAGATAGGGTAACATGATTATAGAAAATCTTTTGGAATAATACTATTATTAACATTATCAATTTTCCCTGAACATACACGGGTCTTAAAAAAAAGCATTGAGTGGTTTCCATTCTTGAATCATGCTTAACAATGACATTATTTTCTGCAAAAATATATTTACTAGTAGCTAGCTAGGTTTATCTTGATTTTGACTTATTTGATGTTGGCTTGACGGCTTATTTGATGACAGCTTGTAGACCTATTTGATGCAGACTTATTTGTAGGCGTATTTGATGTCGGCTTATTCGTATGATGTAAGATAGGTTAGCATAGGTCAGGTTTTCAGCTATGGCCAATATTTTTGAACGTTTTGATTACACTTGCCGTAAAAGTAAACTCTAGAGGGCAATGGATGCACGTTTCTTTCCATTTTGAAAGTAAGGGAATGGTTCGTTGGCATTAGCCTTTTGTAGCTTGGGCTGAAAAAGCACGCTTAAGCAGTTTCCCACAATCATGTTGCGCTTTCCACTTAAAATTGTATGGACATCGTTCTTTGTTAATATCTGTAAACAAAACAAAACAGTACATAAATGAAAGGTATTCTTGTAAAAGCTAAACGTTATAACCATAATGCTGAAACAATAAACAACAAAAACAGTTTCAAAATAACATACCTTAACAAATACAAATGTAAAAACCGGTCTTTAACCTGCTGGTATTGAACACGTATTAATTGTAATCCTTTAGGCTCTCTCTAAACCTGTAATGGATATAGTCCTTTGCAATTATCTAAAAAACAAAAATAAAACACAAATAAATAATAAATATATAAAACATATAGTTAATAAAATTATTCCAGTAAGAGCTTAAAGTTATAATGATCAAGCACAACAAAAAAGCTTACCGTAACAACTAAAAATGTAAAAACTGGTCTTCAGCCTGTTGGCTTTGGATACGGAATTATTAAAATCTTTTTCAAGCTTTCCACTCTAAATAGTATAGACACTGTTGATTGTTATTATCTGTAAACAAAAGATCATACATAAATAAACAAAATTCCAGTTTAAAGCTTATACCTTGTAATAATAAAACAAAAAAGTAATTAATAACATTTATCAAAATAAAATAAAAACATGTAAAGTGCCTACATTCTTTAACATAAGTGTAGAGTCTGCTGCTGCTGTTGCAAAAGTCAACTCTAGAGATGAATAGAATAGTACACGTCTATGCACATCTCTTTCAATTTTCAAACTGAGGGTATGCTTCGTTCACATCAGCCTTTTATAGTCTGGGCTTGGAAAGCACGCTTTATCAGATTCGCATGCCTCGTTTTTCTCAATCCCCAAACACTCTTGCAAGTTACATCTTGTTCGCTAATGCAATGGTAGAATGTCAAACACTTGCATCGTATCAAATTTCAGCTAATGCAACATTCCCATACAATTACACTATTCACTTCCTGTTACAACACTCGGGGCCGGTTCCATCAACCTTCGTTAAAATTTTAACGACACGTTAATGTAATTTAACGGAAATGTTAGCAAAATGGTGTTCCATCAACCAACATTACTGCTAACAAATCGTTAACCTATCCGTTGTTTTAACATCCCATTCTTACTCAGTTAAGAAGTTTAACATTGTGTTAAAAATGTTTACAAGCCGTTCGTGCTCAGTTATTGTATTATTTATTTTTGATTACCGTATTTGAATAATGCTACAGAACAAAAATTCTTGCCAAGGTCTCATGACATGTTGCAACTGTCTGAAAAGGAGTTTCTGAAAATGTGTTGTGCATAAATACAGTAAGGACTTTACCTAACAGCCGGTCACTTAAATGATATGCCTAGGCCTAACCTACAAATTAGCCTACTTGTAATGAAATTGTTAAATATAGCCTATTCAGACAGCAACACCAATACGCAATGGTAAATAATGTAGTTTTAAAGTGCACAAAATGTTATTGTACTGAGTTTCAAATGATGAATAAAAGTAGTGGAAACGACAACCATTTGATTTGCATCCAAAGCTTTCAGTTCATCAGCATGAGTGTTGATTTGTAGTTTTCATTTTCACATAGTTTAGATAGACAGTGTCACGATGCAATTTAAATATAAACGCACAAACAATTTTTGATCTATAAATACCCTACAAGTTGACTATTAAGATTTTTAAAATTTTTAATAGGCACCTGATTATTAGGAAGACTGAGCTTCACAGATTTGAAGCAGCAAATGGGTAAGTTAAAAAAAAGACAACCACATGTAGGCCTACGATAAAGCGACCCCTAAAGTAATTTTTGCCACATGGGAAGAACAGCTGTCAAATCGACCCTGCTAAAAGTCGCCTAGTTTGTAATGCAGGGGAGAATGTAGGGTACTGATTATTTTAAGAAATTCATTACCGGTAGTATTTATTAATAAATAATTCTCCTTTGTAAAATGGCAGCCGCATAGATCATATACAGTACTTCGAAATCGGCTTTGCGACGCGAAGTAGGCCTCATCTACTCCATTCCGTCTGAAAAACTTTTTTTTTGTGGAAGTAAAGCATTGATATGGCAATTGTTGAATTTGAAGAGCACAGCGGAACTGAGCAAAAAATTACTCATCTCTTAGCCTCAATTATTATAAAAATAACTGAAAATACGAGAAAAGAGCACACCGATCTACTCAAATCACATGTTATACTGTAGCAACAGTTCTGTTTGTTTATGTTTCCATCGCCCTTACGCTAGTTCCAGATAACGGCAGCACCATCGCTTGAGTTCGCGAAGAGAAACAAATGAATACAAGTTGACTAGACACAGTTCAGAAGTCTGAAAAACCATCCATGCCGTTCACTGCTTCCTTGATCCTTATAGCAAGTGACATTTAACGCATCGTTTGTTAACCGACTTGTTAAAACGTTTTGTGGAACACGTAATCTATAACAGAATGTTAAAATTATAACGCTTTATCGTAAGCCTACATGTGGTTGTCTTTTTTTAAACTTGCCCATTTGCTGCTTCAAATCTGTGAAGCTCAGTTTTCCTAATAATCAGGTGCCTATTAAAAATTTTAAAAACGTTTATAGTCAACTTTAGGCTATTTATATATTTATAGATCAAAAATTGTATGTGCGTTTATATTTAAATTGCATCGTGACACTGTTTATCTAAGCTATGTGAAAATTAAAACTACAAATCAACACTCATGCTGATCAACTGAAAGCTTTGGATGCAAATCAAATGGCTGTCGCTTCCACTAGTTTTATTCATCATTTGAAATTCAGTACAATAACATTTTGTGCACTAAAAAACTACATTATTGACAATTACGTATTGATGTTGCTGTCTGAAATAGGCTATATTTACCAATTTCATTACAAGTAGGCTAATTTGTAGGTTAGGCCTAGGCATATCATTTAAGTGGCCGGTTGTAAGGTAAAGTCCTTACTGTATTTATGCACAAAACATCTCCAGAAACTTCTTTTCAGACAGTTGCAACATGTCATGAGACCTTGGCAAGAATTTTTGTTCTGTAGCATTATTCAAATACAGTAATCAAAAATAAATAATACAATAACTGAGCACGAAAGGCATACTGTATTTGCTTGTAAACATTTTTAACACTATGTTAAACTCCTTAACTGAGCAAGAATGGGATGTTAAAATAACGGATAGGTTAACGATTTGTTAGCAATAATGTTGGTTGATGGAACACGATTTTGCTATCATTTCCGTTAAATTACTTTAACGTGTCGTTAAAATTTTAACGAAGGTTGATGGAACCGGCCCATAGTGTTAAAAATGTTTACAAGCAGATACAGTATGCCTTTCGTGCTCAGTTATTGTATTATTTATTTTTGATTACCGTATTTGATAGATAGATAGATTTTTATTAATTCCATTTGATCAAATACATGCATTCAATACATTTTTGATATAGGACACGTCAGAATTTACATGCATAAAATAAAAGAACTAACAGGTATATATTACTAAGATTATAACTATTTATAACTTATTATAATAGCAAATCTTAATAGATACAATCTTATTGCACAACTATTTACACCTCACTCTATTATAATATGAAAACTTAATTCTATAAATACAACAACATACAGCTAGGTATTAAAATTAAATTAAAAAAGTAAAATATAGTTATAGATTCCATCACTCCTATACGCTAAAATATTCAACTACTGAGTAAAAACAATGGCACTGCAGATAAGCTTTCAACATTCTATCAAAGGTTTTTATTTTTGGGGCCAGTTTTATATACTGGGGTAGTTTATTGTATAATTTAACTCCAGTGTGAAAAGTTCCTTTTTGATATATGCTTGTGTGTGTGTGTGAAATATGAATGTTTTGATTTTGTCTTGTGTTATGCCTATGAACATCATTGTTTGTTTTAAGAAAAACATCTTTATTCATTAAATTCTTTTTAAAAAACATAATACTTTCAAAGATATATATGCAGGGCAGTGGGAGAATGTTTAAATCTTTAAACAGAGGTCTACATGATTCTCTAGAGTTTACATTTGCCATAATTCTAATCGCCCTCTTTTGTATCCTAAACGTGCTTAGTACATCTGGCGACATACCCCAAAATATGATCCCATATCTTAAGTATGAATGGAAATAAGCAAAATAAGTATTTCTTAATGTGTGCATGCTAGTGCAGGTTTTCAAAATACGTAACGCAAAGCACATCGAGTTCAGTTTAGTATTCAGATATTGTATATGTTTATTCCATTTCAAGTCTTGTTGTATCCATAGTCCTAAAAACTTTGTTTCTGATTTATTTTCTATTTGATGACCATTTAATGTTATATTGGGCATCGCAGGATTCCTATTCTGTATAGTGAGGAAATTTAGACATACTGTCTTTTTATAGTTTATTATGAGGCGATTATCTTGTGACCATTTGGTTAACTCTCCTGTAACGGAGTCAGCAGACTGCTGTATGACCTGTTTAGTTTCACCTTTTATTACGAGTGTTGTATCGTCCGCAAACAAAATTTCCTTATGTGAATGAACGTTCTGTGTTATATCATTGATATATAGAAGAAAGAGTAGTGGGCCCAAAACCGATCCCTGGGGTACTCCAAATTCAATAATTCCCTCATTGGACAATGTTTCATTAAGTAATTTGGTTCCATCATCCTTGTGTCTCAAGCTTACTATTTGTTTACGCCTTGTTAAGTAAGACTCTATCCATTTATTAGCTAGACCTCTAACACCATATTGATTTAGTTTGGTAAGGAGGATTTTATGGTCAACAACATCAAATGCTTTCGATAAATCCAAGAATAGGCCAGTTACATGTTCCTTATTGTCAATTAATTTCAGTATACTATTACTACATTCGTAAATTGCTGTCTGTGTAGATTTTTCCGTTCTAAATCCATGTTGTGAGTTTGATAATATTTTATTTTTTCCTATGAAACTTATCAGTCTCTTATACATAATTTTTTCCACAATTTTTGCAATACCAGTTGGTAAGGTAATAGGACGATAGTTATCTAATTCATCTTTTGAACCGTTTTTGTGCACTGGAATTACTTTTGATAACTTCAAAATATCCGAGTAAGTTCCTGAGAGAATTGAACTTTGTATTAAGTGCGTAAGTGGATTTATTATATTTTCTGCACATTTCTTTAAAATTGCATCAGGGATGCCATCAATGCCAGCACAGAATTTATTTTTTAGCTCTTTTATAACTATTTTTACCTCTTCACTTGTGACATGATTTATAAATAAAGAATCACTGCATATATTTATTTTATTATTAGAATTTAGTGTATTTACCTGTGATTTATTTATTAATTTTTGTGGAATTTCCAGAAACTAGTCATTAAAAGTGTTTGCTATTTCCTCTGGATTATTAATCACTTTATTATTTCTGGTCAGTGTAATGTTCCTTTGTTTTTTAGCAGATTTTCCAGTTTATTTCTTTATCACGGACCACATAGCCCTGTTTTTATTAGATGATTGGGAAATAAAATTATCTTTATGCATTTTCTTTGCTAGTCTTATTACCTTATTTAATATGCTAGTGTATTTTTTGTAGTATAAATTGAATTCAGGTGTTGTGTGGTATTGTTTATATAATTTGTGTAGAAATTTCTTTCTTTGACATGAATTTATAATCCCTGTTGTTATCCAATTGCTAGTTTTGTTATTTTGAACAGTTCTTCGTTTAAAGGGGAATGCTATTTCAAAATAGTGTTTTAGGGTACTGTTAAATGCATTAAATTTATCATTTACATTTTCCAGTTCATAAATTTCTGACCATGTTTCCTTATTTAATAAGTCATTGAAATATGTAACATTTGATTCAGTGAATGACCTGCACTTTGATTTTACTCCATTATCATTATTATTGATTACTTCGGATACTTCAAAACTCAGTATTTGTCCATGGTGGTCACTAAAACCCGGACAATAGACTTCTATTGAATGGTGATATTTATCTGTATTTATAAAAATTTGATCAGGAGTGGTTTTACTAAATTTTGTTATTCTTGTTGGTGTATTTACTGTAGGTTTCAGTCCATAGGAAATTAGTAACTGTGTTAATAATTCACAATTTCTATCAAGTTTTAAGAAATCCACATTTACATCCCCACAAATTATTATATCGAAATTTACTTTGCTCATGTTATTGAGTAACAATTCTAATTTATCTATAAATAGAGGAAACTTTCCTGACGGAGAACGGTATACACATACAATTATTAACTTAAACTACTGAATTTTTACGGCAGAGAATTCGAAATCCTGTTCCATAATTAGATAATCATAAGCTGTTATCTGTTCATGATCTAAATTATTTCTTAAGAAGATGCAAGTACCACCATGGCTAATATTAGATCTAGAGTATTTACTAGCTTGTATAAACCCTGGGAATTGAATTAATTCAAGTTGTTCCTCTTTCAGCCAATGTTCTGAAATACACAGTGCTGAGATGTCTTTAAGTTCATTTTTAAGCATTAGATTTATGTAATCAATTTTATTATAAAGAGACTGGACATTCTGGAGGTAAATTTTAAATTTGTTACTTTTGCAAGCTTGTGTTGGTGATTTATTTACATTATTATTATCATAATTGTTATTATTATTGTTGCTAGACAAATCCGAAATACCATTGTTGCACTCCGTTAAATTTGACTTCAAAAGATATGAATGCCAAACCTCACGTTTGGCTTCTTCTACCAGTTTCCCTGCTTCCACTCTAATGATATTACTGTTGAATTATTCTTACCATTTGAATTTACAATTTTGCAGATTTCATCACTAAGATAATCTTTTCCTAATCTATTTAAGTGTAGGCCATGCCGAGTGTGGAACTTCCTGTCTAATTTACTTACATCTACAATTTGGACATTTGGAAAACTCTTACAAATTTTATGAATTTTTCCATTTGTAGCCTCTATTTCTACATTTACACATGATTTGGAAATTAAATCGTATCTCTGCGGAATGTTTACAATAATGACATTTGTTTTTTGCATGGATGGCAATGTACCCTTTAAATCTTTGATTACCTTTTTACTCTCATTTCTATAGACGTCGTTTGCTCCAGCGATGATCACTGCGTAGTCCTTAGCAGTAAGGGACGCACACTCTCCTATAATCCCGTTCGTGACTTCTGCAATTTGAGCTCCTGGCTTCACTGTCGAAGTGACCTCCATTTCTCGGCTTCTCTCCAATACGCTTGCTGCTACATCTCGCCCGTGGCTATCCGCAAATATCCGCATCTTCCTGGATTTTCTCTTTATCACTTTCTTCTTTTCTTCTTGAGGAAAGTCATCATTTTCTTCGACAAGCACTCCAAATGAATTTGAGACGGGAATTTCAGTTACATGTGCTCCATTTATAGGCCTAGGCTTATTCAATCTTACCTTACCAGCAATCACTGTCGACCAAGTTTCCTTGCTTTCCTCTCTGTTTCCTTTTAATTTATTCAACTCTTCCATTAACTTAGCAATATCTTCCTTTAGCAGCTTTATAATTTCGTCTTTTGAGGACAGTTCGTTTCTCAGGTTATGACATTCATATGACGGTAGCGGTAGGCCTACATTACGACAATCGGTTTCACTTTTCTCCTCATTCAATTTTACCTGAGATCTTGTGATGATTTTATTTGCATTTTTTACTTTTATTTTGCACGACGAGCATAAATCCGTTACGGTTACACAACCTGACGAGACACTAACACTGTTTACTGTCGTCATACTAGAGATCTAAGTTAGCCTAGATGTTTACACCAAATTACACTAAATTTAATTTAATTATTACTACCTAATAGAATTAATCTAATTACCTACCAATAAAGAAGAATGTGAAATACGTATATCTTCCAATCGGGTGAAGTCTCGTAAAAGCACCACTGCTCTACTTGGTTCAAACAGTGATTGAAGAAGTCACCGAATCTTTGGATACACGTTCCCACAACTTAGTTTATTAAATTATCAACAAGAATTTCTAAATACTATCAATATTCCGTATTACACTGGATCTAAGGAGAGTAACTTTATAGATTTTAAGCCTCTGTTATAATATTTTACCACTTTTATCAAATATATACACTAGCTGCTATTTCACTACACTTTCACTGTGTCGCCATCTTGGAGCTACAGAACAAAAATTCTTGCCAAGGTCTCATGACATGTTGCAACTGTCTGAAAAGAAGTTTCTGGAGATGTGTTGTGCATAAATACAGTAAGGACTTTACCTTACAACCGGCCACTTAAATGATATGCCTAGGCCTAACCTACAAATTAGCCTACTTGTAATGAAATTGGTAAATATAGCCTATTCAGACAGCAACACCAATACGTAATGGTCAATAATGTAGTTTTAAAGTGCACAAAATGTTATTGTACTGAATTTCAAATGATGAATAAAACTAGTGGAAACGACAGCCATTTGATTTGCTTCCAAAGCTTTCAGTAGATCAGCATGAGTGTTGATTTGTAGTTTTTATTTCCACATACCGTAGTTTAGATAAACAGTGTCAAGATGCAATTTAAAAATAAACGCACATACAATTTTTGATCTCCAAGGTGACTATAAAGATTTTAAAAATTTTTAATAGGCACCTGATTATTAGGAAAACTGAGCTTCACAGATTTGAAGCAGCAATGGGGCAAGTTTAAACAAAGACAACCACATGTAGGTCTACGATAAAGCGACCCCTAAAGTAATTTTTGCCACATGGGAAGAACAGCTGTCAAATAGACCCTGCTAAAAGTCGCCTAGTTTGTAATGCAGGGGAGAATGTAGGGTACTGGTTATTTTAAGAAATTCATTACCGGTAGTATTTATTAATAAATAATTCTCCTTTGTAAAATGGCAGCCGCCATAAAGGCAGCACCATCGCTTGAGTTCGCGAATAGCAAACAAATGAATACAAGTTGACTAGACACAGTTCAGAAGTACATTACATCGAAATCGGCTTTGTGACGCGACGTAGGCCTAATCTACTCCATTCCGTCTGAAAAGCTTTGTTTTTTTTGTGGCAGTCAAGCATTGATATGGCAATTGTTGAATTTGAAGAGCACAGCGGAACTGAGCAAATAAATTACTCATCTCTTTGCCTCAATTATTATAAAAATAACTGAAAATACGAGAAAAGAGCGCACCCATCTACTCAAATCACATGTTATAGCATCAGTTCTGTTTGTTTATTTTTCCATCGCCCTTACGCTAGTTCCAGATAAAGGCAGCACCATCGCTTGAGTTCGCGAATAGCAAACAAATGAATACAAGTTGACTAGACACAGTTCAGTAGTCTGAAAAACCATCCATGCCGTTCACTGCTTCCTTGATTCTAACAGCAAGTGACATTTAACGCATCGTTTGTTAACCGACTTGTTAAAACGTTTTGTGGAACACGTAATCTATAACAGAATGTTAAACTTATAACGATTTGTTAACTAACGTTTCGTTAGCCAAATTTAACGCAAGGTTGATGGAACCGGCCCTCAAATTTAAAATTTCTGGTTAGGTAGTTTGTCAAAAATTTAAAAATATTTGGCTTAATAATAAACGGTTTGGGCGTTTCTCATTCAAGCTGGTGTATAGCATTATTAAATTATCGGTTTCAAAAATCTCTAGTCAATAACCTAAAAGTTTATTCAAAGGTAAAGTTGTGTTCAAATAAAAATGTACTAGTTTAAATTGTTACACCGCGGTTTACCAAGTAAAGATATAGACTTACTTCGATTACTCTAACTGGTAGTCCAGTGTTTGTTATAAACAAATTCAATTATTTGTTCACAAAATCTCAGATCAGCAAAAACTAAAAAATTAAAAACCTTAAAAATAATATAATAAATCTTCCATGTAATAATTTAAATCCTAAATCAAGTTTTTACAATTATGAATTCAGAAATCTCAAGTTAGCGACATCTCCGATCTGCTAAATATAAAATTAAAAATCTTACATGCATTCATTTAAATCCTAAATCAGCTATTTACAATTATAAATTCGAGAATGTCTAGTTCGTCAGATCTAAAATCTAAAAATAAAAACTCTTACATGAATTCATTTAAATCCTAAATCAAGTTCTTACAATTAAATTCAAGAAATCTCTTGTTCGTCAAATCTAAAATCTAAAAATATAAAAAAATAAAAATCCTAAATCAGGTTTTTACAAATAAGAATTCAAAAATCTCTAGTTCGCAAAGTATTTAAAAAATCACACAAGCATTCATTTAATTCTTTAATCAGGTTCTTTTTACAATTATGGGTTTAAGAAATCATAGGTCTATGACCTTGCAGTTTAGTGCTTTAGTACAAATCTGAAAAGACGAATTGTCCACTGTAAAAGGGCTTCATTCCGTTTAAAATCAACTATTACACGCCTTTCTAACATTACGGATTGCCTAAAAATATGTATTTTTTGTAAAATCAATAAAAATAAGTGGTCCACGGTAAAAATGAGCAAAAAGCCAATTAAAATGAGCCGTCACACAAGTCGATACGATTAATAGTTGGTGAAATATCCCCAACACTAACGATCTACATCTACTAGTTTCGGGTTAATTTGGTAAATCCATGGTCCATAACAAGAGAGGACTTCGCTCCAAGTCATTTGTGACCACCCACAGGTCTGTATCATAATCACTGGTGTGCCAGTTAAACCTAAACGCCTACGGTACCCATAAGTGATGTTGAAAAAATTCTTGTACATTTCAGACATTTTCAATTTTAAACACCGGTACCGAATTGGTACGACTACACGTGAATTCAGACTCCTTCCAATTTTTATTCCTATTCAAATAATAGCACAACAGTGCATTGTTTACATTTTAAAATTTCTATCTAGTTTTCCTTGAGCCATTTAATGCTTAGTGAAGTCTAATGTTTCTTTTAGATCACCCGGTACATTACGAAAGTGAATTAAAAATATCTGGGTGATTAATATTTTATAAGATAAAGCTGTCATCCTGTGAATTGTGTCTGCTCAAAAAGGAATGAGAGGAGTGGGATAAAATTACAAGTTAACGACTCATGCTTTCCATTCCGAGACATAGTTGAGTAACTTCATTTCAAATAATTACTTTTAATTATCAAATGTTTTATGTTATTGAACAATGTTTATTTATAGTGTAATAAGGACATGACACAATTTTCCCCCCATTCATTATATTCTCACTTTGCCAACAAAAGCCACTGCTACTCCAACCCCTACTACTCTCAGATTAGAGCACAGTATTCGAATGAAACCTCTAGGTTTACCGTGATATGGCGGGAGAATTAATTTAATAAGCCCTTTACCTACAGTATACAAGGCTTAAAGAGACACACAAGGAAACATACATGTGCCCAATCTTCTAAAGAATAAGTACATTGCATATGATAATGTATTTAGCACTTGTGTGCCTCCTTGTTTTTACTCTGGCTCTCACCAAACTAACCTGCTATTTCTCTTCAATATGAAAAAAAAAGAATATTATCTCGAGAGTTTAAACAACACAAGTCCCTTGAAAAAGTACAATGTTAATTAAGTACTATACTCATAAATTCATTAATTGGGAAGTATTATGTATCAAGTTTACGTCCTCTATGGAACTTGGCCGGAGTGTATATACGCTTTTACTCTGTGACGATGATAGTTGTAATTTGCTCAATGTGTTACGATATAGATTGAGATGTGTGTGCATATTAAAGTGCTATAATGTGCTTTATTCAAAACATAATGGTTATAATGTGCTTTTTTCAAAACATAATAGTTGGCGACGAGACATTGGGACTTGATTCACCGGTACAGATATAGGCTATATCATTGAAGTACGGTATTTACGTCAGGTCTGTTTCAACGTCCACGTGAGTGAAATCAAGAATCTGGCAAATCGACATGAAATTTACACAGAGTACTTGTAAACGATCCTAAGCAACTCATCGTATATTCAGCTGCGTGTGCCTGAATGCCACATATTCAAAATAATATTTATCGCAGTTCGAACTTTGACGTTATGCAATTTTTTTTCTCAAGCCCAGGACCATATTCGGTCATCGAACACTACCCAGTGTGTTTTAAATCGGTTATCTTGAAACATTTTATTATATTTGAACTGTGATTTTTAAAATTATTTCCACGTTCCGTCAAGATGGACGCAAATCAGTTTCAACAATTACTGAACATTTTTACCCATTCTCAAGAGAAGTTACTTGAAAGGTATCAAGCTCACCAGTCCGTCACAACCCCACAAGCCACTAACATCACACCTTTTGAAAATTTTGATGCTGAAAAGGAAAAATTTGTGTCGTATTTAGAACGATTTGAGAATTACACAAACTTCAACAATGCCACCGATCCAACAAAGAAAGCTCAATTCTTGTGTACATCAATAGGGGCAATTCATTATAACAATCTCTCTTCATTTTTAGGCCCTGATAAACCAATCAAGTATTTCAAGCAAATACTGTCACCTCAAGTCTCAACCGTGGTTTCCCAACAGTATATTTTTGAACATCAATCAACAAGAAAGTCAAAATATTGCAGGATTTGTTGCCACTCTTAGAAGCCACTTACTAGACTGTGAATTTTATATTCAGTGTACATGTGACGCCAGAATTTCAATCGCGGATGTTTTTCGTCGTGCACAACTTATACGTGGCTTGCGAGATAATTGGATAAGGTAGAAACTTCTTCAGTCTAATGACACGAAATTTGATGATATCCAGAAGAAGGCTATAGCCCTGGAAGCATCGCGGTTTGAGAGTAATCAGCTGTAATAACAGCTCACTGCACCGTCAGACAATGTAGAGGACACAAACAAACTAACAAAAACCACAGGTTCATATAATGACCGAAGTATGAATCAATGTAGCAGTGATACTCAGTCTACGTTTTGTTCAACAGCCTAGCCCAGGCTCTCGCTCACGTTCACAGTCCAGGGGCTGCCGTAGTTCTGTCAATTATAGAGCACTAGGTATTGATGGATTATGCCTGAATTGTGGAAATTCATACCACAGGTCAAGAGATTGTCGCACAAAGAGAACCTCTCTTAAATGTAGGTCATGTAGGAAAGTGGGACATGTAGCAAAAGTTTGTATAACTACACTTCTTCAACAGTCAAATACACACAACATTGCAACTGAGAACATAGATGACAACTTGCATGACCACCCCGAAATCAATTTCGGGATAGGACAACTGGAATGCATCGAAGATCTCTTTGACGTGGGACAAGAATCGGATAAATATTTTAACACTGTTTAACTCAACAATAAATCACAAAGATTTGAAGTCGACACGGGAGCAAAATATTCACTCATCCCAGAGAACGAATGTTCAACCTTGGGTCTTGGTTTGCCATTGCAGCCAACAAATGTCTGTTTTCGATCATATTCTGATCATGTTATCTAACCCAGAGGAAAAAATGTTGTCACAGTATCATACAAAGGAACAGAAATTGTTGCAGATCTTTTTGTAGTTCCGCAAGGCCATGCCGCATTGCTTGGTCGTGTTTGAATCAGAGGCCTCGGCCTTGATCTGAAGGAAATTGAGAAAGACACAAATCAATCATTTCACACTGAATCTGTCAACTCTGTGCAGTCAATTCGAGATATTTTATATCAGTATTAGTACAATCCTTGAAGAAAAAATTGGATGCGTTCCCAATATTGAAGTAAAACTGTAACTCAGAGAGGGGATGAAACCTGTCTTCAATCGTGAACGTGATGTCCCTTTTGCTCTTCGGGAACGCGTCTAAAAGGAACTCGCTTCATTGGAATCAGAAGGAGTTATTTCTCCCACAGCTTTAAATGATTTGGGATCGCCTCTTGTTGTTATCCCAAAACTGGATGGGGGAGTTAGGTTATGTGTCGACTACAAATGTGGAGAGTAAATTCAAGGTTGATTTCTGCAAACCATCCCATAAGACCAGTTAATGATGTTCTACATAGTCTTAGAAACTCAAAATTTTTCTGCAAGTTTGACTTATACAAGGCATATCTACATCTGAAGGTTGATGAAGAGGTAGTATGATTCAAACTATAAAGTGCGTTCAAAAAGTAACGAGCCGGAGGCATAATTACAGAATCCAGTACCTGTATGTTAGAAGTATTGGCCCTGGCTGTTGAGGCACTTGTCCCACTGTGTCACGAGGCGATGAATGGCTGTCTCATAAAATTCCCTGGGCTGCGATGTGAACCAGTTCCGCACGTACAGCTGGACGTCGACGTCCGAGGTGAATCGTTGGCCCCGCAGAGCCCTTTTCAGGGGACCAAACATGGCGTAATCACAGGGAGAGAGGTCTGGACTGTATGGAGGGTGCCCAGAACCTCCCATTTGAATTTCTGCATGAGTGCCGCGACTGTGTTGGCCGTATGAGGTCGTGCATTGTCGTGGAGCAGAATGACCCCACGGGTGAGATTGTCTGGTCGTTTTGTTTTGATCGCTTGGCGAAGGGTGGTCAAGGTTTGCAAGAAACGCTGGGCATTCAATGTTGTCCCGTGCGGCTTGAAGTGTATCAGAAGGGGGCCATCTTGTTCAAAAGAGAACGTCAGCATTACCTTCCCTGCACTCGTGTGGATGGCCTTGCCTTTTTTGGGTGGTGGTGACCCTGGATGCTTCCACTGAGGGCTTTGTCGTTTGGAATCTGGTTCGAAGTGATGAAACCATGACTCATCTCCAGCCACCACTCGTGCCAGGAACCCATTCCCTTCCCTCGCTTAGCGCTGCAGATGACCGAGACAGTGGGCCATCCGACATGCTTCCTGGTGTGGTTGAAGAATGTGGGGCACCCATTGGACACACACTTTGCGCAAGTGCAGTCGTTCCTTCATGATGGTGTGCACACGTCCGACGCTCAATCCGACCACGGCGGCTATGGTGTTCACTGTCACTCGGCGGTCCTGGGTAATGAGTGCATCAACCAGCTGGACGTTGTCATCGGTAATGCAGGGGGTTGCCCCAGACCAGGCATCATTGGCTAACAACACTCGTCCTTCCCTGAAGCGCTTGTGCCACGCCTTGACCATTGCAAGGGACTTGCAGTGTTCGCCGTTCACTTGTGACATTCGGCGATGAATGTCCGTTCCCCTACTCCTTCTGCAGTCAGAAACCGAACAACACCTCTTTGCTCTTCGGTTGACGCTTCCATGTCACTGTTTGCAATGCGACTGGCAGGGTTGGACGATCTGATGCATGCTGCTGGTCGCTTTGTATCGTCACGTGACGTGCACGCGTGCCCTCTAGCGACGGGCTGTGACCTTCCACGCTCTGGTCGGAACCACACCTCGTTACACACGCCACGATTAGCCGCTGTCGTCACCGGTTTGCGCATTCCTGCCTCCGGCTCGTTACTTTTTGAACGCACCTTATATATCCACTCACAAAGGAACCTTCAGGATGCACCGACTGAGTTTTGGCATCAAAACTGCCCCCTCAGAATTTAATAGGATATTAACACAGATCCTTCATGATCTTCCAAAAGCTGAAGCTTATTTTGACGACATCATAATACATGGTAATACGAAGGAGGAGTGCACCAAGAACTTAATAGCCTGTCTAGAACGGCTTTCAAAAAATAATCTGCATTTGAACAAAAGCAAATGCTCATTTTCAAGGAAAACATAGACTACCTAGGGCATATTGTATCATATAATGAGATCCGCAAGTCACCAGAGAAAGTTCAAGCTGTGTCACAATTGCCATGTCCTAAAAACATTGAAGAAGTGGGACGCTTCCTTGGTATGGTGACTTATTACGCAAAGTTTATTCCTAATTTTTCAACTAAGTCCCGCCCATTACGGCAGTTATTGCGGAAAGGTGAACTGTTTTTCTGTTCTGCAGCATGTGAAGCAGCTGTCTTGAATCTCAAGTCCGAATTATGTAGTGAACGTGTCCTTACCCCATTCAATCCATCACTGCTCATCATCTTGTCAACCGATGCCAGTCCTACTGGTGTTAGAGCAGTATTAACATATGAGATGGATAGCCAAGAAAGACCCATCGCCTATGCATCTCGTGCCCTAACACCAACAGAATGTAAATTACAGTCAGCTTGACCGGGAAGTGCTGGCAATAATTTTCGCAACAACACACTTCTACAACTATATTTTTGCAAGAAATGTCATTCTTGTGACGGACAATGAACCTCTGTCTCGTATTTTTCATCAGAACAAGGGCCTGCCACAAATGACATCCGCAAGGCTCCTAAGATATGCATCGTTTCTCTCCGGGTTTGACTACACGGTAAGAGTGAAAAACGGGAAAGATAACGAAAATGTTGATTGCCTATCCCGAGCCCCTGTTGCAACTACCTCGCCAAACATTGAAACATCAATAAATGCAGAAGTTTCACAACTCTGTGCTGAAACGATTCTTCAAGTGTCAAGTGAAGCCATTACGTAGGAAACTATCCGTGATGAGATTATGTTAGACACAGAACTTAGAGCCACCCTGCAACGTCTTCAAACTCAATCCTCGGATGAGGCATATACAGTTGAAAATGGTATTCTCGTCCGTCAAGACCGAATTGTTATCCCAAAGAAACTGCAACGAAAAATTTTGGAAGAGTTACATTTAACACATCTCGGCATTGTGAAAACGAAACAGTTAGCAAGACGATATGTCTACTGGCCGCAATTAGACAAAGACATTGAGAAGCATATCAAATCTTGTGAAGAGTGCTCGCAGACTCGTTCAAATCCACCAAAGGCTCCAATACACCCCTGGGATGAACCAGAAGAAAATTGAGAACGCATACACATTGACTTGATAACCACCATTTCTTGATGTGTGTTGACGCGAAATTCAAGTGGGTCGAAGTCCGAATAGTGAAAGACGTTCCATCTACTGCAACTACTATCAGTCTGCTTGACAATATCTTTACCGTACATGGGTACCCGAATGTCCTTGTGTCAGATAATGCCACTATCTTCACGAGTGATGTATTCAGATCCTATTGCAAGGAGAGAGGGATTTTTCAGAAATATATGGCACCAGGGCACCCAGAAACCAATGGGCTAGCCGAGAGAAACATCCAAACTTTGATGTGATGACTTCGTGCTGCTGTAAATGACTCGGCACCATTATCGACTAAGTTACAGAACATCTTCTTTCAATACAGAGCAACGCCATTGGCATGTCGACAGTCTCAAGCTGAACTATATTTGAAACGTCGGCTACGTATCCGGTTGGATACTCTAATTCCAAACCAAAAGAGCTTGACTACATCCAGTTTCTCGACCCCTGTTTGCTCTTTCAAAGATGGGGAGAGAGTGCAAGTCCGGATTCACCAGAAAAACCGTGATATTTGGCAGTTTGGTGTTATACAAACTAAACTCGGCCAGCGCCACTGTGATGTGAAATTGGATTCGGGACGAATTTTAAAGCGACATGTTGACCAGTTATTATCGACTCTCGTGCGAAAGAAAGATAAGCATGTCACTTTTGCTCCAACGAATCCTCCAGTGCTTGGTGTTCCAAATATACCAACACCAATCCAGTCAAGACTAGAGAATTATGATATACCTCCTGCAACCCACACTTCAGATGATACATGGCAGACCATCCTGCAACCAGATTAACACCCTGATCGGTACAGCCTTCCACCACCTGCTGATAATTATTTAAGAAGATCTGCCAGAGACAGGCGATCTTCTCAGTATCTGCAAGACTATGTGCCCAAATGAAAATGAATAGTTCCTTTATTTGTTTTATATAAGTGGGGGAGTTTATTATGTATCTAGTTTATGTCCTCTATGGAACTTGGGCAAAGTGTATACACGCTTTTACTCTGTGGCGATGATAGTTGTAATTTTCTCAATGTGTTACGATGTAGATTGAGATGTGTGTGCATATTAAAGTGCTATAATGTGCTTTATTCAAAACTTAATGGGAAGTGAAATCAAAATTGAGTATTAGATATTCTCTGAGTGTAATAACATGCCTTCAGTAATTTCACTATTTGCTAATATTCACTTTGTCATTTGTTAAAAGTTTCGTTACAGATGTGCCAACTTCTGGTAGCAATAAACTTGGTTAATTAGTCCAGTACCGGTAAAAAAAGAGATCCCTCCATTTGGAATTCTGTACACGATACATACACGCATCAAATAAAAGCTTTTGAATATTGCAATCCATGATTAAATTCCACGCAATGTATGATTATAATTTGCAAACATGTTTAGTAGCATAAAAAGTTTTAGTGTAAATTTAAACCAAAACACAGTGATCAGGATCTGATGATGGCTACTTGAGGGTCAAAAGGCGTAATCCTAAATTTGCCCCACTTAATAGAGATAATTAGCTAATACATGTATTTTTTCCAGGAGTGTATTTACATATTTATAGCTACAAATGACAATTTTTGGTAAGAGTTAACGTTTTCTTTTCAGTCACGTTTCACCGCAGTAACATTTTAAATATCCACCAAGAGGTACTGCTGAGCATAGAGCAAAAGTACAAGATGGCGCCCACTACATACCGAGTGTAAAAGTGCTCCGCAAGTCACCAGCCAAAACAGCCAGTTAAGTATCATTTATCAGTGTCCTCAGTGTGCTTATTTATTTGAACAAGCTTTTGTTGAGTGATTAATACAATAGTATGACCCTAAAGGCAGTAAACGAGCGTGTGAGTAAGTTTGAAAAGCGGATGGCTGAATTTCAAGCTCGCTTGGAGCAAGCTATGGAGGCCTCCACGATCAGTGCTACCAACCCCAGCGACACCCTGAATGTTCTCGCGTCAGACTTTAAGGACTTCCGAGAAGTAATTACTGCGGAACTGGACGAGATGAAGAAAGAGGTAATCCTCGTCCAGGAGCATCTCGAGAAGCAGGACATCCGGCAAGATGAGGCAGAGCAGTACAGTCAGAGAAACTGCCTTCTCCTCCACGGAGTACGTGAAACTCCCAACGAGGACGTATACGCGAAAGCAATCGAAACACTCTCTGGGAAACTAAATGTGACTCTGCAAATTGACAGTATAGACCGATGTCACAGACTGGGTCGCCAGCCAAGTACTGCTGCAGGAATCGTGGCCTCAGGGAGTAGGCCTATAATAATAAAATTCCTACGATACCACCAACGAGATCGTGTTTGGCGCGCCAAGCGATTGCTCAAAGGCACATCGTTATTAATAACCGAATCCCTTACTGCAACTAGGAAGGACATCTTAAGAAAAGCACGGGACTTTTGGGGATTACGTAATGTATCCACACAAGACGGCCGAGTTGTTGTCCACCTCAACAATGGCAGAAAAATAAATATTAACACACCTGCGGAACTAAAGTTGCACATTAATAGGCTAGGTGAAGGAAATGGAATATGTTCATAGACATGTGTACTAGATGTTACATTAGGTTTGCGTGTGCGATTGTGTGTGTGTGTGTTTAGTATTTAGGCAGTCAGCTGTTAGTTTCATCAGGAAGTCGAGGTACCGTTACGGTAAGTTCTTGACCCTGTGAGCATGCCATTTAGAAATAGTTCTGCTGTCCTTGTAGGAGCGAATTCACCCTCAGGCAATGACCGAGGCTCGTACAATAGAAATTCTCCCCTCCCTCCACTTTCACCAGCGCACGCTGGTACTAAGTTACAGGAAGCATTTTCAAACTGTCCTAGAACCTTACATTGCTGCCACCTGAATAGCCAAAGCTTACCAGCACACATAGATGAGATTACAGCAATATTCTGTGAAAACAATGTTCATGTAATAGGAATATCTGAGAGTTGGTTGTCTGAAACACTTCCGAATTGTGTGGTTCAGCTTGAAGGATATAATCTCCTTCGCCATGATCGAGCTGATAGGATGGGAGGCGGTGTTGCCCTTTATTGCAGAGATGATCTGAAAAGCAGGGTTATTTGTTCATCATCGTCCCTTGAGTTGCTGAGGACGGAGTTCATGTTTGTTGAGGTAACACTGAGTGAGCTGAAAGTATTGATAGGTATTGTCTATCGCCCATCTACTGTATCATACATTTCGGAGTTTGAAACTAGTCTGCTTAATTTACTGCCATCTTACGAACATGCCATTATTTTAGGAGATTTTAACACTAACTTACTAACCAAAACATACAAAGCAAAGGAACTTGAAGAGCCAACTAACTTCGTAAGCACAGTAAGCTACACTTCACATACACTAATTGATCTCATCATAACAAATAACCCACAGAAAGTAGTGACTCATGGTCAAATACCAGTGCCGGCTATATCCACCCATGACTTAATATACTTAGCGTATTCGCTCCGCGTTCCAAAGTACAGGACTAAATATGTTACATGCAGAAATATAAAGGACATAGACCCGGTATAACTGAAATATGATGCCTACAGTCTTCCATGGAACGACATATTGTTTTAGATCCCTTAGTTGGGGGTAGTTAGATCTAAAACGGATGTGTTATTGTGCTGATTTGGAGAGTGATTCCTAGAGGGGGGCAGCTTCCCGTAGCTGGGTAAGCTGACCAGTGTAGAGTGTTGTTTAGTGTTAGGATGCTAGGGGATGCTCTTATAAAGACGTAAGTGTATTTCAGGGTATGAACCTCTGTGTACAGGTTAATGTACTAGCCTCTCAGCTGGTTGGAGAGAGTTATATAACCGACGTGCGTGCGTCAGCTATGTGGGCGGCTCGCTGCTCGGGCCACTGCGGGAAGTATAATGAGACTTGAGCTAGCAACTATTTGGCTATTATTGTCACGGTCACTCGTGACGGGAATTAGGAAGGGCGTTAGGACGTGAATAGGCGTGTAATTAGTAAGACAAGTGTAGTGTACTGACCAAGTATTTATTGGTCAGTGAATATGGAATTGTGAGTCCCTTTTAGGGGAATGTAATAAATGTTATAAGTTTAAGTGTACAAGTTTGTGGAGTAGGTTACAAAATATAGGAACTCTGAACACTTCACTGATACTCACCGGGTGATAGCAGCCTGCAGTAGAGCCTTCGGCGACACACGGTATGACAGATAATGGAGAGAGAGTCTGTCCTCATTAAGGCCGTCCTCTTTATAGGTTTTGCTGTTGTACTGTCAGCATTCCATTGGCATAGCTGCCCCAGTTGGTTATAGTGTAGATGTTTATGGTGTGATGCAAGTGTTTGGCAAGCCTTCCAGGCTGGTCAGCTGCCCTTGCTGTAAAAAAGATGTTGTTCTGGACTTATGAGATTTGCCAGTTAGGGGTGGTTTTAATAGATGATGGAGGGTGGCTTCCAGGGGGTGCAGCCCCCTGGGGGCCTGTACAAGCCTCTTCCTCTGTTTAGTTCGCGTCCCCGCGAACGGGAACGGAACGTGGAGTTGGGGTGTCGTCGTAGTAGGTCGTAGTGGAATCTTCCTTGTGTCTGATCTTCGTTTCTTCTGTTCCGTGTATAGGTGGTGATGTCGTGTTGATGTAGGGATGTCGTGTAGATGTGAGATCAGTTCGTGTTCAGAGGGGTGGGTTTTGGGATATACATATACATTTGACATTTGAAAACAGTGCATGAGAAAAAAAATTGGCATTTGCAATATATAAAAAGTTCCACAAGAAAAATACATGGTTTTAAACATTATGTGATATATTGTTGTGCAGGGAGGAAAAAACCCAGGGCTGGACGAGTGATTGTGCCGTCCGCCTCTGTCTTGGGGAAAAAATTGCTCCCTGCAATGTGAAAGATGGAAGAAGTAGAAAAAATAGGTGTTCCAGGGTATAAGTTAAAGGAAATATTTAAAATATGTTTATTGTGTTGGGATAAAACGGAACACCTTTACAAATTGGGTCGTTAGAAGATAGAAAATGAAAGAAACAAATCATAATCATGGTGTACATGTGTTTGACAAGAATATGTGTGTTCACAATGTGTGGCATCATAATTTTGTGTGTAGTGCCTTTGAACAATATTGCCGTATTTTGTATTACATTATATTACATTATATACTTATATCTATCTATGTTAATTATTAATTATGCTATACCTAGACGGCCGTGTCTATTGTAACTTGCGTGCACGCTACCTTTTGTATTTAAGTGCCGTCCCACGGCTAATCCTGTCCGGCCGTTTCCCGGTGTAGCTTAGTGGTCGTGCCGCTGATATATACCCTTACTTTGTGAACCATTCTCTGTGGGCGAATGCCTTCACACTTGACAGTGAGAGTCGCCACCACAGATCGGTTGCGCCCTCATTGTCGTATTTTGCGTCTCATCTTTGACGCTTTGTGTTCTTTGTTTATGTTGATCTGTCAGCAAGCCTGATACCCCACAGGTATCAACCCTGCTGTTCAGATTTCTGGAGTGTAGCTGTAAAAAAATGGAGGTGTATGTGTTGGGTTGTGTGTGAGGATGAATACGAATTGCAAATACAAATTAGTGCGTAAAGGTGGTACACAATAATATCATGGCACAAATAACATGCTGCTGCTGTATGGCAGTGAAATCATAGTCACCAGTGCCATATTCCTGGTGACGACGCCTGAAAAATAGAGAGGTTAAGAAAACATATGAATATTGCATATCGGCTACTGTGTCAGTGTGTTCACTGGCTGAAGCTCTTTTTCCCCTGAAAAAATAGCATGATTAGTGTTAACCTGTGGCCACTATTAATGTCATGTTCTCTTTACACATGATTGTTTTACTTGATGTATGATCGGGCTTACCCTACACGGTGCCGTAATGTTTTTTCTTACTCTCAAAGTGTTTATATTAGTTTTAGTTAACCTAGTTAATCTAACTTAATGTATTATCGGGCTTACCCTGGCAATGAATTTGAGTCGCCAGGTGCCGAACGGCGTTATCTTAATCTAAAAAAAATGCCTTAATTATAAAACTATGCTGTATATACATGCCGAGTGGACCTTATTCTAAAGCCGAAATGTGCTGTGCCCTATTTTGGCAACAGCGCTTGTTGAATTTGCTTACATCTAAGAGACCTTAAAGATGGCGCTGTGACTTAAATACTAAAATTTAGATGGAGGCTGTCCGTTCGATTTCTCTCGCGGGGGTGCCCTTGTAGTACATTGTTGGGACCGGAACCCAACAATGCCTCGTAGTCCCCTCCGCCTTAATCCTAATTGTCGACACTTATGCTAATAATTATTAACTAGTATTAATATAGTCGCAGGCGGCTTACGGTGCCACTAAGCAAACCGTCTCGCCCGCTGTATTTGCCTGCTCATTGCCGTTGCCTTTGCATATGTTGTCGTTGTTGGATCTGCCCACTTTGACCCCTTTGAGGGCTCGCCATGCTCCTCATTTAATGCCCTTGGCTGCCCGCTGCGTCACCATTTATGTGGGCATTGGACATCGTCCAATGGCATAGTATCATCTTCGCCCTTATTGGCAGTAATAGTATTCTCTTCGCCTTTATTGGCAGTGATAGTATTCTCTTCGCCTTTGTTGGCAGTAATAGTATTCTCTTCGCCTTTGTTGGCAGTAATAATATTCTCTTCGCCCTGATTGGCAACAATAATACTTCACTCCTGCGCATAGGAGTCTCGCTTCTCGCTGTAGAAGCCCTGCTTACTTATATTTAACTAAAAGTATAGTCCTAGTTTGGTCGTCCCTAGGGTCAACTCCTGAGTCCGGCGTGGAGCTGGCTATTTCTCCCACCATCCTCAGAAAGTCTCCCCTGCAGGTCATGGCTTCGAGGACCGTGGCACATAGTGGGTGTAACATCTCTACGTCTTAGGGGCAGGCTAGGCACACCTAGGATTCCGAAGTTTGCCCGTGTCAGGTCATGAATGCCTCAACCTTACGTGGTTCGTCTTTTTGGTCTAGTCGTTAAGTTAACTAGGGTAAGGCTCATCATCGCCTTACCCGCTCTGCTCCATTGTGGTGCCTCTGGCCTTCTGCTTGTGTCGTTATCGCCAATCAGCGTGTTATCAGATTCCTTTTGTGTTATATATATATATATATATATATATATATATATATATATTGAACCCTTGCAAAGAAGCATATGAGACTCAGATTCGGGGCGTAACAGGTCATATTCGTAAGTTGCTGTCAGGGCGCTTCATTAACTTGCAGGGTAACATATAACAAAATAACATGCAGGAAAGAGTGAAGCCAGGGTTAAAACAACTGAATTTAATAACAAATCACCATATTTACATATAAACAATTAACAACAAAAACTCCCAATTGACTCCCGCTTAATAAAAATGCCAAAAACTTAGGCGATATCTCTGGAGAGATTAATTACCTGGACCAAGTGTCCTTAAATAAAACGATACCAAAAGTGACCATATAAGTGCGTACGCCGTTCTACATGCACCACGATGTGTACTTTGAATGCGTGATTCGTTATCATCCAGAATGACCCTTCAAACAACGAATCCGCATTTCCTAGAGCTAGACCGACACAAGGGAACACAACTACAATACTTAAATTAAACCGACACTTCCTAAATCTACTATACACAAACACAAAATTTTCCGTGTGAAAATTGGACTTAAATTGCCGTAGCAACATTTACTGCCTAAAATCTTAGGACTTCTCACACAAATCAACACAAGTACATTAACACGTGACCAATAGAAAAATACTCAAATGACCGCTGTCAAAATTTACAAATACTCTACCACTACACCAAACGGGTGTGACAAACAAAAATTACATGAAATCGAGTCATCAACAAAGCAACAGGCAAACAGCCAACATTTACGTTAATCACAATATTCTTATCCATACAAGGTACAACAATCCGTTACACACATGGCGAACTCCCCAATTAATTATGGCTTAAAAATTAGCCATCGCAATGAACAGGTTTGCTACATGAAAGCTTACAGGGTTCAGTCGGACAAAAGGACTGCCTATCAAAATAAGTCACAGGCAAAACGGGCGGTTGTGGAACTCTGCATGTCTGTCAACCCACGTGTCAATAACCTCGACCTCCCAGAGCATGGGGTCGAACCTCGAAGAAATGTGCCCCAAAGCACAATAATACGTGTGTGTCAGAAAAACATATGGACAAGAACCAGCAGTCTCCCAAGAGCACTCTGTCTTTCCATCTAAAAATACAACAGCAGCAAAAAATATATAAGGGCGGTAGGACAACTACCTCCTCCTCACATAGAATCAACACACACTAGACACATCAACACACACTGAATCACACGTATGGGTTGTGACAGACCCTGAAATAAAAGACACAAATAATATCCACATGCTGGCGCCATCGTTCTATGCCGTGACTAGTCACCTGAAAAGGACTCAAGAAAAATCTATCAAATTAGAACGAAGGTGTTCTACAATTACTTTTAAGTTGGTGCACTCGGCTACCCTAACATGAATAATAACCTGTTCAGCAAAATGTTTTACAATCATTTCCTCCCATTCCTATTTCAAATATTAACGTTAATAAAGCACCATTTATCGAATGTAACGGGTTCCGCAATTGCAAGGATAAAAATCACGCACGCACGCCGCGTACATTACATATGACTCAAGAAAAAAAATCAAAATATCAACAAACACTTTGGCCACGCGCCAACGGACATTTAAACATATAGTGTCGGTACAAGAAAAACAGCTAAAAACAGGAAAGAAAAACATGACTATTTACAAAGTTCCCCGGCCAAATCTAACTACATAATTGAAATAATCCAATTTTAGTACATCACCGCTTCTGCATGTAGGATTAAGGACATCCTCCTCAACCCATTGCCCTATGGACAATTTAGCACTCCATAGTAGTCGTCTGCGTTGATTTCTTGAAGCTCATCCCAACTTCAAACCACGTGCTGATCATCTTGGTCTCGACTCCTTGGCAGAAAAGTTCAATGTTAAATATTTGCCTATCTATAATCGCTTGCAGGCTACTCAGTTCACCCACAATTGTCCTACTGCGATTAATAGCGAAGACTGGCCCTAATTATATCGCACATACGCACTATAAAAACACATACAATACACACAATTTATACATAAAATATACATCTCGAGTCCGCGCCACTGGCTCGTTAACAAGTTCAAAATCCTGGCTGCACTCGCAGTCGCTATCTCGTCCGGTATTTCCGTCCCGTCTTATGGACTTCGGTTCTGGTAAGCGCTAATGAGGGTGATACGATACTTCCCCCTTAAAGTTGAACTCGTCGTCTTTAAAAGAATGTTACAGTTTATCACGCGCTGGCGTGAAATATTTAGATCACACAACTTAGTTGATTTTAGAACAAAATGTATTATAGCTTATAAAATTCGGTACTGCAAACGCTGCGACTTTAGCTCCCCAGAGCTCAGAAAATAAAATTAGCTTCACTGATTTTAGAGCGTAAAAATCACATTTCAAACTGGCGTGGAGTATACCTCTGAAGGCTCCACACAATAAGACTTAGATAAATTCGAGCGTCAAAATCACACTTCAAACTGGCGTGGAGTATGCCTCTGAAGGCTCCACAACTGATTACTCAGATTGGCGTCAGGCCAAACTATTTATGAGAAACTGACAAGGGCGGTGGAGTGGGGCGGAGTCGGATAAAAACTTCCAGAGTTTTTGTCTCACAAAGATGGGGCTAGTGTCATTCTTCTCTAAATAAATCCAACGTCTCAAATTACTCGAGCGGAGATTAATCCGTTCGGCGGTTCCTTAGATACACACTTCCGCGCGCTTTTTACTACTGACGCCGTCCACCTCGTGGTCACGGCTTGGTCTCTTGCGATTGGCTGATTCAATCGTATGTTCGTTGAGAGGACCTCGTGATTCTCCCTTTATGTCTCCAATTTTGGTACAGTAGTTGCACAATTTGGCCTTGAACTCGACTAATTCTGGCCGTCCCCAGGAATAGCTACCAACTCAGCTTCTGTTGCAATCGTTACGAAATGCTGGCCTCCCTAATATCCAAGTCGACTTCCTTATGTGCTGCCTGGGCCGTTGTAATAATAATAATAAATATGAATACTTATTTATCGAAGATCAATAAGGGTTCATTTATCCTCAGCAAGGTTTTGAAATTCGAAACAATTTATTGGTTTGGATTTCAAAAACAAAATCCACTGTAGTAGCAACACATCTCTTTAAATCTCACTCAGCTGCTCGAGTGTATGCCCCTCTGACTCAATTAGTGTGCTCCCTTCTCGCTGGAATGTCATTCATATTTTCATTAGGTCTCCCCCTTCTCCTCACGTAGTTGCCACTCCCGTCGTCTCAGCTGCTCGTTGTTTACAAACAAAGTGCGTACTCACGCGCTCCCCGTGGATTTGAGTGTTTGCTTTCAAAAAAGAAAAAAAATCTGGCAATACAGATTCTGCATAATCATCTTTCCTAATCATCAAATGGTTCCCTTCTGTAGTACGGTTTCAAATTGGCGCTATTAAAAACAGATTTTGCACCAGTGCTCACTTCTTCTAATCTGTAGGCATTGTTACCCAGATTCTTAATTACCCGGAAAGGGCCAATGAATTTCGGACAGAACTTGGCGAAGACTTTGTTCTTAGGGTCGGATATCGGTGGTCTACGAACCAGCACTAATTCTTGTTCTTGTAACTCTCGGTGAAACTTCTTTCCTCGGTACCGTCTCAGCCTTCGGTCCGCTTGGTTCCTCATGTGCTCTCTCGTTCGCTGGATTCGCAAATCATGCGCTAATAATGGATCCCTTGGGCAAGGAATGATCTTGTCCCAAGTTCTTTCCGGCCATATGTTGTGGTGTACAATCAGTGGGACATGACCCGTCGACTCGTGCTTAGTAGTGTTCATGCACATCTCAATTTCCCCTACTTTGTCTACCCATTTATTGTGTTCGTTAGGAATCATTACTCTGTAGTATTTAGCGACACAGCGAATTGTTCTTTCGCTCGGATTTCCACAAGGATGACGAATACTTGAAAATATGTGTTTGATTCCTAGGCTCTCCAAACCTTGCCTAAAAACATTGCTTGTGAAATAGGTACCGTGATCTGATAGAATGGATTCCGGCTTCCCAAGCATCGGAATGACTTTGTTCTTAATTCGACTAAGGACTTGTCTTGATGTTGTCTTCTGAATAGGACATAGCACGACCATCTTCGAAAATACATCGACACATACCAAGAGGTGTCGGCATCCACGCTTTCCTTTTACTAAAGGACCAAAGCAATCAATCGCGAGCATCTCGCATGGTTTCTGCGGTAATAGTGGTCTTGGAGGTTGTTTCAGAATAAAGTTGTTCGGCTTTGTGCGCTGACAAGCGTCACACGTTCTAATTACTTCAACAATGGTGAATCTCATCTTGGGCCAAGTAAAGGTCTCCCCTATCGTAGCTTCAGTCTTATCCGTGCCGATATGTGCTAGGCTCTCGTGAACATGCCAAGTTAATCCCCTCTGTAGTGATGCTGGAACTAAGATCCGCAGTTTAGTATGATGCTCATCCACGTACTTATGTAACAAGTTATTCAAGTAGTGAAATCTCGCTTGTTTAGCACTGGCTTCCCGGTACTCCGGTGAATTTGGTTGTAACTCCTTCCTATAGAATTTTATCATCATCATAATCCATGGGTCAGCTTCTTGCTCCTTCCGAATATCCTTCAATCTTGCCAAAAACTCACGAGCCTTAGGTGTCAAGGTAATATTGTGAACTTCCGCTGTTACTTCGTTTCCGTCCTCAGGGTTTCTACTCAAGGCATCTGGTATGACGTTCAATTTCCCAGGACAATGCTCTGTTGTAATGTCAAACTGCTGTATGTAGATGGACCAGCGCGTAACTCTCTCACTTGCTATTGTTGTCTTAAATAAAAATGTCAGTGCATGGTGGTCGGTTCTAACAATGATGGAATAACCATAGATCATCTTGCGCCACTGTTGGAGAGAATATAGAATTGCTAGTAGCTCAAGTTCCGTAACTGTGTAGTTCCTCTCATGTTTCCGTAATTTACGACTCGTAAATGCCAAATAGGATTTCTTCTTGGGTTCTTCAGCGTCCTCTTGGTACAGCATAGCACCAATCCCAATTAACGAAGCATCTGCTTGAATGATAAATTGTTTCTCAAAATCCGGATATCCAAGTTTCACACAGTTTTCCAATAAATCCTTCGTTGCTTTAAAAGACCTGTCGCACTCCTCGTTCCACGACCATCGATTCGCTTTCTTCAACATCTCCTGCATAGGCGCTACTGTTTCTGTGTAACCAGGGCAATTTTCTTTGAAGAAACCTGTCACTCCCAAAAATGCTCTAACATGTTTGACTTTGGTAGGTGTGGGAAATTTCTTAATAGCATCAATCTTGGCTGGATTAGGCCGCACGCCCTCGACATCAATTATATGTCCCAAATATAAAATTTCGCTCTGGCAAAAATGTGACTTTTTTAAGTTGATCTTGAAGTTCATGGTTCTCAGGTTGTCCAGCAGTTTATTTAAATTTATCAAGTGTTCTTCCATTGTCTCAGAAGCGATTAATATGTCATCAACATATCTCGTGGTGAAGTTCTTGACCTCCTCAGTCAGATTTCTATCGAGTGCTCTAATGAGTGCACATCCCGCAGTTTTCACGCCAAAGGGCATTCGACACCAGATATAACTTTGATTATCGAATAAAAATCCCGTCAACAGTTGGGATTTTTCTTCAAGTTCAAGATGGTGGAAACTATTCGTCAAATCAACACTTGAGTATATCTTCGTCCCACGGAAGCCTTTCAAAACATCTTTGATCCTCGGTGCTTGGTCGTGCTCAACTAGCAGTTTGCTATTTAAAACTCGCGCGTCTAGGCATAGCCTAATTGATCCGTTTGGCTTGGTCACAGCCAATATTGCGTTCAGATAAGGAGTTGCAGCTTTCCTTATCATGCCAGAATCTAATAAGTTAGTAATGATATCCCTCACCTGAGAAAAATGCTTCTCTGGGATCGGGTACAATTTACTTTTAAATGGGGTCCAATCTGTTACCTGCATCGCATATTGAAAATTTAAAACTTTCCCAGGTACGGTGTCAAACGCTCCTTTATGTAATCTTAAAATTTCTTCCAATCTTCTTCTATCAGATTCCCCTACGATGGCTTCCTTATGTCGCTCCTGAAGTAGAATTTCGAATTTGGTTCCGCCCATTTCTTCTTCCGCCAAATGCACCCAAAGTTCCTGCGAAATATCTCGGCTGTCCATTTCTAGCACTGCTGTCTGGTTAACTTGCTCTCCCCTCAAGATCTTATCTCCGGCCTCATTAGTGCATTCCTCAACAACCCAAGTATTTGCCTCTCTCTCCAGCGGATTCTCTTCCATATTTAAACCCACATGATCCAATCCTTATACTTGTTTGAAGCTTACAGTGTTGTTATGTAAATCAATTACAGCATGAAAATCGCAGATGAAGTTGGCTCCTAAAATTATATTGTAGTTCATCTTTGGAATAACAATGAATGTTTGTGAAAAAGTATGGTTCAATATTTCCAGATCTAGAAATGCTTGCTGTTTACAATTCATAGTTTTGTCAGGAATGACACCTCTGACTTTCATTAGCGGTACCGGCATAATAGGAACAGTCTGTTTTTTTGCTATTTCTTTTATCAAAATTTCAGTGACTAAGCTCACCTGGCTACCTGTATCAATCAAACATCTCACCCTCATACCTCCAATATGCGCGTAAATAATTGGTAGCTGTCTGATAACATTTTCACGGTTCTTCACCACTTCCTCCAGGCAGTCGTCTGGGAATGCTACCCACTCTTCTATATTGGCCACTATCATCTCTTCTTGCTCCCTGGCGATCTCCGTTTCTAGCCTGTCTCCTTTCAGTTCATTTGGTTTTTTTTTTATCCCGGGCCCCATTAGATGTGTTTCGCCGGTTATCATTCTGTCGCTCCTGTTGCCTCAGTAAACTCTCTGCCCCCTCTCCTTGATGGTTGTCTGGGCTCTGTCTGTTCGCCATGGCACGCCCCCACTTCTCCTTCTCCGCTTCTTCATTACTTAATTGATCCAAGTATTTACGGGATTCAATATATCGTTCGTCCCAGTTATTCCTATAATCCCCTCTGTTTTCTTGGCGATAGTCCCTGCCGTTACTCCATCTACCATCTCCATTTCTTTGGTAAGGTCTACCTTGTCTCTGGTTTCCCCTCCAATTCGTGTATTCCCGCTGGTACGTCCACTGATTATTTTGATTTTGGTTATTCTGATAATATCTCCCGCGGTTATTCTGATAATTCTGATTGTTGTTATGGAACTGGTTTCGGCCGTCAAAATCTTGTCTTCTTGGCGTGAACTGTGTCCCTGTGGACTGTGTCTTACTTTGGTTCCCCTGGCCGTGGTTATTTTGGAGTCCCTGAACTACCTCTGCCGTGTTGACACATTCCAAATTCCTTCTTCCTGTCTGTGGGCTTACCATACTCGTCTCATCTAAGTGTCTGAGTAATTCTTCGGCTTGGACTGCGGTCTGAATATTTCCTGCGACTAATAATTGTTGGATATGCATTGGGAGTTGTTTTCCGATGGTTAGAACCATATTCGGCTCGCTAGGCGGGTCATCAAAATCCCTGAATTTTACCAATTGCTGACTGAAGAATTCTGAAAAACGGGTTGGATGTGTACTGTGGTATTTGCGCGTGTACAGGTCCATTCTTAACCCTTGCTGTAACGAAGGACTCCAAAACTTCTTCAAAAACGCCTCGCGGAATTGAGCCATGTCTATAAACGTGTACTTGAAACTTAAAAACCAGGTCAGGCTAGGTCCTTCTAAAAATTTCTCCACCAGTCTTAATTGTTTCTCCGGGCCGATGTGTTGGTCATTAAAGTAGTCAGTTAATTGCCGTAGAAATGCTTTGGGAGTAGTTCCTGAATGTTCTTTAAACTTATCGGGCTTAAAATCATTACCCCGAATGACTTGGATGACTTGGGCTGGTGCCAAGTTCGGTTGCGGAGTTGAAGTCTCCCCCCTGTACTGCTGGAATGCATTAGTCGTTAGTCTGGGACTTTGACCCCGACTCGTGTCCTCAGCCAACTTCGAACCTGCCGGACTTCCAATACTTGTTTGCTTTTCCGGAATATTTTCGTTTGAAAATAATGTCGCATTCTCTAACGATCTAACCTCGTTCTTTATGATTAATTCTGAGTGTTCCTGTAATTTCGACTTCATATTTTCCTCCAGTGCCTGCATTCGCTTTAAAACTGCCAGCCTGTCTTCCTTATTCGCATGAGCCTGCTGGTCCCAATCTCGCCGGATCCTACTTTTTAAGCTATTTATTTTCTCCTCGTTCCTCTCCTGATTTTTCTCTAGCTCTTCACGTATCCGTTCCTGCGTTTTTACTAGTTGTTCTTCCAAATTATCCTGAGTTTTGACGAGCTGCTCCCCTACTTCTTGTCTTATGACCTCCTGTGTGTTTATTAGCTGGCCTTCCATCTCTTTTCTTATGATCTCTTGTGTTCTGCCTAATTGCTCCTCTAAATTTTCCCGCAAGTGTATCCGCTCGGTTTCAGCCTTAACTTCGACTTTATCTATTTCCTTTATTAATTCCAGCACGTTGTTATCTACCGAATTAATTTGCTGCTGTAGTTTCTCTTGGGTTTTCTTCACTCCCGCGGTGTTACTGACACATGCTGCCTCTATCTGCTTGAGTTTATCTGCCACCATCTCGTCAAATTGTACTAATTTGTTATCAAATTTCGCCTCCAATTTCTTCATTTCGCCTAACTGTCTGATGTTGTTTTCCGCAACCTCGCCTGCCAGTTTCTCTACTTTTTGAACGCTCTGATTAATATCATTTGTGATTTTTCCTAACTGTTCGGTTTGTGTTACCGCCTGTTGTGACAATTTGTAGTTTAGTTCATTGAATTGTTTGTCAGTGTCTAATTTCTGGACTTCTAACTGGACCGAAATGTTACCGCTCATATCAAGTAATTGTTTTTCATTGTGCTCACGCTGAGCTTCTAATTGTTCTTTTAATTGTTCTTCCGTCTTTACGGACATCTGCACTAATTGTTCTTCCGTTTTCGCGGACATCTGTTCTAATTGTTCCTCCGTTTTCGCGGACATCTGTTCTAATTGTTCCTCCGTTTTCGCGGACATTTGGATCGACATCTGCTCTAACAATACCTTTATCTCATCAACAATCGCCATTTCACGCACACAAATATATTCAGAGAAAAACAGGGTTATGGGCTAAGGTTTCAGCCCTATACGCACATACATGTCACACATTTAAATATTACTGGCTCTAATTTAATGAAAATTTCAGTAACAAAATTTACTGAATACAATGACATTTATTCCCAAACAACAAAATAACCCCTAGTGATCTGCTTTTAAATTCCTAACCAACAGAATTTACGAAACACCAATTAACCGAAGTCAATTAAATGTCAAATATAAGGCAACATCTTCCTGCTTTGACTGAGTTCATCAATAATGCAAATTTCTAATTTTAATGTGGGCGCCAGAACAAGTTTATAACAAATACCAAATCAAATTCTAACCTTGTTCAATATTTCTAACTTTAGGAACTCAGTGATTTTACTAATGCACATGGCGGTACAACATCGCCTCCATTTACTGAATTTACATGTCCGCTTGACCTGGCATCATTTCTCAACGAAATAAATATGAGATCAGCGAAGCAACAACAACAACAATCCCCACTTGGGCAGCCATTTTTGTTTTATGAACCCTTGCAAAGAAGCATATGAGACTCAGATTCGGGGCGTAACAGGTCATATTCGTAAGTTGCTGTCAGGGCGCTTCATTAACTTGCAGGGTAACATATAACAAAATAACATGCAGGAAAGAGTGAAGCCAGGGTTAAAACAACTGAATTTAATAACAAATCACCATATTTACATATAAACAATTAACAACAAAAACTCCCAATTGACTCCCGCTTAATAAAAATGCCAAAAACTTAGGCGATATCTCTGGAGAGATTAATTACCTGGACCAAGTGTCCTTAAATAAAACGATACCAAAAGTGACCATATAAGTGCGTACGCCGTTCTACATGCACCACGATGTGTACTTTGAATGCGTGATTCGTTATCATCCAGAATGACCCTTCAAACAACGAATCCGCATTTCCTAGAGCTAGACCGACACAAGGGAACACAACTACAATACTTAAATTAAACCGACACTTCCTAAATCTACTATACACAAACACAAAATTTTCCGTGTGAAAATTGGACTTAAATTGCCGTAGCAACATTTACTGCCTAAAATCTTAGGACTTCTCACACAAATCAACACAAGTACATTAACACGTGACCAATAGAAAAATACTCAAATGACCGCTGTCAAAATTTACAAATACTCTACCACTACACCAAACGGGTGTGACAAACAAAAATTACATGAAATCGAGTCATCAACAAAGCAATAGGCAAACAGCCAACATTTACGTTAATCACAATATTCTTATCCATACAAGGTACAACAATCCGTTACACACATGGCGAACTCCCCAATTAATTATGGCTTAAAAATTAGCCATCGCAATGAACAGGTTTGCTACATGAAAGCTTACAGGGTTCAGTCGGACAAAAGGACTGCCTATCAAAATAAGTCACAGGCAAAACGGGCGGTTGTGGAACTCTGCATGTCTGTCAACCCACGTGTCAATAACCTCGACCTCCCAGAGCATGGGGTCGAACCTCGAAGAAATGTGCCCCAAAGCACAATAATACGTGTGTGTCAGAAAAACATATGGACAAGAACCAGCAGTCTCCCAAGAGCACTCTGTCTTTCCATCTAAAAATACAACAGCAGCAAAAAATATATAAGGGCGGTAGGACAACTACCCCCTCCTCACATAGAATCAACACACACTAGACACATCAACACACACTGAATCACACGTATGGGTTGTGACAGACCCTGAAATAAAAGACACAAATAATATCCACATGCTGGCGCCATCGTTCTATGCCGTGACTAGTCACCTGAAAAGGACTCAAGAAAAATCTATCAAATTAGAACGAAGGTGTTCTACAATTACTTTTAAGTTGGTGCACTCGGCTACCCTAACATGAATAATAACCTGTTCAGCAAAATGTTTTACAATCATTTCCTCCCATTCCTATTTCAAATATTAACGTTAATAAAGCACCATTTATCGAATGTAACGGGTTCCGCAATTGCAAGGATAAAAATCACGCACGCACGCCGCGTACATTACATATGACTCAAGAAAAAAAAATCAAAATATCAACAAACACTTTGGCCACGCGCCAACGGACATTTAAACATATAGTGTCGGTACAAGAAAAACAGCTAAAAACAGGAAAGAAAAACATGACTATTTACAAAGTTCCCCGGCCAAATCTAACTACATAATTGAAATAATCCAATTTTAGTACATCACCGCTTCTGCATGTAGGATTAAGGACATCCTCCTCAACCCATTGCCCTATGGACAATTTAGCACTCCATAGTAGTCGTCTGCGTTGATTTCTTGAAGCTCATCCCAACTTCAAACCACGTGCTGATCATCTTGGTCTCGACTCCTTGGCAGAAAAGTTCAATGTTAAATATTTGCCTATCTATAATCGCTTGCAGGCTACTCAGTTCACCCACAATTGTCCTACTGCGATTAATAGCGAAGACTGGCCCTAATTATATCGCACATACGCACTATAAAAACACATACAATACACACAATTTATACATAAAATATACATCTCGAGTCCGCGCCACTGGCTCGTTAACAAGTTCAAAATCCTGGCTGCACTCGCAGTCGCTATCTCGTCCGGTATTTCCGTCCCGTCTTATGGACTTCGGTTCTGGTAAGCGCTAATGAGGGTGATACGATACTTCCCCCTTAAAGTTGAACTCGTCGTCTTTAAAAGAATGTTACAGTTTATCACGCGCTGGCGTGAAATATTTAGATCACACAACTTAGTTGATTTTAGAACAAAATGTATTATAGCTTATAAAATTCGGTACTGCAAACGCTGCGACTTTAGCTCCCCAGAGCTCAGAAAATAAAATTAGCTTCACTGATTTTAGAGCGTAAAAATCACATTTCAAACTGGCGTGGAGTATACCTCTGAAGGCTCCACACAATAAGACTTAGATAAATTCGAGCGTCAAAATCACACTTCAAACTGGCGTGGAGTATGCCTCTGAAGGCTCCAAAACTGATTACTCAGATTGGCGTCAGGCCAAACTATTTATGAGAAACTGACAAGGGCGGTGGAGTGGGGCGGAGTCGGATAAAAACTTCCAGAGTTTTTGTCTCACAAAGATGGGGCTAGTGTCATTCTTCTCCAAATAAATCCAACGTCTCAAATTACTCGAGCGGAGATTAATCCGTTCGGCGGTTCCTTAGATACACACTTCCGCGCGCTTTTTACTACTGACGCCGTCCACCTCGTGGTCACGGCTTGGTCTCTTGCGATTGGCTGATTCAATCGTATGTTCGTTGAGAGGACCTCGTGATTCTCCCTTTATGTCTCCAATTTTGGTACAGTAGTTGCACAATTTGGCCTTGAACTCGACTAATTCTGGCCGTCCCCAGGAATAGCTACCAACTCAGCTTCTGTTGCAATCGTTACGAAATGCTGGCCTCCCTAATATCCAAGTCGACTTCCTTATGTGCTGCCTGGGCCGTTGTAATAATAATAATAAATATGAATACTTATTTATCGAAGATCAATAAGGGTTCAATATATATAAAAATATAGTGTAACCTGTAAATAATTTGCTGTGTATGAAATGTAAAATTTTTCAAGTGTTTTGGGGTTGTAGAAACTTCTAAGTGCATAGCCTACTTCAGGTCTACTGTGCTATGTCGGATTTCCAGCTGTAATGCTCTGTTAACTTTCATGGAGGCGTTAGTAGGGTTTATAGCGTTAGGTTCCCTGTTATTAGGATACGGGGGTATTATTCGTTGAATAGGTTTGAAGCAAGGTAGGAGGGGGTTGCGCATCTTTGGGCTTCATGTAAATGGTGGCCTAAAGCCGGTGATGCTACCAGGATGCTTCTACAATGAGTGGACGGGGGTAGGTATTTCCCGGGATTGCAAAAATTTAAAAATTCCATGCAGGAGTAATACTAATAATAACCCAGGTGTGTGGGTGGGATATTCCATGCATGTATCTGGATATGAGGCGTATCCGCACTCATGTAAGGATAGGTATCGGTCAGTGTATAATAATATTATGTCCCTTTCATGCGGGGTTATTTAATAAAAGAGAATTGTTAGTATATAATTTTGGCCTCATCTCTTACTTGGAGATGCGCATTACGCTTAATTGTCGTTTTCCGACACACCCCTAATCCTCAGGTGTTAGCATTGAGATCCAGGGCGTAGGAAGCCCTCTCTTTAAACGCATGAAGTCTATCAACCCCGATGTATATTTTGTCATGTAGTGTAGCTTTTTTATCGTGTCTGTATGTCTGTGTTGGTTAATGTTGTAATTGGGAAGGTTATGGAAGGGGAGTAGTGTAGTTAAATGGTAGCCTGTGGGTGGTATATTGGTAATCCTGCTGGGATTGTCCACCTATGCTCCTGTCGTCCTCCCTTGGTCCATGTCTGCTTTCTATCCGCTTCTTGGGATAGTAAAGTGTGGTGACGCTGTGACGTCACGGCCTAATCTGGTCTCCCATTTGTAGTGTTAATGTAGCAAGTGATCGTGGTGTGCCTGGCCATGTCCTGATAGCCTGTAATGATTTTTTTTAGAAATAAAATCGAGAAAAGAAGTTATTAGGGGGGAGGTCTTGTTTCCTCAGAGACCCTGTCTGTATTTGCCCCTGATTAGTGAGCGCGTATGTATGGGACTATGTTCCGCTACCCCATGCGGGTGGGAGGCCTGTTATCGGCTAAGTCCTATCGTGTATCGCGTGTCTGAGTGTCAGATGGCGCGTGCAACTTGTCAACATCTTTGTAGATATGTCCCTGTGGCCCTAAGATAAGTCCGGCTTATTATGTCTGTACATTGCTAAATGTCACAACTGTTGTAGCAGTGCTGAAAAATGTATGGCATTATAATTGGTTTGTGTTTGTGATTTCATGGTCACTCCCGATATAACAATAGTGTCTGTCGTCGGCAGTGTTGCAATGCAGCGGAATCTACAAGTCAGTATTTTCGTCATGTTGTGCTTTCATTTGTTTGTGTACATGAAGTCTCTGACATTGCGTATGTTGGCTGTCGGAACGTGACTTCTTGCCATTATGTGAGTGTTGTCACTGGTTGGGATTCCGGGTGGGCCAATGTGTCAATTCGTCCTATTTTTGCTAGTACTGTTGTGTGGACATTATTCCATAAGACTTTTTGCCTTATGAAATTGCTATACCTGTGTTTGGGAAATCTATTTCCTATGTCAGGTGTAATCGAAATATTTGCACGGTGTTTGGCCGGAGGAAATGTGGTATTACCTGTTTATGTACTTGTATGGGCCAATTTCGGTCTAATTGGGAGTCTAGATAGTTGTTTTCCACGGTGTCCGATTTTTACTTGGGCATTTGGACCCGCAATCTCATGTAATTCTCTGTGTTCTATGTCTGCGTTGTCTGTTGGTTTTGAGCGCCCCTTGTATGTATTTTGATTGTGTTTTTCGTACCAAAAATACCATTGGTTAGTTAGTTTTTGGTATGGGTGTATTGTGTTGTTATGAGTTCGGACCCGGCTTGCTGTAAGGACCTGGTATTACGATATCTGTGCCGTATGTACTATGGCACACGCATCGTGTACTTAAGGCATGCGGATAAAAATACGCCTTGGCATGAGAAGTTTGGATCTTCTTGAATTCTCCCCGTAGTGTAATTTTGGAAGTTATGGGGTTCTGGACTTGGCGTAAATGAGTGTGTATGTCCCAGTTCAGCCTGGAGTGCTCTTAGCCTGTCTGTGCCAGCCAAGGTCGCCCACGCGGAGCGTGTTATCGCTGAGCGCGACAGTATTGAATTACAATGGCGTGTGCACTCACTTGTTAGTTGTCTGGCTCCGTTCATGTTTCCGGCACGTGTATGTGTGTCTGGGCCTGAGTGCTATCTCTGTAGTTGCGAGTAGGGCTTTCCGTAATATAAAAGAACCTTCCACTGAATACATTCGTGTCCCCAAGTTTTGTGTTAATGTAGCGTGGGTCGAATATATCCCTATTAAGTGTACTAAATGTCGTTATGCACGAGTGTCTCCGGGCCGCTAGTCGCGTGTTTGGTGACTAGGTGTCGGAGGTGATTTGATTGTTTTCCGCGTATGAATATCTGTTAGTGTAACTGTCCCTTATTTTCCTATCCTGCAACTGGATAGCTACCCGACCGTACATTCCTGGTATTCAGAAGGTTACGGGTTCGAGACCGTCTTTAACCTGAGTAATTATTTCTGGTGCCATTCAGGCTTGTGTCTTCTGGACAGTTGTGTTAGCGTATTAACTTGTTATGTGGCAATGTGAATTGGCTGTGTGCCGTCCAAAAATATGTAGGCTTTCCCTAAGTCTGGGGTCTTCACCCTATGGTGTTTGTGTTTTAGCTTGCGTGTTGTTATGGAGGTGTGAAAAAGTCATGTTTTAGGCAGTGTAATGTGTCACGTATGCCTGTGGATTAAATACATACAGTTCAACTTGGCTAACTTTCCTTTCTCGGGATTAATGAATGAGGCAGAAAAAAATGAGTTATGCAACGCTCCGAATTAAGAGAGCACTTTGAAAAGGGTGGCGAAAATATATTGTATCTCGCCTGCACACTGCTTTATGCTTATTAAAGCGGGTTGCCAGGCGGCGGTAGTCTGTAAAAATTGTGTCGTAAACAATATCAAAAATGTTTAAAAATGAGAAGTAGGACCTGAGTGTACTATCCACCTATTTGGTGACGTTAGTACTACAGTAATCTAGTTACTTCTCAGGGGAATCTACCATTTTTGCAAAATAGTTTGAGATTCTTAATTCTTGCTACGATTAGGGCTCTCGCCCGTCACAAGAGAATCTATCAAACTGTGGGACCGGAACATAGAACATTCAGTCATTTCTACCTAGAAAGACCCGCCTAAGCTCTATGCTGTGATTTGTTGCTTAAGCTGTGTTCGGAATAGCTCTCTGCGAACCTAAGCCGCGTGTCCCAACTGATTGGCTTCCGCTTGGCTTTGCATATTAAAAACTTTACGTTATCCAAGTTATAATGTGGACCAGCTATGATCAATAACCATTGATGGCCTGAGAAAAAATGCTAGGGGGTTAAGAAAAAGGAAAAAAACAGAAGAATTTCGAATTACGCACTTTTGATCTAGCCATGTTGCACTGCATATACATGAAAAAATGTGCAGTTTATGTTTGTGAGTCTCTGTGTGTCTATTATCGTATTTCTCACGTGTAAACGAGCCTACGTGTAACTATAATATTGGTGCAAGTGATATTGGTTTATTTTGTACTCTTTGTGAAAGTCGTTATTCCCGTCCGAGCGTCCTTGGTCTGAAAGGTGAATACTTTCGCCCTGTTACTAGGGCATAGGCCCCTGAAACCCATTGAGGCGCTCCTTCGCTATTTTTCGGAGGAGTTTGTAGCAAAGTAAGCCTGGGCCTACTTTCACCGTAGCGCCTGTCTGTTGGCCTGAGTGTGCCTGTGTTCGAGGGACTAATTGCGCTCTGCGCTACCCTAGTAGAGTTTACATGGGTGTGTGTATTTTTGACTGACCGGTCTCGTGGGGTAGGTAATAGGCCCTTTCTTATGCCCCGTGTACTGTGTGTTTGCGCCTGGTCAGAGTGTGCGGGTGTGTGTTGTGCACCCTGAGGGCCTGAAGGCAACACCCTTTAATGCATTCGCACCTGGGGTACGAATGCTGGTGCCCGCTTCCGTTCTGGCAAAATTGCCCTCTGAACTAGCGGTAGAGGCCGTTTAATTGCCTGTTTTTGCCCTAACAATGTGTTTGGGCGTAGTCTGCCCGATTTCTGGCCTATGGCCACGGTAGACTTCTGCCCTTGTGTTTGCCTATTTGTGTAGGTGTGTGTAGGCTTAATGTGCTGTAGGGCGGGCTCTACGTCCTCAGCCCATGACGTGGTTACCTCCCGTTTTCTCCCTGTTATGTCATGTGTGACCGAGAGTCCTGGCGTCAACTCCCTCTCGTTCGTCCGCTCCGAGGGGGTTGGCGTAGGTTCTACTCCCCGGTTTGGCAAAATTGCCTTCCGAACCGGAGCTAAGGGATGAGTAATGGTGTAACTTTGTCCCCGCAGTGTATTGGAGTCTAACCTGGCCGTCTTCTGGACTGTGGCCACGGTGAACTCCTTCCCATGTGTGTCAGTAAGTGGCGAGAGGGACATCCTCGCAAATTGCTGAGTTAGCGTATCTACGCTTATGTCCTCTCTCGGCTGGGCTTGTGGCCCTGCCATTAACTGAAAAATGGCCTTGTTAGCTTGGAGCTCGCGGTACTCGTCCCAAATTTGGGTGTACTGTTTGTTGAGGCTCATGGCCTGCTCAGCGACTTTTGTGCCATTAGTCCCTATGCGTTGGTGTTCCCTAATGAGTGTCTCCCATTGCTGGAACATGAACTCGTGTCGGCAGTGTAGTTGCCAGTGTGCCTTAATGATTTGTGTACGGAGGGTGGGGATTTTCGCCCGAATCTTGCGATTCTTAGCGCTGCGGAGTGGCCGGACAAGTGCTCTTATGATCCGCATATACTGGGCGTGCAGGAGCTGCTGAAACCTTCTGAGGTAGTCCTGCCTAGTTTCAAAGACTTTGTGCCAGGCAATTAATTCCTGGTACTCCCCAATGCTCCTCAGCACAGCTAGGCGGTATAGGGGGGCCATGCTGAATGAAGTGTATGCGTCTTCTAATAAAAAAAACTGTGCGTGTTTGGCAGTGTATCTTGTATCTCTCTGATTCTTTCTGGGGGCTGGGGGGGTTGGTTTGCTAAGAATTTCCCCTGTGTAGGTAGTGCGAAGCAAAAAAGCTGCTTTCTGTCTGAGAAAAAAATCCAGTCTCGCTTGGCTGTATGCGGTACGGGCCGTTTTGACCACGAGAACTCGTTGTATGAGCTCTTTGTCTACTGTGCGTGGTACCCGGCCTCCACCAATCTGTTTTAGATCCCTTAGTTGGGGGTAGTTAGATCTAAAACGGATGTGTTATTGTGCTGATTTGGAGAGTGATTCCTAGAGGGGGGCAGCTTCCCGTAGCTGGGTAAGCTGACCAGTGTAGAGTGTTGTTTAGTGTTAGGATGCTAGGGGATGCTCTTATAAAGACGTAAGTGTATTTCAGGGTATGAACCTCTGTGTACAGGTTAATGTACTAGCCTCTCAGCTGGTTGGAGAGAGTTATATAACCGACGTGCGTGCGTCAGCTATGTGGGCGGCTCGCTGCTCGGGCCGCTGCGGGAAGTATAATGAGACTTGAGCTAGCAACTATTTGGCTATTATTGTCATGGTCACTCGTGACGGGAATTAGGAAGGGCGTTAGGACGTGAATAGGCGTGTAATTAGTAAGACAAGTGTAGTGTACTGACCAAGTATTTATTGGTCAGTGAATATGGAATTGTGAGTCCCTTTTAGGGGAATGTAATAAATGTTATAAGTTTAAGTGTACAAGTTTGTGGAGTAGGTTACAAAATATAGGAACTCTGAACACTTCACTGATACTCACCGGGTGATAGCAGCCTGCAGTAGAGCCTTCGGCGACACACGGTATGACAGATAATGGAGAGAGAGTCTCTCCTCATTAAGGCCGTCCTCTTCATAGGTTTTGCTGTTGTACTGTCAGCATTCCATTGGCATAGCTGCCCCAGTTGGTTATAGTGTAGATGTTTATGGTGTGATGCAAGTGTTTGGCAAGCCTTCCAGGCTGGTCAGCTGCCCTTGCTGTATAAAAGATGTTGTTCTGGACTTATGAGATTTGCCAGTTAGGGGTGGTTTTAATAGATGATGGAGGGTGGCTTCCAGGGGGTGCAGCCCCCTGGGGGCCTGTACAATATTGACACTGGACGACATTGACGAAAAAGTAAACAAGTTTAATCTATTAATACATGCACTATACAACAAACATGCGCCCAAGAGAAAGATAAGGATTTCTCGTAAACCTAAGCCGTGGTTAACTCCGGAAGTCAAGAAAATGATGTCCCGTAGAGATAATCTTTTCAGACAATACAAACGTTCTGGTCTACCAAATGATTTTGAAAAGTACCGAGTACTTCGAAACCAAATTAAGCAAACTTTACGTATTCTTAAATTTAAGTATGTTCGTGATACAACCTGCCGACTACACACAGCTAGAGCGTGGAAACAACTCGGTGCTTTGGGCATAGGAAAAAACCAGGAGCAACTTCCTATACCTGACATTCCACTAGACGAGCTAAATGCATATTTCACGGATGCAGATACTCAATCCAGCCCAAATAACGCTGCCAGTCACGGCCCATCATTTCCACCTCCAGATCGACCCAGCTTTGCATTTCGTAACGTAAACACTAATGAAGTTAAGAGAGTGTTGTATTCCATTAGATCCCAGGCGAGCGGGATTGATGATATACCTATAAAATTTATACATTACATTATTGGTGCTGTTCTCCCCATTCTCACACACATTTTTAATTACTGTTTAAACAATGGCACACTGCCTTCTATCTGGAAATACGCCAACGTGATCCCTCTTCCAAAGGTACCTTGCCCATTGTTACCGTCCGACTACCGCCCTGTATCTATTCTCCCTGCTCTCTCCAAAGTACTGGAACGGTTAGTACAAACCCAAATACTGGAATATTTGAACACTCACTCTTTACTTGACCCAGTCCAGTCTGGTTTCAAGAAGGGCCACAGCACAGCTACTGCCTTACTTAAGGTGACTGATGACATCAGACAAGCAATGGACCAAAGACAAGTAACAATACTCACACTCCTCGATTTTAGCAGAGCATTTGACACCATAGATATACCAACCCTATTGAAGAAGCTAAAATCCCTTCTTGGCTCCGAAGCCATAAATTTTTTCTCTGCTTACCTAACGGGTTGAAATCAGCGTGTGATTGTACAGAACACCACCTCACAGTGGCGTCAGAAAAAGGCAGGAACCCCCCAAGGTTCGGTCCTTGGGCCCCTACTTTTCGAGCTCTATATCAACGATATCTCCTCCTCAATTAACTATAATAAATATCATCTTTATGCAGATGATCTCCAAATATATCGCCACACTAGTATCAACAATATATCAAATGCAATAAGGGATATAAACACTGATATCCATCAACTTAGTGTATACGCCGATGACAACTCTCTCCTGCTCAATCCTAAGAAAACCCAAACTATCATCATCGGCTCTCATAAGTTACTAAACTCATTAAAAAACAACTACGTTGTGCCTCCAGTAACACTGAATTCAATCACCATCCCCTTTAGTAAAGAAGTAAGGAACCTTGGGTTAACCTTAACTGAAACTCTTGACTGGTCACCACATATAAGAAATACACGTAAAAAGATATACGCATCCCTTCACCCACTCGTGCGCCATAAGAATATTTTACCACTAGACATTAGGATTAAACTCATCCAGACACTAATACTACCAATTCTAGACTACTGTGACGTCGTTCTCGTTGACGCGACTCATGGACAAACAATGAAACTTCAACAAGCATTGAACTCTTGTCTTCGGTTCGCTTTCAATCTAAGATACGATGCCCACATTACCCCAAGCTACCGTGCTCTTTCATGGCTTAAACCTAATGAACGCCGTAAATTTCACTTGTTGACATCCATCTATCGATTTCTGCATGAAAACACCCCCACGTACATGTCATCAAAATTTAGTTACTTGTCCTCATATCATAATCGAAGCACTCGATCTGGCTCTTCCCTCGCCATCCCCATCAACCACTCATCCATGTTTAACCGCTCTTTTGCTGTAGCTGGGTCTCGACTATGGAATTCAACTCCTCCCGATATCAGAAATTCCACAACAATAAATAAATTTAAGGCCGCATGCCGAGATTACCTGTTGAATACTGCTGATTGCCCCGTGTGAATGGTGATGGATGATAGGACGTATGACTGAGCTAGGATTATATCTAGGATATTATAGAAAGGTCTGTGACATTGTGATTATTATTATTATTTCTATTGTTATAATTATTACTATCATTATTCATGTGCCATTTTTACTAATATTAGTATTAGCATAATTAATTTACTCCTTATTTATCATCATAATATTTTTTGTATTTTCGAAATTGTCATAAGCTATGTACTGGTACCATATTTCGTGGTTAAGTGTAAGAGAGGGCCATGAGCCCTAACTTCGCCACTACCGAAGACATAAAATAAAAATAAAATAAAAAATAACAATCAGATATAATAAGGTGAGTATTGGCATTACTCATTAGTAATTGTCAACATTGCCAAGTGCAACAATACCAGCAGAGGACTGCATCCGAATTGAAACAGTGATACAACAGAGCCTCAGTTAGGTTGATGTAGGTGATATTGTGCATGCATCACATATTGAAAAATCTCGGATATGGAGCAGGTTCAGAGAGACCTATTCTGTTACAGACCCTCACAAAACAGGTCAATGACGTGCTTGGGTAGATTATTGGCTTGGGAATAACCTAACCACCAAGGGAAGATGATAAAGAAAAGGAACTGGGTTTCGGACTGGAGAGAAAGGATGGAGAAATAGGAGGAGAGTCCTACAAAAGTTACAAGTTTAACTTTAAATATACTAAAAGGCGACTGCCACTGCAAATCCGCTCTCCGATACCTAAAGTGAGTAGGGACCTTGGCAAAGCTAACGGGAAACGCAGCTGGAACTTGGGCAGTTTGTAAGAGAGTGGCTTTAGCGTATTCCCTCTCAAGCATACATATGCCTACTATGGGGAAGGGTGATGGTCTGGCAAGACAAAGAGTAACAGATTTATTTTGTATCTGTTTAAAGGAATTTGTTTTTGAGCAAGTAATTTGAAGAATGCCAATAATTTGAATTGGTTTCGATATTTCTAGTTTTCGAAATTGTAGAGTTCCTAAAGAGCGACCAAATGCTTCCAAGAAGGATAGGGATAAAGCAATTATACCTTTGGGAATAATTTTGGTAAGTAAACCAATAGTTGCATTTGGAAATGGCTAAGCTTTTACCCAGCAAGGAGCCGACTAAAAGTTTAGGCAAAGAGAAACACTTATGTTTTGAGAAACCAACCATAAGTTTTGGAGAGAATCTCCACAAGCAGGAAGCTGGCGTAGCGAGCTATGCTTGCCTTACTGGCCAGTTAGAATTAGCTATTAAAGCTAAGAGAGACTTTACCAAGTTATCAACTAAGAGTTCTTGCTCAAATGCAACAAGGGGGAAAACCCCTATTAAGAGATTTATTTGCATTAAGTGGGAAGAGTCAAGGAAGACAGGATCTTGCCTAACCGTTATGTTAGAGAAATTATGAGTCAAAAAAGAAACTTTGAATTTATTTAACAATGCAAAAGAGTGTAAGGAATTTAACAAATATATATAATTTAGACTTTGTAACAAATGGGGTCACAGACCTCCGAAAAACATCTAAAGCATGCGCCAGGCAATTAACAATTCTTTTGGTTTCAAACCTTTGTATGTTTTAAAATCTTTGCAAGATTTTGAAATGGCGAAGATAAAATGAAAAAATTAAAGATAATTAAAGTGATTAAAGTTAGACAATAAATCAAGTACAGGGTGTGTACTTTAAGGAATTTCTAAGTAAATATCTTAGAAAAAGTAACAACTTCGAAAGTAACAACAACAAAAAGCAGGAAGAATAAAATAGAAGTTTCTATAACTTCTTATATTAATGCTGAATTACTTGGTTGGATTACACAAATAGGGCAGGTCACTTATTGTGAAACCTGAAGAGAAAAATCGAAAGGAAGTTTCTAGACCTCCTATGTTGAAGTAGGAATCACGAGACAAATGGGGCAAGTTTCCCTTTCGTGAAACCTAGAAATAACTCACTTATGAGTTGAAAGAATTGTATTCCCTGATTAGAAGGGAGAAACAAGATAATTTAAAGCGTGTACTAGACACGAAGTTTTACAGACATTAATTTATGATACATAAGCAAAAGAGGGAGGGCACGTCTTTAGAGTGACACCTCATTCGAAAAGACCTAAAGTAACAATTTTATTATTATGGTTTGTTAGTAACAGTTTTGGGAAAGATCAAATGGGATTGAGGATAAATGTTCATGGTCGTATTTATAATAATCGGACGAGCGCGACGCGGAAGAAATATTGAACAAACACTGTTTTTCACTATAGTCTGTTGAAATAGATGAAAAGTTCACTGTAGTAGCACAAAAGTTTATGGCAAAGAAAGTTATTGCAATGATGTAAAATAACTAGTTACACTAGATAGGCGAAAATCTATTGCTTGAGAAAGTTGTAGATTACAGTTAAATGCGGAGAGAAAATCCCAACGGAGGAAGAAAAATTAGCTATTGATCAGTAATTCATAAGGAAGATTCCTTAGTTTGAAAAAATATTCCCACATGTGAGTGTCAAATACATGACGGTATAACTGGTAGATAGAGTGCAGATTCTGGAAGGTTCCAGAGCAATCCTGACTGAAGAATAGGGCAAAAGTTATTCCAGCGGTGGAACGAGCTAAGTATTTTATAGACAGTGGGTAATTCAATGGTATCCCACGTTGTGAGAATATCTCTCATTTAATAAGCATGAGAAATGCTGCTTTCTATTAAGGTTGGCTTAGACAGACAAAAGCCCAACATAGAAAATCCCGCGACGGGTGATTATTGCCCCAAATATAGTAATCTCACACTGCCTATAAATTAATCATTAAAAGCATATAGCTATTAAAAGACGATGAGAATGAAGTTAAAACCTGAAGTCGGTGCTTATCTTTGCTTCATGGCGAAGGTGAAGTTCCCTTTGACGGTTGAGATAAAAGTTCCAACATGGCGTGGAATTAAATGATTGCCTCTTGAGTTGAGAAGGCGAGCTCTAGTTGAGCTTCAACTGACTGAGTCGACTGCCGACGTACAAGTGAGACACGCTCAGCTAAGCACGGAGGGACCAGGGAAGGGAAAAGAGAAGGGGTAGGAGACAAAAGGAATACATATAAGAATAGACAACTTAACAAAAAATAAATTTTTTCTTGATGAAATGGTCTTCAAAGAGTTGATAGTAGGCGACACTATCGCAGCCTGTTGGGTGAAAAAGTAGAAGAAGTCCTCTTGATCACGGAGATGATAGCTGGCGATGGCGACGAGATCTGGTGGCCAGATTGATAAGGAAGTCCTCTTGTACAGGGAAGAATTGAGGAACTTCAGAGATTCGCTGCTAGATGACGCTAGGTGGGTCATGGAAGATATATATCTAGAACAGACTCACAAGTAACATGAGAACCATAAACAGCAAGGAGAAATTAGAAGATCACTGTTGGTGTTGAGAAAAAGGAAGGAATGAACTGGCAAAGAGAAGTAAAAGTTTACTCTATCTTACCGTGTATTCCAAAGAATACACCAGTGCTACAATACACAGACAGGACCATTATATACGACTAACAGCTAGAAGGCTTCCCTACTATTTACCTAGTGAACTGCCGAGATCTTCAAGCTGCAACAGAAGTTAATGTATACCACCACATCATCAGAAACAGACACCAAGTGTTTTTACACTCCCGAAGGCTAATTAGAGCTCCTGTACTAATACATCGTCACTAAGTTCCTTGGGTGAGATGGGCAAGACATCACCAAATCTGAATGAAAGTGCAATGGGACCTTACTTTGTTTTGCTATGAAACACACGTCGGTCTGTGAGGGTGTGGAGATGACTTAATGGACACGTGCATAAACAAATCATCAGGTAACACCATTATGCAGGAGGAAGTGTCATGTTTTGGATTGGAATCAGGTATAACCACCGTACACTATTTAGGGGTCTCCATAAAATAGATTCGCACGAAGGGGGGTGTCTTGCATGAATGTGACAAATGTGTACGATAATTTGTTGGCGAGGGACAGGGTGAGGGAGGGGGTCAGTACGCACGTCGTCAATTTCTGTCATCTGTGACTGATCTACTATACAGGGTCTCCCATATAAAGTCAGACCGTCAGGTGACGTTTTCACTCTCCGCTACGGCAGCTGGCTCAGCCGACCTTATTGCGTGGCCTCGGTCGGGCTCTCGTCGCGCATATACAATCTTACGTACAGTTCTTACTGAAACTGAGCTACCGTAGATTATTCAAACTTACGAAACAATACCGTGTTACCGAATAACAAATTCAACGCCGGCACAAAAGTTCGCATTGTTGTCATTAAATGTCGCCAGTTTCTCTATCACTACACTCTTCATTCAATAGTTCCCTAATGTCCTCCTCGAAATCTGGATCTGTAGGTCTTAATAACCGTGATGGACCAGCCGGTTTCGCTGAGCGTGCGACATGCAATGATAAAAATTCTCCCATAACTGGTGACGTTAGGTCTGCCAGTCCACCTGAAAACTTCAACCTAACGATGCGAGCTAATCAGAGCCATTAAACATTCATCAACGAGCATGTGAAGTGTCAGCACACAGATAAGAAGGTAATATAAACAACAGATTCCTGCAAGATTTAATTAAAGAAGCACAGATGTTCTTTATTTCTGGGGAGTCTGGATGACCTCACGTCACCAGTTAAAGGACAAACATGGTGAGATAGTTATCATTGCAACACCATATTTTCGTATGTAAAAGTTATTTTAAGTTCGAGCTGCACGACGGGTACGCGATGCATTTGTTCAGCAATATCCTGGCGAAGTGCCGCCTTCACGATCACACATTCACGTAATTGTAAATACATTTGATACTACTGGCTCAGTGCTCAATAAAAACATGCGCGCATAAGAAAACAGAGGAAAAGCTAGATGACATGGGTGCGAATCATGAGCGGTCACCGAATAAATCGCTCACAAAATTAGCACAACAAATAGAGGTTTCGGTTTCTTCTGCACACAGAGCTACAAAGCTGTTACACATCAAACCGTACAGGTTTACACGGGCCCATTGTTTAAAATCTGCTGATCCAGGCACAAGAATGAGATATTATGAGTGGTATCTTGCATCATTGAATGATTGTTTATTCGACCCAGAGCTTGTGTTCTTTTCGGATGAATCCTGGTTTCACCTTAATGGCCGTGTGAACAGTCATAACTCTCGCTATTGGTGTGCAGAAAATCCTAATGGTGTTTATGAAGTCCCTCATTATAATAGGAAGATTGGTGTTCGGTGTGCTGTTAGTGCAAGACGAATAATTGGGCCGTTGTTTTTCTTTCTTCGAGACGACAAAATATGCAGAGAGGTACCAAGATGACATTTTGATGCCGTTCTTTCATTAGTTACCGGAAGAAGAAAAATCGCGTGGATAGTTTCAACAAGATTCATGCCCTGCTCATACAGTAGAAGATTCCCTTCTTACAATCTCGAAAGTGTTCGCAGACAGTACTGGTCTATTTTCCCCCCTCGTTCTCCAGATATAACAGTGTGCGACTCTTACTTGTGCGGTAAACTGAATGAAAAAGTGTATCAAAAAATCCTCATTCATTGGAGGAACTGAAAGAAAACATTAGGAATGAAATCAGAAACATTACAATGGCAGAACTTACTCGCGTCAGCCAGAATGTGGTTGCCAGATACCATGCCTGTATAACCCAGGAAGGACGACACTTCCAGCATCTTTCATAAGGTAAGATTTCATATCAGGTTGTATACGCGCGACACAAGTCCGGCCGATGCTGCGACATAAGCTCAGCAGGGTCAGCTGCTATAGCGGAGAGTGAAAACGCCGCCTGGCCGTCTGAATTTATATTTGCCTGTGTAACATTTGTTGTACCGGTACTGTGTTTACTGGATAAATACTTCTTGCACGTATGACAGGCAATAGCATCCTAGCAAAAGTGAATCACTATCATATGTGATCCATCCAGTCTGTGTGCGTCTTCTATTAAAATAAGTTCAATACGTTTGTTACTACTGTCGGCGCAGAAACTATGTGCACTCGATAATAATAATAATAATAATAATAATAATGTTATTGGTTTTACGTCCCTTTTAAGTACTCTGGCTTTAAGAGACGCTGAGGTGCCAGAATTTTGCCCCGAAGGGGATCTTAAACGTGCCAGTAAATCTACTGACACGGCTCCCTCGCATTTGCGCACCCTCAAATGCAAGCTGACTGCGCCAAGATATGAACCTGCAACCTTGGACCCAGCAAGCGAGAACGTTACCGCTGAGCCACGCAGCCAGTCATGTGCACTCGAGTTTAGAGATAAAAAGCATAGTAACCAAAAGGCCTACAGAAAAACGAGTAACATCACCATTTTCCTTGTTTATTTCTACGTTGATTGATGATCGTACACTATCTTAGCCTAAGGGCCAGTTTCACCAGTTCCGCTTAACGAACTAAGGGTGGTTTAAACTATCCTCAAGGATGTGGCCCGTTGCACCAGACCATAAGTGATGGCTTAAAGTAGGCTTAGATTGAGCGGTCGTGCTCGGTGGCTTAAGATATAAGGATGGTTTAAGCCGTTCACTCATACGCCAAAATGGCGGCCGGCCCCATTGTGTCTGGCCCATATCTCAGTAGGTTGAGGGTGTTGTTATATATGTAGTGAACGAAATAATTTTAAAAATATTACTGAATGGTTTATAATTACGGCACAATACACTGAAGAGATATTTTTTCCGTGTGATCATTTGCTAAGCACTAGTATGTATAACTGTTGATAAAGCCTTAGCATATATAGTCATCTTTGGTTGAGTGGATAACGTTACTGATTCCTACCCGGAGTGCCGGGGTACGATTCCCAGCTGGGAGGAATATTTTTGCTTGTCTTTTATATATAAAATATACATAGTGTACATTTTGCGATGAAAATTAAATATATACGTATAACATCACATTCATTCAACGCGCTGCCACAGGAATTTCCTTAGCGCTGCTAGAATCTCGGTAGCTTGTACTACTGACATCATACCTTCTGACAATGTAAAGTGAAATGCTCTTCTTTATATTGTTAGTACCGGAATGTATATTTTTGGTTGTTAAACTAAATATTGGCCCAGGGACGGATGTAGAAATCCTTAGCCAATGACGAACTAGCCTATTGTGGATGCTTGCAATACAACATGCTGTGTCATTCGTATACATACTGTATATGTATGTATTATTATAAAATACGCACTATATGTGCTTAATGCTATAATGTATGCGTATTTATAAAACAAGAGATATAATGAAATCCAAGTAAGAAAACATAACCTTCGCAAGATGCGACCATCTCAATGTGGGGTGTAGTCAATGAATGACATGTCCAGGAAGTACCGTAATGATAAGGAAAAATACACGGCATTATCTATTTCAACAACGGTTTTCCCAGCGTCTACTACAGCTGATGATCACGTCTCGCAAATACAGTAGGCAATTCTTTCTACAACAAGTAATGTATTTTATGGTCGCCAACCTAAAAGTAGAACAGCTGTAGTCATGGAAAATTATTGCAACGGCTAGAAACAAATAATAACCGTGACCAAAATGACAAAAAATTCAATCTCGGAAGATCAATACTGCCGAAATGATTTCATATATTATGTATGATGCGAATACAATAATAGTTTTCAGGCCCTTAACGGGGTTTGGCCGAACTGGGGGGATGAGGGTGTGTGTGGAGGGTGATGTTTAATCAGGGGAGGTTTTAACGGAGGTGTGAGAACTCCGAATGAGTGTTGGAGAGTGTGTTGGTGGATCGGGTGGAGCTCTACTCAATCAGGGTTGAAAACCAACGGGGTGCACTTTTAAGGCGGAAGCTATCAGGGTGCAGAGTAAGTACTGGGATGAATAACCCAAGTATTTGATGACAGTGCAACGTTACGCTCTGCAGACGCGTGACCAAGAAATCAAGGCTACTGGCAATGAAAACGTTTCTAGTGCTGTCACAGCGGTTTTGGAAACAATGCACTGGCAGGTCAAGGTGTAAGGTAGGGAGGTGAGCGGTAAAAACAGTGATAATAAACAAAGGTTACAAATGATCGGTAATAATGGTGGTCACTTATTTATTGGACCCAAAATGTACTGAAGGTTTCCCTGTATTCATGGATAGTGTGACAATGTGTAAATGGTACAATCAATCAGGGGTGGCGAAAGGAAGGATGAATAACTTATGAGAGTGTGGAATCTGAATCACACTTACCGGAGGTATGCTGTTGGCAGGCAGTCGGACAGAGCCTTCGGCGTCAACGGATCTCCTTCCTCAGAATGGTGGTCCTTATAAGTGTTTCTGAAGTGCCGAATCTGCAGTGTTGCTGAATAGCTGTTTTTGTAGCAGCCTCTGTATACATGTGGATGTGTGTCAAGCTTGGGCAAGAGCCATTACATAACTCTGCCGGCTTCGTGTAATTAGAAGTGTGTTGTATTTGCTGTTAATTCCAGCTTAGGGGTTTAGGGGCTGAAATACGTGTGGGGTGTTGGGCAGATGTTTTAATAAATAAATGTATGTGTCGATGGAGTAGTTGTAGATGTTTGTAGAATGTAGCTTTTGGCCGTAGATTAGTTTGTATGCCAATATTTCCCTTAAGGGCGCTAATACCGATTTAGCTTGCGTCCGCGCAAGCTGGACTAGACGCAAGGGTGGGTTTCTTCTTCTTCGTCCCTCTTCTTCACTCTTCTTTCTTCATCCCTCTTCTTCATGGTCGTCGGTTGTGGACGATGTGGATGATGTGTAGTTGTGTGTGCGTACCTCCGTGTCGTAGAATTGTAGTGTGATCTCAGATAGGGTGGGGTTTTGGGGGTTGGAACAATTCTTTTACATGCGTGAAGTTGGTTATACAATATAAGGTGCAGTGTTATAAATCATAATTACAAGCATAAATACAAACATAAATATGACCGTTATAGGTATCATCACAATCATAAGTTTGTTTGTCGACACAGACAGGAAAAAATCTGACAGTGAATGGTTTTGCTGTCTCTGCAGTTTGATGAAAAAATTGCTCTCTGTGTCTATAATGTGCACAAGTAAAGTATGCGGTGAGTTAGTGTGTAAAGAAGGAAGAGTAAGGAAAAAAATAAATGTCCTGTGGTGTAAATTTAAGGGTATCGTCTCAGTGTTTTATTGTGGGGTGAAATAGGACATTTTTACAAGTTTTGCCGTTAAAAGGGTGAAAAGGAAAGGGATATGTTTAAGTGTGTAGAGTTTGATACATTGCTACAGTGGCAATGGTGCTCATAGTAGTTATAACATTGATGGTGACAGTAAGAAATAATATTCGTAATCACGAGAATAGTACTAACAATAATCAGAAGGATGCTCATAATAACAATCATGAGAATAATAGTAATAAAAATAATAGTCATTAGCATAATAATAAAATAATCACAATAATAATAATAATAATAATAATAATAACGATCATCACCCTGATAATTATAATAATACTCACAATAATCGCGTACCTGATACCTTGTTTCATTCGTGCGACCATAAAATATTGTGTGTGGCGGAGCTCATTCCTCGCCATGTGTCTATATATAAATAACCATTTTATGTCGGCTAGCCTATTTCGCCTATTTTATAGTTATCTTGAATCTATACGGCCGTCCTTCTTGTATCGTATACTCAATATAGGCCCCTCTCTGTGGGCGAGTTCCCTATCTTAGCGATAAGAATCGGCCCTTACAATAATGGGTACGATCCCTACTGCCGTTGGGCGTGCCACATTGCTGGCATCATCGTTGATCCATCCGCGGTGCCAAATACCCCACAGGTATTCATTACCTTGGTATGGATGTGTTCCATGATCTGTAGGTGATCATCATGAAAAGTGTATAGTGTAGGTGAAGGGTGAGTGCCGTTTATTTTGTGATCATAGGAAGGCGTGTTCGTGTTTGAGGGGTGGAACATATATCTACAAGAGATATCTGTACATTTCTGCTTCATCTGGAAATAAATGCATTAGTGCACATGTAGGTAAAAACGTGTGCATATGTATCGTCTCCTTGCTTGCCTGAAATAGAACGCATTGTTATTATAACATTATACTGTCTTCTTCTCTGCGCATAATACTTATATTCTATTTTGGCGCCGTTTAAGCCTATCTTAATTCAAGCCGGCTGCATCTTACCGTGGCTACTTATGTTAACCCTCTTGAGTGTAATTGTTGTCATGCAGCATAGTGTAACAATGTGTTTTATTGTGTGTGGTCCGACCATTGGTCTACATTACCTGTTGATCATGATTTTTGCTGATCTCTCTGTGGTGCGTTGGAGCTCTTTCTCTGGTATAAATTGTACAGTGATTCGTCGCATTGTCGCGCGTCGCCGTTTGCATTTCGGTCAGCCCCGATTGCCGCCGTATTCGAAATATCTATTTGGGCGCCTCGACTATTCGCTATTGCCTCTATTATCGCCTCGTTGGGCTTTAATCATCGCTTTGTCGGACTTACAACGCTATGCTGGTCTTAGAATGCCGAATCGCCCTTCCTATCCTATGTGCAACTTACGATCTAATTACATCTAATCTATTCCTAGAAATATGAAATTGCCGAATACCCCTTACAAGTTACTGTTTTGAGGCAGTAAACTTGTTAAATTTTCTTATATCTAAGTGACCCCTGAAGTAGGCAACTATTTCCTTATATACTAAAAAATTTGGGTGAGGCTCCCTCCGGTCGGTCCCCCTTCCGAGGTGCCAGCGTGCCAACTCTGCTGGAACCGAAATCCAACAGGAAGGCTTTCGCAGTCCCCTCCTACATACTAAGCTGCTAGCCTTTGCGCTTGTTCGTTGCTAAAAATAGCATATATTTCGCTATGGATATCCTTGGCTTATAGCCTCTTTTTAAAATTCGCATCTCGCGTCCCCGTATAACCATTTATGGCCATATTGGGAGCCTTTCCCTCTCGACGGCCGAATGCCGAACATGAAAACCTCTAGGGACCGCATTCTCGCTATTTACTAAGGCTATAATGCGGAGCATACATTCATATATCATCCGGGAAAATTCATTATTTATATTTCATTATTTATTTAAATCTTCACCTACCCGGTGTAGGACTTTTTCTTCACCTGCGTTCCGCTATCAGGACTTACTAGCTTCACCTATCTAAGTGTAGGACTGACCCTCCGGCATCAAGGGTTTGGACTTACTTATAGACTAACTAAGAAAGTCTAGTTCTGGTGGGTCGTCAAGATCCTTTACTGCCGTATGAAACTCTGCCCTCCTGTGCAATTCTGTCCTTAACGTTTTACGTACGTCATTACCTCGTGTGATCTCAGTTTTCTCTTGTGTTCGGGGTGGTATTTTATTTTGTGAAAGTGCAATTAGTGGCGTAATGAAGGTGTATTAAGGGTGTACCCATTTTTGGCGTGTGTTTTTATTTTTAGGGCATTATGGGGTAGTCGCATAGACTGCTTCCGCACTTCATTGATCAATCGGATCTCCCACGCTGATACCTTGCGTATATAACATAGAGAAAAAATATTTTCTTAGTTATATCATAGAGATTGTTAGTAGGATAACTGGAGGTTTGATTCAAGGTATATTAGCGAGGTTCGGGGGTGGGTTATAGTTTTACATGAGGTGTTACCGCGTGTGAGAGGATGGTAGTGCATTATCGGGCTCTTCATTTTATATTGGCCTTTGGCCCATAATGCTTAAGGATATAGTTTATTTAAGGGAGTGCATGCTTGTAGGATTGTGGTTCCCAGGTAGTTTTTTTTACATTGTATAAGTTAAAATATTACGTGCAGGTATATTACGTAAAATCCTGGGTGTGTACGGATGAGATTTGCATGCGTACAGATGGACTTTGAGCGTGTTTAGTTAGTGATCAGGTGAGGGGGTGGTTACATGCGGGTTGTGTAAAGTAAAATCGTTTCTCATGCGGGAATATTAATTAAAATAATCATGGTTAGTATTTTTTTCTTTGGCCATTATCTATGTAAATAGATATATCAAGCGTTTATTGTTTCCGAATGCCTCTCATATTCAGGCATGGAGCTATGTGATTTTGGGGGTGCAGTGAACCCTGTGTTTGTTTATAAAGAGAATGCCCTCTTTTAATCGTTTTTAGGGATTATTAGGGGTAGGGATGATGGGAAGTGTGCTATGGATTTGTGCCTGTATGGGGACTTTGGGAGCTGTGAATATTGTGTTTCTTGTGCCTTCTCTTAAGTGACTAACCTCACTTGGTCATCTATGGCTTACGCCTCACGTAATCGCTATATGGGTGCGTTTTTACTGGGTAACCGCGTTTAAAGCCTCTGCATTATAGCTGGTATTGTTACTCAAACTAATTATTCAATGTCGCATTTATATAAGCATCCCCTAGCATTAATATGGTGGGATTAGTGGTCATGGCGCCCTCCTATATTACTGTATGCCGTATTCAATTAATGCCGTATCGCACCGCTATATTGTCTCTCCTATCCTTTGCGTCACTGTATTTATTATTCAAATTGTAAAAAACAAATCCCTGTGCATTATTAGTATTCTTTCCTCTCTAGCGGGGTATTATTATCCTCTGTTGTGAATAATTTTTGCCACTTATTGCCGGCATTCATTTATTGGCAACCTAGCCAAAATCTATTATGGAGTGGAGTTTTTCCTTTTCTAGTCGGCCGTGGCCTTTTCCTGGGAGCCGCGCGGATTCGCTTGTTGCGCTGTCCCGGCCTGTCAGAGTGCGTCATACTATCTGGCTGAACCGCCTCGCGCTTGGCGTTATCTAAATGCTGTGTAGGAGTGTCTAGTAACGTGTAATGTTGTCAGCCAATTGCATGGTTGGATTTTTGATGGCTGCCTTCAGTGCGTACATCGTGGGTGGTTGGGAGAAATGGTGAACTCTCAATGTCGGCATTGTATTTCCTGTTGTTAAGTGTGCTAATTATCCCAATGGGGATATAGTAATAATAGTACGAAGCCCTGTAATGATGTAAGTATTGCTCCATTGCAATTGCGTATACTTCATGTGCTTTGGTCTCTGCTTCAGTGTTGAGCAATGTTTACGTATGTATTTCCTGTTTCCGTCCGCGGCACGTGCTAATATGCTGAGCACATGTTTATAGATTGCGTCCAGGCGCAGTGTTTTGCTTACGACATTGTGGTGGACTTATGTGACAATTGTTTTGGAAGTATAGTTTCCTTGCTATGTGTTTATAGAATGAAGCAACCGTGCTTTCACTGGTTTGTGTATACCTTTCGAAATGCATATTGGCCCGAATTATGGTATCCTACTGAAAAAATATGCCCGCTATCTTACTACGTATGCCTTCGCGTATATCCAAGCTTGTATATATCTGTCGACATGTGTATTTTGGCCTTGTGGCAACCGATTTTGAAATAATATCCGTTCTTTCTTGAGTATTTGGTAACCCGTGTTATTCCGCTGTCTGGTATCTGATATTGTTGAGCCTTTTGTGAGCCTGTGTAGTTGTAGCGTCTGTACTTTTATCCTAGTATGTAGTTTGTATAGACGTACATCGGTCTATATCTCTGTGTATTTAGGGCCGATTGTTTTCAGTCGGTCATCTGTGCGTTCCCTGCGTTTATATATGTACGGAGAAAAAAGTCCCGTGATTCTAGGGCTGGTATTCTCCCGTGTACGGTAAAGCCGTCTTGCACCTATATCTGACGTTAATGGTTTATATCCCTATTGGTCTGTCATCTGTGTGTTGATGACGGGTTATATAAATATGTGAATGTATGATGTGTTTTGTGAACGCTTTAGAGATTTCTTTCCGCGGTTTCTCACTTCCCCTTCAGGAGAATAGTGGACCTCCCCGTTCTGTCTTCCGCGCCTGTTGCAAGGATTTGCGGCTCAGCGGATCGCTTTTAGCCGACAGTCACGTGCCATTGTTATGTAACGCTTATTGCTCATGTTACATTTCCGTCTTGCGGTAATGTAAGATTTAAGGTCGGTGTAATATTAGCATGTTAGAGTGATATTCATATCCCGATAATGTAGTACAATTGTACCCTCCTGATTTGTGTGATCAGTGTGTTATGTATAATATGAGCGTCCCATGTTATAGCAGTATCGGCTCTGTGCCCCGTGTTTTTGTATGCCGGAGTATGTGGGTTCGACTGGTCTGAGTCCATTACCTATTTGTCTAAGCCTATCATCTGGTGCCTGTTTCTAAATAATTGCTCGCTTAACTGTTTGTGTGTATTTTAGAACCATACTGGGGCCTATGGCGTTACGTTTATGTGTGTCAGGGCCGATTGTTTTCAGTCGGTCACCTGTTTTCCTCCTGTGTTTAATTGTGTACTGAGAAAATCCCGTATTTCTAGTGTGGAGTTGTAAGTGATTGTGATGTCCCTACCGTTTAGCTTTCTTTCCCTTCGCGAGTATATCGTGCTGCGTTTTACTCTTGGCGGGTTTTGCGGCTTTATTACCAGGTGTTACTATCCGCGTGTGATACGCCTTCATTCGCCGCACATGGATGGTGTCTTTAATCATTTTGTGTCCGTGTCTAACATTAATTATATAATTTAGGTCGGATACTTTTCTGTGAAACTTGAACGGACCTAACCATCGTGGTATTAGAAATTCGGACACGTTCTTCTTGCGCACTGGTGTCCAAATAATTACCTGTTGCCCAGCTGTATATTCCTGGTGTTTATGTCCCCTATCGTACCTTTGTTTTTCTTTTCTCTGTGCCTCTGTTATGTTTTTCCTCGCATCCATTCGTGCCATTTGTAGGTGTTCTAAACGTGTCGCATTGTCCGTCAGGGTATCTTGGGGGATGCATATATTATCTATAGGACTTCTAGGGTGGTATCCATGCACCAGAAAATGTGAGGTGTACTTTGTGGCTGTTGATACCGAGGTGTTGTAGCTGAAAGTGAATGGTTATAGGTAGCTATCCCAATAGGTGCCGGTGTCATTAGTGAGTTTGGCCAAGGCTTTTCCTATAACCTTGTTCATGGCCTCAGTGAGCCCATTCGTTTGTGGGGAAAAGCTAGTGGTTGTGTATGTCCGAATTCTGAGTATCTACAGCAACTGTTGGAGTACTCTTGAGGTGAAAACTGTTCCTCTGTCGGATACCAGTGTTTGAAATAGCCCAAATCGTGTAATAATATCAAATAGAAATTCCGCGATTCTATGTGTCCGCCTTTGGCATGGCTTTTGTAATTATGTACCGTGTAAGATACTCCGTGGCTACGAGTATGTATTTGTTACCTTTATCAGATGTGGTAATATGCCCCTTGACATCTATACCCACCCTGTGAAACAGTTCTCCTACTGGGACAGGGTTGAGGAGCCCGTGGGGTTTGCCCGGCCTATTTTTGAACTGTTGGCAAGTGTGACATGTTTTTACAAAGTTTGCTATGTCTGCCTTCATGTTGTTTCGGTAATACTTTGTTCGTATTCTATGGTAAGTTTTATGTGTACCTAGATGCGCTCCTGCAAGGGGCGGGTTATGGTGTTCTATCATTATCTTCGATTTTAACGATTCCGGGACTGCTATGGGCGCGGTGTCATGTATGGCTGTGGGTTTAAATTTCAGGATCCCGTCTTTGTCTAGAAAAAATCACCTAGACAGACGTGCGGTCTTACTATCGACCTTGTCCAAATTTTCTAGTGCCACTAGTATCTGTTTTAAGTAGGGATCGTGTCTTTGCTCCTGTTTCATGTCCACCTGTGTTATCGTATATGTGGGCATACTATCCCAGTCATAATACTTAGTATCATCTTGGGGGTCAGCCACTGGTAATCTGGACAATCCACCGGCATCAATATGTTTAGCGCCCTTTTTGTGTTTGACTACAAAGTCATAGTCATAGAGCCTAAAAATGAATCGGTTAAGACGCGAGTTTGGGTTTTTTAATTTATCTCAAAAAAGCAAGCTCGCGTGATCCGTAACCACTGTAAACGAGATCCCATATAAATATGTTCTGAAATAGTTCACTCCCCATGAGAACGCTAACATCTCGCGTTCTGTGGCGGAGTACCTAGTTTCGACGTCTGTCAGTTTACTGCTCGCGTACGCCACTAGCCGTTTATGCCCATCATTGTCCTCCTGTAGTAGAGCAGCCCCTAATTCGTACTGGCTTGCATCCACGTGTAAAAATGTAGCCCTGTCGTCCTGGAAGTGTTGTAATAAGGGAGGGGGTAGTGAGTAGTTGTTTAAGTGTATTAAAGGCGTCTATGTGTTCTTGTTTTATGATGAAGGGTGTTTTTCCGTGGGTGAGTTGTGTGAGGGGGTCGGCAACGTGCGCGAATTGGTAGATAAATTTTCGGTGATAACTTGCGAGCCCCAGGAAACTGCGCAATTGCTTCAGGTTTGCTGGCATTGGAATGTCCGTTGTCGCGCTTATCTTGGTTGGTTCAGGGATAATTCCTTCTCTGCTCACGATGTGTCCCAGTATGCCAATGTGTTGTCGAACGAACTGCCATTTCGTCGGTTTGAGTTTAAGTTTCGCCTGTCGAATCCGTGTAAATGTCTCTTCGAGGTGCCCCAAGTGTTCTTCAAATGTTTGTGAAAATACTGTAATGTCATGAATGTAAATTAAAGCAGACTTCCATTTCAGGCCTGCAAATGCCTTATCCACTAACTTCTGACTTGCGTTTTTAAGTCCCATGGGCAAGAGGCGGTAAGTGAATAGGCCGTTTTCTGTAACGAATGCCAATTTGTGTATATCCGGCTCATATATCGGAATTGAATAAAATCCATAGAAACAGTCCATGGTCGAGAACCAGTTGGCTTAACTAAGAGCTTCTAGGTACGTGTCTGTACGCGGTAGTGGGTAATTGTCGCTCTCTATTAATCTATTTAATCTATGATAGTCTGTGCAAAACCTGTGGGATCCATCTTTCTTCTTAGTGAGGATCACTGGTGCAGTATAATTGGAAATTGTGTGTTCTATTATATTGGCAGCCAGCATCTCTTGAATCTGGCTATCAATAACTGCCTTTCCTTCTTACTGACTCTAAAAGGAGGCTGATGAACTGGACTATCACTCGTGAGGTTGAGTCGGTGTTCGATAAGGTCCGTTACCTCTAAATCCCCCATCGAGTGTGCGAATATGTCGCTATATTTCTCTAGCAGGTCTGTGAGCTTTTTATCCTGCTCTAGTGTCAATTCTTGTGTAGGTGTATGTTTATCTGGTGTAAAATTGATGTTTGTGTTGGTTTGTGCGTGTATTGTGGCCAATGGGGAGGCCTGGTGCTCGCGTTTGTCTCACTCCGCTCGAATACTCTCTGTGTCTCTAGCATAGGTAATCGAATGTGTAGTTACCTGGCGATCGTTCATGAAGTGTATCTCGCTGTTGGCGAAGCTTATATTCGCATCGTATTTTGCGAGGAAGTCGGTCCCGACTATCGCCGGGGCTGATAAGTTCTTTATTACGAACATGGGATGGGTCACTTTAAACTCGCCCATTTGAATCTGTGTGTCTGCTGTTCCTATATATTCGAGGATTTGCGAGTTGGCTGCTATGAGTCGAGTGTTATTGTTCACCCTGTTTATTTTCCCATTGGTAACGTATTTATTACTTACACAGATTAAGGCAGCACCTGTATCAAGTAACATGTGTACTCTATGTTCATTTATATTAGCGGGTATTGTTAGTGCCGTAAGAGTATTACCCGCATTTGTGATATGTGTATTATTAAGAGTATATGTAATTGTTGTATTTGCTTCCCTATTCCGCAAGGTGTGTGTGCCAATGTTTACCTTGGGATTTCCTGTTGTATGCATTTTGTTTCGTGGTTTTGCTGTTCAGCCTGTTTATTTTTATTTCCTGGCCGCGCTTGGCACGCTTCGCAATGTGAGGCATCCTCTCGGCCTGTGATTCTGCCGTGCATTGTGAAATGTTTGCCTGGTCAGCAGGGTATTTCCTTTTCCCGTTTATCGTGGCTGAAATATCTGTTACCCAACTTTGCCCTGGCGTGGGTTCGAGTCCTAGGCTCTGTGTGAATGTCCTGGTCATTTTAGCATGCCTCTGAGGCGTTGGTTCGAATCCTGCCCTTTGCTTCGTTGTATGGACCCTTATCTCTCTCTCGGTGGGTACTGCACCCGAAATTTGGATAATTTAGGATGAAAATGATGTTATTATCCGAGCCCATGATAAGATTTAACATTAGAATATAAATCTTGGAAGTTGGCTCAAGACGAGTTTGTTAGGGAACGCAAGCAATGGGAGAAACCCATTACGTGATCAGAGACGCCCAGAATATTCTAGACCTTTGGAAAGTGCATAGCAACAAGGAAATTGCGCGAAATATTACCAATTAATTGTTATAAAATATATCATTGGATATATGCTTTCAGCCAATGAGAGGATGCTTTACGAAGCAGACATGAATTTTTACCTAGTTAATGTGATTAACTATGCCATTTAAGCCCTATGTAACAATTCTACTCCATAGAAAACATTAAGAAAATTAAAAGAAGATATTACTACTACTTTGAATGACGCTAATCGGAAGATTTTCACTGTAATAACGAATATTACAAGTGCGCGCCACTAACTGCGCGGCATTGACAATGGCGCAATTTTGAGACGAGTTGAAGGGGGCACGACAGCTCAGAGCGTTCATCTCTCGACAGACTTCATAGCGATAAGACGTATCGACCGGAGGAAATTCAGTCCCGTTGACTAGATACAATACGAGGTCCTACGTGATACTATAGGCAGCGGTGTTACCGGCCAACATATTTCGAGAGCTCCGCTTCAAATTAGGTGAAGTTGAGCGGCGGACAATTTATTTAATAGTAGACAAGCATTCGACTTTGTCGAAATAAAAGTGTTTCCAGTTTACTTATCCAGTTATAAAGTATTATAATAGAAAGATTCATTAAAATCGAGCACGTATTTTCCGAGATATTTGAGACTTTGTTGTGTCAGACAAAGTTGCTCAGTTCCAAGCAGGAAAATCATTTTAGTGTGGTGTGCCTTCAATCAAAGCAAGACCAAATAGCAGCTCGAAGTTAGTACAAGTGATATTACATAAACATTGTAAGAATGGGTATGAACATTATAATGGCTACAGACAAGTATGAAGAGGAAATAGTTTATGACTTATTAAGTATTGAACCCTTGCAAAGAAGCATATGAGACTCAGGTTCAGGGGGTGTAACAGTCCATTTCGCAAAGTTGTTGTTAAGCGCTTCTTATAACATGCAGGGTAACATATAACAAAATAACATGCAGGGTAAAGTGAATACCAGGATTAAAACATATGAATTTAATAACAGATCAACAATTTTTACACTATTTACAATAACAAAACAAAATAAGGTCTCCCAAATGACTCCCACTTGAATTAATAAAATGCCAAACTAGGCCTGATCTCAGGAGAGATCGTAAACATCTGGACCAAATGTCCCAAATTACTACAATGACATGTGCGTGTGCGGCTTTTCTACATGCGTTACAGTGTGTACAAATTAATGCGAGATTCGTTACCATCCAGTAAACCTTCAGGGGACGAGGAACCAACTAAACACTAATTAAACTAATCCGACACTTCCTACACTAAATAAAACAACAATAATTTCCGCATGAAATTGGAATCAAAGAACTGCCGTAGCAAACAACATTAACGCCTAAAACTAGGACTTTTCAAATCAACACAAGTATATTAACACGTGACCAATCAAAAATATACACATATGGCCGCTTGCCATTTTTACAAGAAAATACAAAAAAATACACCCAACGGTGTCACAACAGACAAATCTAACAATGAAATGAGTCATAAAAATCACTAGGCTCAAAGCCAACATTTACGTCATAAAACCAATATTTCATTTCATACAATATGCGGTAATTCGTAACGGACATGGCGAACTCCCAATTTAAAAAATTATGATCCAATGACCATTAAAAGAACAGGTTTGCTACAGATAGCTTATAGGGGTCAGTCGGTCAGCTGCACTGCCTAAACGATGAATCACTAGACATAGACGGGCGCTAAGTGGAATCTGCACATCTGTCAACCCACGTGTCAATAACCTCGACCTGCCGGGGCACTGGTTCGAGTCTCGAAGAAGCGTGCTCCCAAAAGCACATAATATACGTGTGTGTGTCAAAATAAAATATCTCAGCATTTCCCACGGAAATCCAAGAATCAGCACTGGACAAGGTACAGTAGCCTCTGAGAGCGCTCTGCCTTTCCAATAAAATACAACCACAATATTTGAGGGCGGTAGGCGCATTCTACCCCTCATCACGAAGAATCAATACACACACCTTGACACAATGCACACACAGAATCACACGTATGGGTTTGACAGAAACCTGAAATAAAGGACATCAAATATTTTCCACCGACTTGTGCTCCCAATCTAGTCTGTGACTAAAGAACCCGAAAAGGACTAAAAAAACTCAAAAATATAGAACTAAGGTGTTCTACAGTGACATCTTAATTTGTTGCGCTCGGCAACCATAGTATGAATAAAAAACCTGTTCGTAAAACATCTAACAACTCTTACCCCCTTTTCCTACAAAAAAAATGAACTTGAATAAAGCACCACTTATCGACCAGGACGAATTTCGCATTCGCATAAATAAAATCAAAATACACACGCCGTGCATACTAAATATGACTTATAAGAAAAAATATATAATCAAACAAACACTTTGGCCACGTGCCAACGTACATTTAAATATAACAGTGTCGGCGTACAAAAATCTAAATACAAGAAAAACAATGAATAAAATATTTACAACGTTCCCGCGTCTAATCTAGCTACATATTGAATAAATCAATGGTTTGTACATCACCGTGCAGCTTGTAGAACTCAACCTCCATCCCAAGGCATTTCCCTACGGGAAATCTACTCGTCCATCGTCGACGTATTGGTAGAGGCGTAGCACTTCATTCCACCAATCGACCTTCCAGGATACATCTTGGCGTCGCTTCTTGGAAAGAAATGTTCAAAGTTATTAGTTTGCCTAGCTAGAATCGCTATGAGCTACTGACTTTCACTCACAATAAGGTCCTAGGCAATTACTCAACGTAGAACTGGCCCTATCTCAGCATTTGCTTATATCACACGCACATATACGTCACACAAAATATAACACAACATTTTACAGAAAATTACACTCATCGTTCACCACGCATCTGTCTTTTAACGAGTCTCTCAAATAATGTCTACCGCGTAGCGCTTATCTCGACTAGAGATCTCCCTCCGCTAAGCGTGAACTCTGCTCCCTTGTGCACAAAATAAAATGTTTGTCCAAACAGACGTGAAGTATGCTCACTAGAGCTTGATAAATCATGACTCAAACTGGCGTGAACGATGCTCACCAGAGCTCGATAAGGTTGTGTCTCAAACTGCTCATCACCGATCAATTTATTAGAAACTGACAGAACGGGGTGGAGTGGGGGCAATATGTGAAAATAATCCGTAGTTTTTAACTCACATACTTGGGACTAGTATCAATCTTCTTCTTTTCATCCAAACGTCTCAATGGACTTATGCGGAATTATATCGCATCGGCGGTTCTTCATACACGTGTTTTAGCGCCTTTTTTATGGTACGCGACTCATCGCGTGGTTTAGGCGTCCTCTCTCCTGATTTGCTGATTCAATCGTGTATCGGTTGGAACTTCTCTTCTGGCACGCCCATAATGACGCCGACTGGGGTGCGCGTTCGTACTGAATTTGTCCTTGAACTCGGCTTAGCTGGTCATCGTCAGGAATAACTACCACGCTGCTTCTGTTGTAATCGTTGCGACACACTACCTGTCTCCCCTTTGTCAACCTCCAACATATACTACCTGGGCATCAGTAATAATAATAATAAAAATCATGAAGACTTATTGATCGGCAAATCAATAAGGGTTCATTTATCCTCAGCAAGGTTTTGAAATTCGAAGCAAGTGATTGATTTGTATTTTAAAAACAATATCCACAGTAGTATAGATAACATCACTCAAGTACCTCACTCGTCTGCCGGAGTGTGCATTCCACAGTCCCAATTAGTGTGCGCGCTTCTCGCTGCAATGCCATTCACACGTCTCGCTAGACCTTCCCCCTCTCGCTCACACAATTACTACTTCTGCCAGACCGGCCGTCTTGTTTACAAACAAAGCTTGCTCTCCCAGGTAGGTTCTCAAATTAATTTTGCGATATGATTCTGCATTCCTAGTCCTTATTATTCATCAAATGGTTCCCTTCTTCTTCTGCTCCCATCTCCTTCTGCTACCGTCTTCTTCTTCTGATACCGTCTTCTTTACCATATTTCCAGACTCTTGCCTGAAACTTCGTCCCGCGAATTTCTTCTGCTATTTTTCCGCGTCTCCTCCTGTCTTGTCACCTTCTCTGCATCCTGGTTACTTTGATTGTCGGGATTTCTTCTGTTTTTCATGGCTCGTCCCCACTTCTCTTTCTCTGTTTCTTCTTCTGCATTTAATTCGTCCAGATATTTTTGCGACTCAGCGTAACGTTTGTTCCATTCATCACGTTAATCTCCCTGGTTATCTTGCCGATAATTCCTCTGATTATTCCATCTGCCGTCCCCGTTCCTTTGGTATGGTCTATCCTGCCTTTGGTGTCCTCTCCAGTTAGTACTTTCTCGCTGGTACGTCCTCTGATTGTGATTATTGTTCTGATTATTGTTATAATTATCACGGCGATTTTGGAAGTTCCTATTGTTATCATTATTATATTGGTTTCGACCGTCGAACTCCTGCCGTCTGGGCGTAAATTGAGTGCTGGTGGATTGTGTCTTCGTCTGATTGTTCTGACTTTGACCGTTTTGATGCCCTTGAACTACTTCTGCAGTGTTCACGCACTCCATATTCCGTCTCCCGGTCTGCGGACTAACCATACTCGTTTCATCCAAGTGGCGGAGTATCTCCTCAGCCTGAACTGCGGTTTTGATATTTCCTGCCATTAAAAATTGCTGTATGTTCATCGGAAGCTGCTTCCCGATAGTTAAAACCAGGTTTTCATCAGAAGGCGGCTCGTCAAAATCGCGGAATTTTACTAGCTGTTGACTAAAGAACTCAGAAAACCTTGTAGGGTGTGTGCTATGGTATTTTCTGGTATATAAGTCCATCCTCAACCCCTGCTGCAGTGACGGACTCCATAACTTCCTCAAAAATGCCTCTTTAAACTGGGCCATGTCATTAAACGTATACTTGAAGCTTTGAAACCAGATTAAACTTGGGCCCTCTAAAAATTTCTCCACCAGACGAAGCTGTTTTGCGGGACTGACGTGTTGGTCATTAAAATAATCATCCAGCTGGCGCAAAAATGCTTTTGGAGTAGATCCTGAATTTTCCCTGAATTTGTCGGGTTTAAAATCATTTCCCCTAATTACTTGTATGACTTGGGCAGGTGCCAGATCAGGTTGTGGAGTTGAAGTCTCCCCTCTGTAATTTTGGAATGTGTCGCACGTTATCTTTGGACTCTGACCTCGGCTCGTATCCTCAGCTAGCTTCATCCCCTCCGGACTTCCAATACTTCCATGTTTCCCTACTGCATTTTCTGAAGAGAATAAAGTGGCATTCTCTAAAGATCTTATCTCATTCTTAACGATGAGGTCTGCATGTTCTTGGAACTTGGACTTGATGCTTTCCTCCAGAGCCTGCATTCAAAAGTTAATCTCGCCTGGCCTCTTTAATATCGTCAGCCTATATCCTTTAGTCTCATTCACCTGCTGTTCCCAATCTTTCCGGATCCTACTCTTCAAATTGTTAATTTTTTCCTCGTTGTTTTCCTGATTCTTCTCAAGCTGTTCCCCTATTTCTTGTATCTGCTTCTGAGTTGTAATTAATTGTTCTCCCATTTCTTTCTGATTCTTATTTAACTGTTCTCCTATTACTTCTCGTATTTGCTCTTGGTTTTTAGTTAACTGGTCTTCCAGGTTTTCGCGCAAGTGCATCCGTTCTTTCTCCGTTTTTATCTCCAGCTTGTCAAGTTCTTTTATCAATCCTAGCACATTGTTGTCGACTGAATTAATCTGCTCCTGTATGTTTACATTTTTCGCCTCTATTCTGTTGAATTGCCCCTGTAATTCATCCTGCGTGCTTTTGATCCCTGCCGTGTTGTTTACGCATGCTGTCTCGATTTGTTTCAGTTTGGCGGCTACCATTCCATCTAACTGTACTAGTTTGTCGTCAAATTTAGATTCTAGTTTCTTAATTTCGCCTAACTGCCTCGAATTATTCTCTACCACCTCTCCTGCCAGTTTCTCTAATTCTACTTTAGTACTCTGATTTATTTCAAGTGTGATCCTCTCTAATTGAACTGTTTGTAAGGTTGCCTGCTCCGATAACTTATGGTTTAGTTCAACTAACTGTTTATCGTTATGCTCTCGCAACTCGTGTAATTGTTTGTCACTATCCAATTTCTGGATTTGCAATTGTACCGTAATGTTACTGTTCACGTCCTGTAATTGTTTATCACTGTGTTCACGCAACTCGTGTAACTGTTAATCGCTCTGTTCACTCTGTTCACGTAATTGAGTAGTTATGTTATTTAATTGTTTATCACTGTGTTCACGCGACTCCTCCTTCATGCTTTTTAACTGTTCCTCCGTCTTTGCAGACAATTGCACAGACATCTGCTCCATCAACGCTTTAATCTCCTCGATGCTAGCCATCGCAGAACACACAAATATATTCTGAGAAAATAGGATCATGCAATGAGATTTCAGTCGTACACACACAAGTCTTGATATTTAAATATTACCTTGATTCTAATTTAAATAAATTTTCAGTAATCAAAATCTTACTGAATAATGACTCTTATTTCCAAACAACAAATAACTCCCTTGCAGATCTGCTTTTAAATTCCTAACTAACAGAATTTACGAAAAAAAAAACACTTTAATTAACCGAAGTTAATTAAATGTAAAGTCAGGCAACACCTTCCTGCTTTTGACTGAGTTCACTAAATATGCAAATTTTCTAATTTTAACCCGGGCGCCAGAACAAGTTAACAACAAAATACAATATCAACTTCTAACCTTGTTCAACATTTCTAACTTTAAGAACTCAGTGATTTTACTGATACACATGGCGGTTCAACTTCGCCTCAATTTACTGAATTTACTCTTGTCCTGCTGACCTGGTATCATTTCTCAGCGAAATAAGTATGAGGTCAACAAAACAACAACAACAACTATCCCCACTTGGGCAGCCATTTTTTGATATATGAACCCTTGCAAAGAAGCATATGAGACTCAGGTTCGGGGTGTGTAACAGTCCATTTCGCAAAGTTGTTGTTAAGCGCTTCTTATAACATGCAGGGTAACATATAACAAAATAACATGCAGGGTAAAGTGAATACCAGGATTACAACATATGAATTTAATAACAGATCAACAATTTTTACACTATTTACAATAACAAAACAAAACAAGGTCTCCCAAATGACTCCCACTTGAATTAATAAAATGCCAAACTAGGCCTGATCTCAGGAGAGATCGTAAACATCTGGACCAAATGTCCCAAATTACTACAATGACATGTGCGTGTGCGGCTTTTCTACATGCGTTACGGTGTGTACAAATTAATGCGAGATTCGTTACCATCCAGTAAACCTTCAGGGGACGAGGAACCAACTAAACACTAATTAAACTAATCCGACACTTCCTACACTAAATAAAACAACAATAATTTCCGCATGAAATTGGAATCAAAGAACTGCCGTAGCAAACAACATTAACGCCTAAAACTAGGACTTTTCAAATCAACACAAGTATATTAACACGTGACCAATCAAAAATATACACATATGGCCGCTTGCCATTTTTACAAGAAAATACAAAAAAATACACCCAACGGTGTCACAACAGACAAATCTAACAATGAAATGAGTCATAAAAATCACTAGGCTCAAAGCCAACATTTACATCATAAAACCAATATTTCATTTCATACAATATGCGGTAATTCGTAACGGACATGGCGAACTCCCAATTTAAAAAATTATGATCCAATGACCATTAAAAGAACAGGTTTGCTACAGATAGCTTATAGGGGTCAGTCGGTCAGCTGGACTGCCTAAACGATGAATCACTAGACATAGACGGGCGCTAAGTGGAATCTGCACATCTGTCAACCCACGTGTCAATAACCTCGACCTGCCGGGGCACTGGTTCGAGTCTCGAAGAAGCGTGCTCCCAAAAGCACATAATATACGTGTGTGTGTCAAAATAAAATATCTCAGCATTTCCCACGGAAATCCAAGAATCAGCACTGGACAAGGTACAGTAGCCTCTGAGAGCGCTCTGCCTTTCCAATAAAATACAACCACAATATTTGAGGGCGGTAGGCGCATTCTACCCCTCATCACGAAGAATCAATACACACACCTTGACACAATGCACACACAGAATCACACGTATGGGTTTGACAGAAACCTGAAATAAAGGACATCAAATATTTTCCACCGACTTGTGCTCCCAATCTAGTCTGTGACTAAAGAACCTGAAAAGGACTAAAAAAAACTCAAAAATATAGAACTAAGGTGTTCTACAGTGACATCTTAATTTGTTGCGCTCGGCAACCATAGTATGAATAAAAAACCTGTTCGTAAAACATCTAACAACTCTTACCCCCTTTTCCTACAAAAAAAATGAACTTGAATAAAGCACCACTTATCGACCAGGACGAATTTCGCATTCGCATAAATAAAATCAAAATACACACGCCGTGCATACTAAATATGACTTATAAGAAAAAATATATAATCAAACAAACACTTTGGCCACGTGCCAACGTACATTTAAATATAACAGTGTCGGCGTACAAAAATCTAAATACAAGAAAAACAATGAATAAAATATTTACAACGTTCCCGCGTCTAATCTAGCTACATATTGAATAAATCAATGGTTTGTACATCACCGTGCAGCTTGTAGAACTCAACCTCCATCCCAAGGCATTTCCCTACGGGAAATCTACTCGTCCATCGTCGACGTATTGGTAGAGGCGTAGCACTTCATTCCACCAATCGACCTTCCAGGATACATCTTGGCGTCGCTTCTTGGAAAGAAATGTTCAAAGTTATTAGTTTGCCTAGCTAGAATCGCTATGAGCTACTGACTTTCACTCACAATAAAGTCCTAGGCAATTACTCAACGTAGAACTGGCCCTATCTCAGCATTTGCTTATATCACACGCACATATACGTCACACAAAATATAACACAACATTTTACAGAAAATTACACTCATCGTTCACCACGCATCTGTCTTTTAACGAGTCTCTCAAATATTGTCTACCGCGTAGCGCTTATCTCGACTAGAGATCTCCCTCCGCTAAGCGTGAACTCTGCTCCCTTGAGCACAAAATAAAATGTTTGTCCAAACAGACGTGAAGTATGCTCACTAGAGCTTGATAAATCATGACTCAAACTGGCGTGAACGATGCTCACCAGAGCTCGATAAGGTTGTGTCTCAAACTGCTCATCACCGATCAATTTATTAGAAACTGACAGAACGGGGTGGAGTGGGGGCAATCTGTGAAAATAATCCGTAGTTTTTAACTCACATACTTGGGACTAGTATCAATCTTCTTCTTTTCATCCAAACGTCTCAATGGACTTATGCGGAATTATATCGCATCGGCCGTTCTTCATACACGTGTTTTAGCGCCTTTTTTTATGGTACGCGACTCATCGCGTGGTTTAGGCGTCCTCTCTCCTGATTTGCTGATTCAATCGTGTATCGGTTGGAACTTCTCTTCTGGCACGCCCATAATGACGCCGACTGGGGTGCGCGTTCGTACTGAATTTGTCCTTGAACTCGGCTTAGCTGGTCATCGTCAGGAATAACTACCACGCTGCTTCTGTTGTAATCGTTGCGACACACTACCTGTCTCCCCTTTGTCAACCTCCAACATATACTACCTGGGCATCAGTAATAATAATAATAAAAATCATGAAGACTTATTGATCGGCAAATCAATAAGGGTTCATTTATCCTCAGCAAGGTTTTGAAATTCGAAGCAAGTGATTGATTTGTATTTTAAAAACAATATCCACAGTAGTATAGATAACATCACTCAAGTACCTCACTCGTCTGCCGGAGTGTGCATTCCACAGTCCCAATTAGTGTGCGCGCTTCTCGCTGCAATGCCATTCACACGTCTCGCTAGACCTTCCCCCTCTTGCTCACACAATTACTACTTCTGCCAGACCGGCCGTCTTGTTTACAAACAAAGCTTGCTCTCCCAGGTAGGTTCTCAAATTAATTTTGCGATATGATTCTGCATTCCTAGTCCTTATTATTCATCAAATGGTTCCCTTCTTCTTCTGCTCCCATCTCCTTCTGCTACCGTCTTCTTCTTCTGATACCGTCTTCTTTACCATATTTCGAGACTCTTGCCTGAAACTTCGTCCCGCGAATTTCTTCTGCTATTTTTCCGCGTCTCCTCCTGTCTTGTCACCTTCTCTGCATCCTGGTTACTTTGATTGTCGGGATTTCTTCTGTTTTTCATGGCTCGTCCCCACTTCTCTTTCTCTGTTTCTTCTTCTGCATTTAATTCGTCCAGATATTTTTGCGACTCAGCGTAACGTTTGTTCCATTCATCACGTTAATCTCCCTGGTTATCTAGCCGATAATTCCTCTGATTATTCCATCTGCCGTCCCCGTTCCTTTGGTATGGTCTATCCTGCCTTTGGTGTCCTCTCCAGTTAGTACTTTCTCGCTGGTACGTCCTCTGATTGTGATTATTGTTCTGATTATTGTTATAATTATCACGGCGATTTTGGAAGTTCCTATTGTTATCATTATTATATTGGTTTCGACCGTCGAACTCCTGCCGTCTGGGCGTAAATTGAGTGCTGGTGGATTGTGTCTTCGTCTGATTGTTCTGACTTTGACCGTTTTGATGCCCTTGAACTACTTCTGCAGTGTTCACGCACTCCATATTCCGTCTCCCGGTCTGCGGACTAACCATACTCGTTTCATCCAAGTGGCGCAGTATCTCCTCAGCCTGAACTGCGGTTTTGATATTTCCTGCCATTAAAAATTGCTGTATGTTCATCGGAAGCTGCTTCCCGATAGTTAAAACCAGGTTTTCATCAGAAGGCGGCTCGTCAAAATCGCGGAATTTTACTAGCTGTTGACTAAAGAACTCAGAAAACCTTGTAGGGTGTGTGCTATGGTATTTTCTGGTATATAAGTCCATCCTCAACCCCTGCTGCAGTGACGGACTCCATAACTTCCTCAAAAATGCCTCTTTAAACTGGGCCATGTCATTAAACGTATACTTGAAGCTTTGAAACCAGATTAAACTTGGGCCCTCTAAAAATTTCTCCACCAGACGAAGCTGTTTTGCGGGACTGACGTGTTGGTCATTAAAATAATCATCCAGCTGGCGCAAAAATGCTTTTGGAGTAGATCCTGAATTTTCCCTGAATTTGTCGGGTTTAAAATCATTTCCCCTAATTACTTGTATGACTTGGGCAGGTGCCAGATCAGGTTGTGGAGTTGAAGTCTCCCCTCTGTAATTTTGGAATGTGTCGCACGTTATCTTTGGACTCTGACCTCGGCTCGTATCCTCAGCTAGCTTCATCCCCTCCGGACTTCCAATACTTCCATGTTTCCCTACTGCATTTTCTGAAGAGAATAAAGTGGCATTCTCTAAAGATCTTATCTCATTCTTAACGATGAGGTCTGCATGTTCTTGGAACTTGGACTTGATGCTTTCCTCCAGAGCCTGCATTCAAAAGTTAATCTCGCCTGGCCTCTTTAATATCGTCAGCCTATATCCTTTAGTCTCATTCACCTGCTGTTCCCAATCTTTCCGGATCCTACTCTTCAAATTGTTAATTTTTTCCTCGTTGTTTTCCTGATTCTTCTCAAGCTGTTCCCCTATTTCTTGTATCTGCTTCTGAGTTGTAATTAATTGTTCTCCCATTTCTTTCTGATTCTTATTTAACTGTTCTCCTATTACTTCTCGTATTTGCTCTTGGTTTTTAGTTAACTGGTCTTCCAGGTTTTCGCGCAAGTGCATCCGTTCTTTCTCCGTTTTTATCTCCAGCTTGTCAAGTTCTTTTATCAATCCTAGCACATTGTTGTCGACTGAATTAATCTGCTCCTGTATGTTTACATTTTTCGCCTCTATTCTGTTGAATTGCCCCTGTAATTCATCCTGCGTGCTTTTGATCCCTGCCGTGTTGTTTACGCATGCTGTCTCGATTTGTTTCAGTTTGGCGGCTACCATTCCATCTAACTGTACTAGTTTGTCGTCAAATTTAGATTCTAGTTTCTTAATTTCGCCTAACTGCCTCGAATTATTCTCTACCACCTCTCCTGCCAGTTTCTCTAATCCTACTTTAGTACTCTGATTTATTTCAAGTGTGATCCTCTCTAATTGAACTGTTTGTAAGGTTTCCTGCTCCGATAACTTATGGTTTAGTTCAACTAACTGTTTATCGTTATGCTCTCGCAACTCGTGTAATTGTTTGTCACTATCCAATTTCTGGATTTGCAATTGTACCGTAATGTTACTGTTCACGTCCTGTAATTGTTTATCACTGTGTTCACGCAACTCGTGTAACTGTTTATCGCTCTGTTCACTCTGTTCACGTAATTGAGTAGTTATGTTATTTAATTGTTTATCACTGTGTTCACGCGACTCCTCCTTCATGCTTTTTAACTGTTCCTCCGTCTTTGCAGACAATTGCACAGACATCTGCTCCATCAACGCTTTAATCTCCTCGATGCTAGCCATCGCAGAACACACAAATATATTCTGAGAAAATAGGATCATGCAATGAGATTTCAGTCGTACACACACAAGTCTTGATATTTAAATATTACCTTGATTCTAATTTAAATAAATTTTCAGTAATCAAAATCTTACTGAATAATGACTCTTATTTCCAAACAACAAATAACTCCCTTGCAGATCTGCTTTTAAATTCCTAACTAACAGAATTTACGAAAAAAAAACACTTTAATTAACCGAAGTTAATTAAATGTAAAGTCAGGCAACACCTTCCTGCTTTTGACTGAGTTCACTAAATATGCAAATTTTCTAATTTTAACCCGGGCGCCAGAACAAGTTAACAACAAAATACAATATCAACTTCTAACCTTGTTCAACATTTCTAACTTTAAGAACTCAGTGATTTTACTGATACACATGGCGGTTCAACTTCGCCTCAATTTACTGAATTTACTCTTGTCCTGCTGACCTGGTATCATTTCTCAGCGAAATAAGTATGAGGTCAACAAAACAACAACAACAACTATCCCCACTTGGGCAGCCATTTTTTGATATATGAACCCTTGCAAAGAAGCATATGAGACTCAGGTTCGGGGTGTGTAACAGTCCATTTCGCAAAGTTGTTGTTAAGCGCTTCTTATAACATGCAGGGTAACATATAACAAAATAACATGCAGGGTAAAGTGAATACCAGGATTACAACATATGAATTTAATAACAGATCAACAATTTTTACACTATTTACAATAACAAAACAAAACAAGGTCTCCCAAATGACTCCCACTTGAATTAATAAAATGCCAAACTAGGCCTGATCTCAGGAGAGATCGTAAACATCTGGACCAAATGTCCCAAATTACTACAATGACATGTGCGTGTGCGGCTTTTCTACATGCGTTACGGTGTGTACAAATTAATGCGAGATTCGTTACCATCCAGTAAACCTTCAGGGGACGAGGAACCAACTAAACACTAATTAAACTAATCCGACACTTCCTACACTAAATAAAACAACAATAATTTCCGCATGAAATTGGAATCAAAGAACTGCCGTAGCAAACAACATTAACGCCTAAAACTAGGACTTTTCAAATCAACACAAGTATATTAACACGTGACCAATCAAAAAAATACACATATGGCCGCTTGCCATTTTTACAAGAAAATACAAAAAAATACACCCAACGGTGTCACAACAGACAAATCTAACAATGAAATGAGTCATAAAAATCACTAGGCTCAAAGCCAACATTTACATCATAAAACAAATATTTCATTTCATACGATATGCGGTGATTCGTAACGGACATGGCGAACTCCCTATTTAAAAATTATGATCCAATGACCATTAAAAAAACAGGTTTGCTACAGATAGCTTATAGGGGTCAGTCGGTCAGCTGGACTGCCTAAACGATGAATCACTAGACATAGACGGGCGCTAAGTGGAATCTGCACATCTGTCAACCCACGTATCAATAACGTCGACCTGCCGTGGCACTGGTTCGAGTCTCGAAGAAGCGTGCTCTCAAAAGCACATAATATACGTGTGTGTGTCAAAATAAAATATCTCAGCATTTCCCACGGAAATCCAAGAATCAGCACTGGACAAGGTACAGTAGCCTCTGAGAGCGCTCTGCCTTTCCAATAAAATACAACCACAATATTTGAGGGCGGTAGGCACATTCTACCCCTCATCACGAAGAATCAATACACACACCTTGACACAATACACACACAGAATCACACATATGGGTTTGACAGAAATCTGAAATAAAGGACATAAAATATTTTCCACCGACTTGCGCTCCCAATCTAGTGTGTGACTAAAGAACCTGAAAAGGACTAAAAAAAACTCAAAAATATAGAACTAAGTTGTTCTACAGTGACATCTTAATTTGTTGCGCTCGGCAACCCTAGTATGAATAAAAAAGTCCTGTTCGTAAAACATCTAACAACTCTTACCCCCTTTTCCTACAAAAAAAATGAACTTGAATAAAGCACCACTTATCGACCAGGACGAATTTCGCATTCGCATAAATAAAATCAAAATACACACGCCGTGCATACTAAATATGACTCATAAGAAAAATATATAATCAAACAAATACTTTGGCCACGTGCCAACGTACATTTAAATATAACAGTGTCGGCGCACAAAAATCTAAATACAAGAAAAACAATGAATAAAATATTTACAACGTTCCCGCGTCTAATCTAGCTACATATTGAATAAATCAAAGGTTTGTACATCACCGTGCAGCTTGTAGAACTCAACCTTCATCCCAAGGCATTTCCCTACGGGAAATCTACTCGTCCATCGTCGACGTATTGGTAGAGGCGTAGCACTTCATTCCACCAATCGACCTTCCAGGATACATCTTGGCGTTGCTTCTTGGAAAGAAATGTTCAAAGTTATTAGTTTGCCTAGCTAGAATCGCTATGAGCTACTGACTTTCACTCACAATAAAGTCCTAGGCGATTACTCAACGTAGAACTGGCCCTATCTCAGCATTTGCTTATATCACACGCACATATACGTCACACAAAATATAACACAAAATTTTACAGAAATTACACTCATCGTTCACCACACAACTGGCTTTTAACGAGTCTCTCAAATAATGTCTACCGCGTAGCGCTTATCTCGACTAGAGATCTCCCTCCGCTAAGCGTGAACTCTGCTCCCTTGAGCACAAAATAAAATGTTTGTCCAAACAGACGTGAAGTATGCTCACTAGAGCTTGATAAATCGTGACTCAAACTGGCGTGAACGATGCTCACCAGAGCTCGATAAGGTTGTGTCTCAAACTGCTCATCACCGATCAATTTATTAGAAACTGACAGAACGGGGTGGAGTGGGGGCAATCTGTGAAAATAATCCGTAGTTTTTAACTCACAGACTTGGGACTAGTATCAATCTTCTTCTTTTCATCCAAACGTCTCAATGGACTTATGCGGAATTATATCTCATCGGCGGTTCTTCATACTCGTGTTTTAGCGCCTTTTTTAAGGTACGCGACACATCGCGTGGTTTAGGCGTCCTCTCTCCTGAGTTGCTGATTCAATCGTGTATCGGTTGGAACTTCTCTTCTGGCACGCCCATAATGACGCCGACTGGGGTGCGCGTTCGTACTGAATTTTTCCTTGAACTCGGCTTAGCTGGTCATCGTCAGGAATAACTACCACGCTGCTTCTGTTGTAATCGTTGCGACACATTACCTGTCTCCCCTTTGTCAACCTCCAACATATACTGCCTGGGCATCAGTAATAATAATAATAATAATAATATAAATCATGAAGACTTATTGATCGGCAAATCAATAAGGGTTCAGTATGTTTGTGATAATGTATTAAACTTTTAAGCCTCTGGGATATATCAAAGCAGAGTTGTGAATGCAACAATGGAACAACATCTATAACATCTAGACAAACAGAATGCCGAGACAACAGGATGCATTAAGTACACTTCCATCCAGTACATTTAATATATTCCCATGTACATGCATTCTCGACCATGAGCATATATAATCTTTCATTGACCAACCAAATGAACATTACCATCTAAGATAGTGAATCGACAGTCAACTTGCGAATTTATTTTGTAACGATGATGCTATCCAGAATATATTGCTCAATGATAATGGAAGAACTTCTAGAGATGTCGGCGATTGAAGAAGCATCAACGTACGACAGATGATATCAGCCCGATGATAGTTCGAGACGGAACTCAAGTCCGAGGAACGCAGTTCGATACCAGGAGGAGACGGAGATGCCGAGAAGGAATCCTTTCCATTCTCGAGGAAGCAACTCGTATCCGATGAAGGGGACTGGATTTGATTTAAACAAATCTTACCTGGATGATGACGACCCAGTTGGGTATTTTCTGATACACGACAATGAACTTCAATTTTCTACAAGACCATAATTATTCTTGTTCGAGTGTGTTAATGGCATTTCGGAACAACAATTCTCCTTTTGTGTTACTCATATATTTTCACTTCGATATTTAGTAAATTTTATTCTTCGAATCTGTATTAGATGAAAGTCAGTTTATCATCTATACTTATTAATTATTTCAAGATTCAGTTTCTGAACTGAAGTTAGTTGTTTGAGAAATTTATTTTCCATTGGGAAGAAGTTTAAGGAAGTCATTATTCTACGATTTCGATTCTTATTCAAGACTTCAGACTTTTAGTCTAGAACATTCATTAAATTCATTTTATTTAAATGAACTTGGGTGTTCTTTTTGTAAGAAGAAATATTATTAGGAGAAGAAATAGACGAGTGGTATAATGTGAAATATCACTATAATTGAGCCGTTGAGAGCCCAAGTGGTGTAACTCCTCTCGGAATTACAGGGAAGTCTAAACCTTATGGCATGCAGGCATAGCTCAGGGCCAGTGTGTGTGAAGCATTGGAAGTGAGCATTGCGTCTGTCAGCCACAAAGGTTAGACTTGCCTGTTATCAATTACGCCACTTGGGCTTTCAAAGGCTCAATTAGAAACAGTTCGACGATCTAAGCAAGCTGTATTCGTCATATATACAATGTGAAAGTGAATAGTTATGAACATTCTTTTTGTGGGATGAAGCTACATTCAGTTAACGACAAACTTATATTGAATTGGAGGAAGACTTTGTTCTTCATTAATCATAAATGATTAGAGACATATCTTTTGAAAGATAAATTAGTCGATCTTAGGAAAGTACAGTTAAGACTTTTTCCAGTCATGATCGAGCCTTATTGAGCGATAAGATAACACGAGATGTTATCAAGGCACACGTGTATCACTGCGTTATATGTCAATGCAGTTTTACAACCGTGCACTTGGTAATGACCAGTAAGAAGGAACATGTATATTTGTATTAAATATTTGGAGACATGGTGTTTTACGTCTGAGTAATTTTGTTTTAGTAAACCATTGAAAATGAAAATCCACAGCCTGCTTCCAGTCTCCGACCGGGTCAGGAATGGAATGAATGAAGCCCCTATCTAGCGGCGAGGATATGAACTGTGCCGGCTGCCGAGGCCTGACGCACTCCTCTGGGGCAATGATTAAATGAATGACAGATGAAATGAAATGATAGTGGAGAGTGTTGCTGGAATGAAATATTGACAGGGAAAACCGGAGTACCCGGAGAAAAACCTGTCTGCCTCCGTTTTGTCCAGCACAGATCTCACATAGAGTGACCGGGATTTGAACCACGGACCCAGCGGTGAGAGGCCGGCGTGCTGCCGCCTGAGCCACGGAGGCTCTAGTAAACCATTGAAAGATCTATTAATACCATCGTTTGAAGACGATCCATGTAATTGTAGAACGGACATCGCTGTTCATTGATATGTTGTATTGTTGAGGCAACAATTAAGATCGAAGCTATGAGAAAGCTATACTAGTACTGTAGAACCATTGTTGAAAACAAGAGTGTTAGTGACTTGTAATTGTTTATAGAGGAGTTATAGAGATTTTTGCCATAAATAGTTGTTTGTTACACGAAGGGGATTTCCGTATTTATTGTCATGATGTACTGTGACCGAAATCAAGACCGAATTATGCTCACATCAGCTGTGATGAGATTGGAAGCATAGGCTCTCGACTGGCCCTTGTACCTTGCTTCAGAGCGAGTCTCCTTGTCTAGCAAAGATTCTTGTGGCATCTTTGACACGAAATTATGTTATGGGTAACATACGAATTGGCATTAATATTTATACATCTATAATTGAATCTCAGTCTCCGAATTCCAATCCTATAACAGATTTTTAATGTGGCAGAAGGCTAGGTGTTCTTGTTATACTATACGATGTCAAGCACCGCGATATATGACGTCAGCCCCAGAGCGGGTTAGCGCGCCCCTTTCCTACCCCACGTGATAAGGAAGACAGCGCAGCTCTGAGCCTGGCTAGCGACGGACAGCAGTTGACTGGCAGTATGTCATTCGAGGCTTGTACACGCTTGGAACTCACAGCTGTCTTATATCGTGGTCGTGAAGTTTCATATCGCGCACAGGTTAGTCAGTTATTATGTGAACGTGAGTTCGTATTAACGCTCAAAACCAGTAACGTGTGGACTGCAGTATGTTAAACCCAGTGAAGTGTGTGTTCTAATGGAATGTATGTGAGTACTTATTTAACATTATTTGAAACCACATGGGAAGCCTACACCATCATGAAGAATGCCACTTACGAACAGTTCAACTTCACATGTTAGCACAGTTTGGGTCATGCTAAATCACAACTTCATTATACATGAGATAACACTACTAGTTTCAGAAGAGTATTATTCTACTAGTCATTAGGAACAGAACACAATCAGATGAACATTACTGTTATTATTACAACAGAGCATCAAGATTTACAGAACGTGGAAAATGAATATAGCAGTGGCGGACAGTCAAATGACATATTGGGAACTTGAATTTTCTGGCATGCTAAATTCACACTCAATGGTTCTCGTGGGAACACTAATGAACTTTATTACAAACAAGATGATAGCTTAATTTCATTAAGGGAAAATTTACGAACATGGATGGACACCAGGATTTGAAGATACAATTACACCTTACAATCAACACGTTTTATAAATTTCTACATCACCGATCCAGCAGATTTAGGAATCTTTAAACATCATGACATCGCGGGACATAACACCAAATTCTAGGGCAGTGAGTCCATTCTACACTCATTGCAACCCCATGACTAATTGATTGTTTTATTTTCAGATGACTTTGAAATTATGCCTGTTTTTCGAACATACTAGAGCACTTTAGGAATAAGATATTGCTAATTTAAAATCATTTCACACATTTTTCTTCGAACACAATAACGTTGAATTTCTTGACTTATTCTATAAATTTAATTTTTTTATTGTGAATATTTCCACACAATTAAATTTTGATGCGATTGCGGACGATATTTCCGAGTTTTTGGCAGCGATAGTTGATCGTATTTATCTAATTGAACGATTTATTAGATGGTTTAATTAAGGCATCATAATAATTATGGATCAGATAATAATAATAATTTATTGATTAACGAACCTAGTAAATATAATATTCTGAATTATTATGCTGACAGATTCGAGTCGTATCAAGCATTTTTGAATTATGATATATTTTGCATAGCACATATAAAAGAAAGCATGTAGTTATAATTATGTTGTGGACACTTTTTAAATAAGTGGTCTTATTTTGTGGCAGCATTATGGATGCGAGTCAGGTGGCCTATCCAAGAAGAAGAATAATATGAATATTTAAAGATTGGAAGTGTGAGATAATAAGAATTTCACTGCTAGTATTTGTGCGTATGATATTTGAAGGATGTGTCTGTGTAACACAATCCTCATTTAGTAAACTTTTTAGATGCACGCTTAAAGTATTCGACGATTAAATTAATGCAATATTAAATGCTGTGATAGAAGTGCTATTGATACGAATTTATGAAACAGTTATACTAATTTCTAGGATTCAGCCAAATCTGGCCTTGCATTATTAGGAATGCATAATTAAATAATGGATAGCTGACCTATAACCAATTATATTGTTAATTAACATTTCTATCTTGATTAATTTATTAATTAATTAATTTCGATAATTATAATACAAGTAATGGAAGGAATTTATAACAATTTGTTTATAACAATTTATAAATTGGAATTAAATGATAGTATTTGCATTTGATGAACAGATTGATACAATATGGTCCAGGATTCGAAATAATAATAATCATAATTATTATACTATTTATAACAATGGTATTTTTGATGAATATTCATTTAATATGAGATTATTTCATCGTTATCTGCACAATACTCTGCTACAATGTCAGATGATAATTGTAAATTTTTGTTAATTTATTTCTTCACGATAATTTAAATTCGTAATTAACCTACGATAATTATCCTTCACTTTAATTAAATTTATGTGTGAATTTTCAGTGTATTTAGAAATATGTGTTTATGGGGAAAAGCTGAAATCAGTGACAGTGCAGTGCAACGAAAAAAATATTGTATTTCATTTTATTCAGCTTACTCAACGAACACTGGAACATTAACTTCGATTCACATTACCCCACAGAAATTATATAGGACAATCAAATTGGTAGTCTAGGACTTATGGATCCATGATCCCAACGTAAGCATAAAACCGATTTGATTCTAGGAGTGCATTTATTCATTTTGTTTCGTCTGCTCTTAAATAAAAGAAACCATTTTATCTTAGTTATTTCAAATTATTCCTGCAGCTTGTTCCATTTCCTGACTGAGTGATACTATCCTATTTTATTTAACAAATAAATATCTGAGGCAACCTTTCTCACCTATCCCGTTAAACGACTTGAGATGCTAGATCTCTTGCCTGCCCGTGTTTGCAGTTGATTTTTGGTAGTTTTTCCGTATATATATTTCAGGGACTCCTATTTTTTTTGTTACGACCATGTACCATTTCTTGGACATCACGTTGATTTCCGGGCTGACGTGAGGTGTGGGAAACGGGTACAGTACTGAGGATTGTATAAAAGTAGCGCTGTTGTATTTTAAAGAATGTCAGTGAAGACTTTTCAAGTAATTAGATCTGTGGCTCGAATGTCGTTTATTGGCGGAACTCCATTAAGAAAATATATAATGTCCCTGTTCTCTAAATTAATATTAGCTTTATTAAACTGAATTAGAAACAACAATTTACTCATCTTAAATGATCGGACATTGAGATACCGATATTGTTTTTAACTTGATATTGACAAGAATGTGGTCAAGCATTATGAAGAGAAAGCTATAGTAATTATACTATGAGAGAGTTGCGTTAAGAATGTAGCTAACGCGGTCGTATCGCTCAAGAATTATTCTTAGAGGCTATAGACATCTGTATACAGTGTACAAATATCTTATTTTGTTAATTTGTAGCGTTTATAATATTTGATAATAATAATAATAGTTAAATATTTTTAGCTTAGGTTATAGTTAGAAGGAGCGAATGTTTTTTGAAGGAGTTATTGATTTTTGATTGTTAATACAGCGTGAATGTTAGCGGCGGTGGTCACGAACATCGATCGCAGTTGTAAGAATGATTGTTTAAAGTATGAATGAGTTTCAAATAGAATTAATCAAGTTATGAGAGTTTTTATAAAGCCTGATTTTGTTAAACGCAAGGGCTGCGTTTTACGTGTTCATTAGCCAGCGTTGTGAGTCCACTGTTGGCAACAACAGCTGTGAAAGCAAGCAGACCCGCTCGTGTGTTGAGGTCGTGCGGGAAATGAATGAACGGAATCCACACCTGTGATGTGAATGACAGCATAGCAGGCTATGATAAAACAAATCCAGTTATTCGCAGACACGCGACAGAAATATGTTTGTTATTTTATTGGAATGCACGTTTCATGGTGCAGTGCAATGTTTTGATTTATTTTTACACTTGTAGACGGCGGAGCAACTCGTAAATTAAAGAGATGAAACTTGTATAAATGTAGGGAGTTTCTATTTGTGTGTCAGTGGCGTAAATGTAGATTTAAATTTAGGGTGTTATGTAGATTAAGAATTGTTATTTAGTTTTATTAATAAATTTATATTTTTCTACACGTTTGTTCGATGTTCCTTTATTTCTATAAATGAGATATGTATGGAACAGCATAATTTAGATAGGATGTCTTTTTCCCATCCGACATAGCCCCGAGAAAAGTAGGTAAGTTTGCACACTTGCGTATAAAAGATAGTTATTTATATCCATAAAATATTTCCAGCTTGCTGTGTATAATCTTGGAAAACTCACAGGCGGGAATGTGATATCTTTAGCCGGGATGTTCACATTTCAAAAATCCATCTTCGCTTTGGACGACCTGCGAGCACCTCCCTGATTTTTACGGGTAGAGTACGGGTTCTATTCCTGCCTGTCGTTTGGGCGTAGGAAATGTGTTTCTTGTCCTGTATAGTGTGGGGCTAATTTTCCTTCCCTGTTCTGGTGTGGGGAGTGTATCTATGCCCGAAGATAGTGTGGAGCCGATTTTCTTTTCATTTTCTGGTGTGTGAAGTGTATTTATGTCCGGAGATGGTGTGGGCTCCCTTTTGTTTCCATGTTCTAGTGTAGGGAGTGTATTTGTGTCCGGAGATGGTACGGGTTCGATTGTCGTTTTCTGTCTCTGTGTAGGGACTGTGTTCTCATTCCGGGAAGGTGTGGGTTCGACCCTCGTATTCTGTTTCTTCGCGGGTGTAAGAGGTGTGTAGTGTCCCGCTCTAGGGTCCCCTGTGAATACAGTAGTATGTGTAGGTCCCTACCGAATCCCGTAGTGGCAAATAGTGGCGGTGAGGTAGTATCAGTGTACACATGTATATTACGCTCGGTTACTTTCCCCAGAGCGGTTACTTCGACTGCCCCGGCATAAATACCGTCCCTACTCATGTATTTGTGGTATTCCTCCTTGGTTTTAAATGGATTTTCAGTTTCGTCCGCCGCAAAATCCTTATATTCGTCCCAATTGCTCACAATGTGGTTCAACGTTTGCAGTCTGTATTCCCTGTGCCTATACTCACTGCTATGGAGCAGGAAGCTAACCGCTCGGAATAGGCAATTGCCATCTCCCTGTATGGGGTGTGTTTGAAATTGTGTTGGGGGAGGATCCGCAGTCGTTTTATTTTTTGTCTGCTCCTCTCCTTTATTCTCCCGTGTTTGAGTAGGGGGGGGGGGGGCTCTTCCTGGAGTGGCTTCTTTCGTTTGGGTGTCTGTGGGGAAGGGTCTTAAGCCAATTTTACTGTCGACCGCCCCATCCCGTTTATAAGTTTTTTTGAAACGAGTTTCCTCGCCTATCTGTCCATTTGGTCTGTTCCCGGGGTGCATAGCCTCGCCAGTTCTCTGGTTGGGGCTGGTATTTCGGTGTTGGTAGCAATATCCGCCTAGCTTGTTGGGGTGCGCTCTGCCGGGACCCCTGTGGATAGTCGTCCGGAAGGGGTACTGTTCCGGGCCCTTTCTGTATTGCCTAGGGCCATTGTGTGCACGCGGAGGGTTTGGTCTGTCGTAGGTAGGGCTGTTCCTCTCGTACTGAGGCGAGCTATTCTGTCTGCGATGTGGAGGGGTGTATGCTTGTCCCTGTGGTGGTGCGTTGCCACGGTAACGCTCATTTTTCCTGTAACTTGGGGGACCTGCCCTTGTCTGAATGGGGGTGGGCTGCCTCGGCGAGGAATGTCGTGCCGGCATTCTGGAGGGTAGTATCCTTGCGTGTGTGTGCAGGGCTGTTCCCGTTGGGGGTAGATTGGTCTCCCCTGATTGTAATTGTGATTTCCAGGATATCCGTCATACCGGTCATCGTAGTGTGGCCGCATCGTGTTCCCCCTGTCATCATAGTGTGGCCGCGTCGTGTCACCTGTGTTATCATAGTGCGGCCGCATCGTGTCACCCCTGCTATCCCTTAGTGTTCCCCCATGTGCGTTGATTGAAGTGATTGTCAGCTGCTCCATTTTTGTGTCATCTCATCCATCTTTTGGTGTATGTCATCTCTGTCCGCCTTGGTGATGCGGTGATCAATCGCCTTTTCTGTGATTTTAATCCCTAATTCTATTACTTTGATGTTTTGTTGCATCTGTTGCACTGTTGGGTTATTCATTGTGCATAACTTGTCTACCAGCGATGGCTTGAGTCCTTGCATAATTAATCGGATTTTCTGTCTGTCCGGCATGGCCATATTGTATTTGCCGCACATCAGTAACTTGGCGTTAATGTACGCCTGCGCACTTTCTGTGGGTCCCTGAGTCCTTTCCCTAATTTTGTCGTACAGGTCGTCTTTGTCCGGGGTGAGTTTGAACTCTTGTATTAGTGATTGGGAGAGTTCGTCCCATGTGGTGTTCACTAGATGGCCCTCATGGAGCTCAACCAAGTGAGTGCTGACCCCGTGAGATATGCGGGTAAGAGGCGCCTCTTGGCCTTGACGGCCCATCCGTTTATTTTAGCCGTTCTATTAAAGGCCATTATGTATTCCCCAGGATCCTGTCCGTCCCCTGAATATTTTGTGGGGTGGATCATGGGGTATTTCGTTTGCATGGCCATATCTTCTTCGTTTATCTCTTCTTGCCTAGCTAAGGATCCGTGATCGTCTACGCTACCTGGTGCAATATCGTGCGATGAAGTGTCAGAGCTTGTGTTATTTCGGAGGGAATTGTCCTCACTCCCGGAATAAGAAATGTGTGTTATGTTGGCGGGGTTCTCGTCTCCTGATATGTCCTCGCTAATTGGGGGTGTGTTATCGTATTGTGTAGATTTGATTACTGATACCGCCCTGTCTATGTCCTGTTTGATTGTTTCCGCTATGGTTTGTATATCTAGGGCCGCCTCTAATGTGTTACCGTCGTCTGTGATGATATTTGATTCTAATATCCGTGTAATGAATGTGAGCAGGCTATCGGTCTTTTGTTGCGTAAGTTTGAGCTGCTGTAATAGTAGGGGAGGGAGTGCTAGTGGAAGGTCTCCTGAACTGTCACTGGATACCGGTGATTGTTGTCCTTGCGAACTGCTATGGGCCTGTGACCGTGTAAAATGTGCAGTTTGTGCTCCTGCTGCAGGGGATTTAGCGCGGACTTCTAACGCTGTGCTTCGAGCTTTTGGAGCAGGCGTGGCGCAGTATACTCGTTTATTAAATCGCCGTTTTTGATTTATAGTTTCGGTAAAAGTGGTGTTGTGCTGGATGATAAGTGATGTGGGAAATCCCTTAGTGTAGTATTAAATGTGGACATATGGTTTCGTTCGATCTCACCCGCCAAATCTGTCTATCCGCTACAAGATATTCTATTCCAGAAAAAAATTCCGCCTTGGCACGGTCGATTTCCTTGTGAAATGTTTCTCTAATGAAATCCCTATAGGGTGGGCTGGGAGGGGGGTGGGGGTGGAAAATAGAACATACTGTGGCCCGCGTAAAACAAATCTCACAATTATCGTACTCTAAATAAAATTCTCACTCGCTTGGCTATTTTTAAGTTGGGTATGGGAATCGATAGTCTCAAAATTCGTTGTCTGAATTTCTGTCTAAACGGAGACTACCCACGCGACCACCACTTTTGTTCAGGCCCTTAACGGGGTTGGCCGAACTGGGGGGATGAGGGTGTGTGTAGGAGGGCGGTGTTTAATTAGGGGAGGTTTTAACGGAGGTGTGAGAACTCCGAATGAGTGTTGGAGAGTGTATTGGTGGATCTGGTGGAGCTCTACTCGATCAGGGTTGCAAACCAATGGGGTGCACTTTTAATGCGGAAGCTATCAGTCTGCAGAGTAAGTACTGCGATGAGAAGCCCAAGTATCTGATGACCGTGCAACCTTACGCTCTGCGGGCGCGTGACCAAGAAATCAAGGCTACTGGCAATGCAAACGTTTCTAGTGCTGTCACAGCGGTTTTGGAAACAATGCACTGGCAGGTCATGGTGTAAAGTAGGGAGGTGAGCGGTAAAAACAGTAATAATAAACAAAGTTTACAAATGATCGGTAATAATGGTGGTCACTTATTTATTGGAACCAAAGTGTACTGAAGGTTTCCCTGTATTCAGGGATAGTGTGACAATGTGTAAATGGTACAATCAATCAGGGGTGGCGAAAGGAAGGATGTATAACTTATGAGTGTGTGGAATTTGAGAATCACACTTACCGGAGGTATGCTGATGGCAGGCAGTCGGACAGAGCCTTCGGTGTCAACGGATCCCCTTCCTCAGAATGGTGGTCCTTATAAGTGTTTCTGAAGTGCCGACTCTGCAGAGTTGCTGAATAGCTGTTTTTGTAGCAGCCTCTGTGTACATGTGGATGTGTGTCAAGCTTGGGCAAGAGCGATTACATAACTCTGCCGGCTTCGTGTAATTAGAAGTGTGTTGTATTTGCTGTTAATTCCAGCTTAGGGGTTTAGGGGGTGAAATACGTGTGGAGTGTTGGGCAGATGTTTTAATAAATAAATGTATGTGTCAATGGGGTAGTTGTAGATGTTTGTAGAATGTAGCTTTTTGCCGTAGATTAGTTTGTATGCCAATATGTCCCTTAAGGGCGCTAAGACCTTAGGGCCCTTAACAATAGCGTTCAAATAGTTCCCTAGATACCTAAGTTGTCATTCTTTCCTTATATTGCACATGATCGTTATGCAAGTAATTCTGCACGGCTGGGATTATGTTGGCATAACGGTAAGGCCACGTGTTCTTTGCTAAAGGGAGCATTACTCACCAAGCGAAGATCTTTGACTCTCGCTGCCATCTTCGCTCAGCCATGGCTTAGCTAAGCGAAGTATGAGACGGGCTGGTGCAACACCCAGCCTTAAGCGGTTGTATTGAAGAACCGCTTAATCGTAAGCCACCCTTCGCAAATGAGAGTTTAAGCGGCCTCGTGGTGAAACCGGCCCTAAGTGAACAGGATCTGAAGATGAACGCTTGACGTTCGAAACATGTCATCCAATAAAGTACCCCATTTTGTACACAAAAGCGTGTTATTTTGTAATAATATCGTATTTTTTCATATTAGGACATATAAATTCTTGTTTCCCGCCTAATGTAATTGGGCACAATTTAGGTTGACCGACTGGAAAACTTCCTTTAATAGAACTAGGCAACACTGCAAAACGGCTTCTATCACTTCAATAGAGCTATTCATACTTTTTATTTTTAAAATTATTTCCTGCTATATAAAAACTGAAAGCGAAATTGGAGGAGTATTTATCAGACTTCTCGAAAACGGAAAAGCTGATGGGAATATGAACATGCTTTGTACCGAGGACGCGCTGACCAGGCAGTGAGCGAATGCGGCAACAGCGCACCAACTTTCCTACGGATCTCACCTGCCAATAGCCACTAAAATCATAATAAATACCAATCCATATAAACTAAACCCACTTATTTATATTACGGATAGCTACATATCGCAAAAGATTAGTATATGTGGATTACAAAGCACCCAAGAAAGAACTTCTACGGGAGTCCAGTTTCGAAATGCGAGCCTTTCACATAATTGATTGTTTTATTGTTTGTGTTGGAGACAAAATTTTGAAACTGCACGTATACAGAGAAAACATATCTGACTAACACATATTCAAATTTGGTTTCATTAGCGCAACAGAGTTATGAGTTGTGAATCTTTTAAGTCGACATTTACCTCGAAACTCACCAAAAACCGGTACTTTTTACTTTATACATGCCGAAAGGATATTAAAACACATTTCTAAAAATTAAGTTTATCATCAATCAACGCAGAAATAAACGAGGAAGGTGATGTTACTTGATTTTTGTAGACCTTCTGGATATTTTGCTATTTATCTCCTAACTCGAATAATTTCTGCGCCAACAGAAAATTGTGTGGTTTGTAGTCTGTTATACACACATAAAAAAAGTTTTGCGTATTGCTGGCCAAGAGTCGTAGTGGTCTCAAATCCATTAGTCGTTCTTGCGTGCGTGTATATCGGCTGTATACAATCGTCTATGTCAATGAGTATAGATCTGTGTGAGTGTGCAGCAACCCGGTGAACGTATGCACGACCAATCCATCCGATACCGACACTAACAGGGAGGAGGTGGTGCAAAGTACTGGGGTGGCATCATGTATGGTCGACGAACCAATCTTATGTACATCCCAGGGCGTATGACAGGCATACGTTAGAGGGATGCTATCCTGGCACCCGTAGTGAAAGGCTATGCTGACAATTTCGGCCCAAATTTCACTTTCGTGGACGATAACACTCGCCCGCATAATGCCTTTCTTCAGGAGAATGGTATTCACAGAATGGAATGGCCTGCCTATGCTCCCGATCTCAATTGTGTAGAGAAGGCGTGGACACTGCTTAATAAATAAGTCCGTCCTCTCTTCATTCAACGTATTTTATGGATGATCTCCTATCCATAACAGAGGTCCCAAGACAGGTGCATTCTATAGAGCCCCCACAAGTCAAAATGGCTCCGAACCTTATGCATAGCGAACTTCCGGTCCGCGAGGCTCCATTTGATTTTCATTGAAAATGAATCGTCCGTTATTATTTCGGATTGTGGTTAACCTATGAAATAAGAAAAATAGGGTTGGCCTTTCTTGGAAATCTCAAAGATAGGTGCCAAAGTAAAACTTTGCAACAGAAAAGACCCAAACAAGCAGCCTGCCTACAAAGTGCGATTTGCACTCTTCTAATTTCTATCATCTCTTGGACCATAATAGTGTTCAATTGGTGACAATTAAGTACGTTGTATGCGAGAATATTGTAAGCAGTTTCTATCCGGTCATTACTTTGATAAAGTACCTCTTTTTAATGCATTAACCAGAACCGTTTAAATACTAAAATATGACAGCGGGGAAAGGCTACGATTTGTAGGCTATAACATTTACCAATAACTAAACTTTTCTTTTATATTTATTAAATCATTATCATGATAGAATAATTATTATTTTAATACTATAAAATTATATTTAACCAATAATTATTTTATTAGTATTTATACGTGTTTCACGTAGGCTATTGCGAGAATGCTTTAGGCCTGCTTGATAGAAGAAAGGGTTGCATCTCAAAATCTAACCTTGCCTTGTTTTCATCATGGAAAACTCGTAGTTATTAGACCAAGCAGCTGGTAACAAAAGAAAAATTCTCACATACATCCTCACTCTAGTCTACGTAAACTAATAACTGAAAGGGGAGGGGGGATTATGGACTCAATCACACAAACAAACCTCATTGTATATGAATTATGGGGACCGAAATCTTTTAATGGGCATAAGGATTGTCTTTCTCTAGAAAAAACGTTGGTCAGTAATGCAAGACAAGATGCCAGAAAACTAAATACAAAAAGCTGCGTGGTGAATTCTTTGAATACACGGTACCTGAGATATAATTTTTATTGCTCCTTGCATGTTCATTTCTTCCTTTCTCTTTGTCAAACACCAACAGTGATCTTTTGTTTTCTCCATGATAGGCAATTCTCTTATGTCTTCATAAGTCTGTTCTAGATATATAACTTCTGTGACCCACCTAGCGTCATCTCGCAGCGAATCTCTGAAGCTCCTCAATTCTTCCTGGTGCTAGAGGACTTACTTATCCATTTGGCCACCAGATCCTGTTACCATCGCCAGCTATTTTCTCCTAGAGCAAGAGGACTACGTCTACTTCTTTACTCACCATGCTGCGCTAGTATCATCTGTTATCAACTCTTTGAAGACCAGCTCAGCAAGAGATCATTTTTTTTTGTTGTAACATTGGCAATGCTTATATGTTCTCCTTTTGTCTCCTACCCCCCACTCTTTTCCCCTTCCTTGGTCCCTCCGTGCTCCGTTGAGCAGGTCTCACTTCTCAGTCGGCAGTTGACTCGATCAGTTAAAGCTCCACTCGAGCTAGCCTCCTCAAACCAAGAGGCATACTCTCTTCTACGCCATGTTGGCAAAGTAGTACGGAACTTCGCCTTCAACATGAAATCAAGATAAGTACCATTTTAAAGGTTTTAACCTCATCTTCATCAATTTTATCTACATGCTTTTATTGATTATTTTATAGACAGCGTGAGATTACTTGTGGGGCGGTAATCATTCTTCGCGGGATTTTCCATGTTGGGCTTTTATCTAATCAAGCCAATCTTGGTGAAAAGCAGCATTTCTTATGCTTGCAAAATGAGAAATCCTCTCACTACGTGGGATATTATCTAATACCCGCTGTCTATAAATTATAAAGCTAGTTCCTCCGCTGGATTAACTTTGACTCCATTCTTCTATAAAGATCGTTCTGGAACTTTCCAGATCTGGTACTCTATCTGCGAGGCTTGCCGTCAGGTATTTTTCACTCACTTGTGAAAATACTAGTTAAAATGAGGAATCTTCCTTAAATTACTGCAATAGCTAACTTTCGTCCACCGTTGGGATGTTCTATGGCGCATTTAACTGTAATCCACCATTTTCTCCAGCAATAGACTCTCGCCTACCTAGTGCAACCAGTTCTTTCCAGCATTGTAAAAACTTTCTTTCTCATGAACTTTCGAGTTTCTACAGTGAATTTTGCATCAATCTTTACAGACTATAGTGATAATCAGTGCTTGTTCCACTTTTCTACCGCGTCGCGATCGTCCGTTTATATTAAATACGGCCATGAACATTTTTTCCTCCATCCCTATTTCTCTTTCCTAAACCTCTTACTAACAATCTGTAATAAACTTTTAAATTTAGGTCTGTTTCAATAAGGTGTCACTCACGAAGTGCCCTTCCAACTTTGCTAGTTTAACATTAATTAAATTCTGTATAATTACGTGTGTGACACACGATTCAAACTCACATTGTTCCTTTCCTATAATCAGGGAAAACAATTCCTTAAACTCTTGAGCGAGTCATGTTCAGGTTTCACGAAATGGAAACTGTCCCATTTGGCTAGTGATTCCTGCTCAAACTTGGGAAGTCTAGAACTTTCCTTTTCACTTTCTTCAGGTTTCACAGTAAGTGACCTGCCCTCTTTTGTACAATTCTCATATAGTAATTCTGTATAAATATAAGAAGTTGTAGGAACTTCTATCTTATTTTTCATGTTTTTATTATTGTTATTTTCGAAGTTGTCACTTTCTCTAGAACATTCTCTCAAGAATTTCTTAAGGTACACTCTTTGTACTCCAATTCACGTTCAAACTTTAATTATTTCATTGGTTATTTGTTTAAATCTTATAAAGATTTTAGAAACATGTAAGGTTTGAAACCTTGTAAATTGTCAATTGCCTGGAGCAAACGTTTAATGTTGAGAGGTCTGCGACCCCATTTGTTAAAAAGTTCAAATGAACTATGTTTGTCAAAATTATATTACATGCTTGTTAATTTCCTCAAACTTCTTTGCATTGTTAAATAAATTAAATATTTGTTTTTGGATTCATCATTTCTCTGATACTACAGTTAGGCAAGATCCTGGCTTTCCTAGCTCTTCCTAGGTTTATGCCCTCGTTCATACTCAATAAAGCTTTTACTATTTGTATTGCCAGACCATCACCCTTCCCTATAGTACTTTTATACATGCTTGGGAGGAAATACATTAAAGCCTTTCTCTGGCAAACCGCCAAAGTCTTAGCTGCGGTTCCCGTCAGCTTCGACCAAGCTCGTACCCACTTTAGGTATCCGAGCACGGATTTTCGGTGGCAACCGCTTCTAAGTGTATTGAAAGCTAAACTTATAAATTTTGTAGGACTCTCCTCCTATCTTTCTATCCTTTTTCTCCAATCCAAAATCTACTCCCTTCTCTTAATCATCTTCCCTTGGTGGGTGGGTTATTCCTCAGGCAATAAACTACCCAAAATTTGGTCCCAGAAACCCGGGAGAGTCCATTTGCTATGTCCATTGTTTGTCAAGTGTCATTTGACAATACTTTGCATATTACTAATATCTGTGTTGAATATTTCAGCTATAACCACATCGTGCAAAGCCTGTGAACGGGAAAGAGGCCGCTCCTGTCTCCTATGGTGTGTCCCATTCTTTCTACTCATTCGCCGCTGCCAGCTTGACAGCATTTCCAAGGTTCCACAGTTTCGTGAGTTACATTTTCATCTACCTTCTTTAATATGGCTCCTACTGATAAGGATAAGGATGAAAAACTTACTTCTAAACGAGCATCCTATAAAGGGCAAATTACCCGATTCAGAAGGTACATAAAGGAATTAGATCCCTCAGACGCGCAATTAGACTTGTTGAAACATCGTGTAAAGGATTTTGAACGTTCATATGAAAACTACTGTAACATTCAAACTGAAATAGAAACTTGCATGCTCAATCAAACAGAAGATCGTGTCGAAGTAGAAAACCTATATTACGAAGGCATAGGTTCTGCTTTCAAAATAATACGCCAACTCGAAGAGGAGCAGAAAAAGGACGCTTCTGTTCTTGGTTCCCTTCACGAACCACAAACTTCTTTCCGTGAGGGTACTCACAAGCCCAAACCAACTTTACCTAAAATTGATTTACCCCATTTCTCTGGAGATGAATCCACTTGGGATTCTTTCTATGAATTATTTTGCTCCCTTGTTCATGACAATGAAGACATTCAAGTCATTTACAAGTTTCATTACTTGAGATCTATCCTCCGAGGTCAAGCTTTGCAGTTGGTCGAAGCACTTCCTCTGCGTGCCGAAAATTACCCCATTGCCTTTAACTTATTAAAGGAAAGATATGGAAATTTACGTTTACGTATTCAACGCCATATGAAGGCTCTATTTAACCTACCTGCGTCACAGCACAATGACGTCACTAGTTTGCGTACTTTAGTTGACACAACCCAACTCCACGTTAAAGCTTTGTCCCAATTAGATCAACCTACTGAACATTGGGATACTTTCCTAATACATTTAGTAGTCTCTAAAGTTGATGCTGCTACCCTCAAAGCTTGGGAAATTGAACTTTCTAAAGAAGACGACTACTCTTACGAGCATTTAGTCACTTTCATAAACGCTAGATGCCAACTTTTAACCGCTCTAGCTAATCAAAGTGAACCTTCATCTCCTAGTTCCAAATTCGAATTAATGTCCATCAAATCCAAAAGTGAACGCTCAGCGTCCAATACCCAAAAACCCGGGTCCAGCTCATCCAAATTTAAATCAAACACTACTGGTTACCCAACTAGGTCTAGTGAACGTCGTGTTGCTAGCTCTATTGTTTTAAACACGCAAAGCGAACCTCGCAAAAGTTTAAACGAACCTGTAAAGTGCATACTTTGTAAAGATCCCCATGCCTTATACCTCTGCAAATCTTTTAAAGAAATGTCAGTCGACGACAGACGAAAATTAGTCGCTCAAAACAAACATTGTTTCAACTGCCTAGCGCCCACGCATTCTGCTTCTAACTGTAAGTCCACAAGACTTTGCTACCATTGTGAAAAGGCTCATCATACTTTGCTACATCGTCATGATCAGGCAAGGTCATCGACAGCATCTACTTCTCCGAAAAATGATAGTACTAACAGTTCTAATGCTTCATCGTATATTCAAAATGCCAAGTCCATTCGCAGTGCTCAAGTATTGTTGTCTACTGTCCAAATCGAAGTTCAGGATAACTTTGGCAACTGGGTCCGTGCACGCGGTCTTCTAGACTCAGCGGCAACTCATGATTTTGTGTCTAATTCCTTGATTAGAAAACTAGGTCTACCTGTAAACCCACTTCTATCAACGTGTCGGGCATCAACAGCTCAAAATCGCAAGCTTTACAATTCTCAAAGCTAACTATAAGAGATACTTGTCATAGAAACAACTTTCTTAAACTTAATTGTCTAATTCTTAATAGCATTGGAGAAGACACTCCAAGTCACTCTGTGGATATTTCAGGGTTAAACATTCCCTCGCATTTAAGGCTAGCCGATCCTTGTTTTAATATGCAGAACCCTATTGACATACACTTTAGTGCCAATGTTTTCTGGAATTGCCTACGTAAACAGGTTCGTAAGTTATCCTCAAACGTGGTCGCCAGAGACACTAATTTTGGATGGATCGTCACCGGTCAACTTCCCCATTATTCTCCTCAACCCGCATCGCAATGTTACTTCTCCAATACTGACCTGGAACAGTTCTGGAGGCTTGAAAATGTTGATTCTCCTAATGTAACCTCTTCAGAAAATGAATTCTGTGAGCAACTTTTTTTAAACACCACCACTCGTTCTTCTGATGGCCGGTTCGTCGTTCAAATGCCAAGATTAAATAATCCTCCTAAACTTATCAACTCTCAGCCTAAAGCTCGAAAAGCTCTCTTCGCTATCGAGAGCAAATTCAAGAAGGAACCTCTTGTTAAACAACAGTACACTGATTTCATGGATGAGTATGAAAGCTTAGATCATATGGAAGTTGTTAACAAATCTGATGATGAATTGCACCCCCCAATTGAAACGGTTTATTTAAATCATCATCCCGTGTGGAAAAACCCTCTTGTAAAAGATAAAATTCGAGTTGTTTTCAATGGTTCATCACCCGACGTTAATGGCAACAGCCTTGACGACACTCTTTATTCTGGTCCTGCTATTCAATCAGATTTATCTGCTATACTCTTAAACTTTCGATTATTTCCCATAGCTGTCATAGCCGACATAAAACAGATGTACCGTCAAGTGTTAATTCAACCAGAACAACGAGATCTTCAAAGAATCTTGTGGCGTGATGAAACCAGTAAGCCCATTAAGGTATTTCGCTTGAAAACGGTTACTTATGGCTTAAAACCCTCTGCTTTCCTTGCTATCCGATCCCTACACTTGCTAGCCTTACAAGATGGTCATTTATTTAACCCCAAAGCCTCTGAAGCACTAACTACGTCATTCTATGTTGACGATTATTTGCAATCCTTCCCCTCTTTGGAGGAAGCTTCTTTTGTATCTTTAGAACTTCAGGCATTACTAAGGAATGGAGGTTTCCCACTCCATAAGTGGAACTCCAACTCCCCTGAGTTTCTCGCTCAGTTTCCCATCGAAGACGTAGATCCTTCTTCTGTCGAAATTTGTGGAAACTCCGAATCTATAAAAACTCTAGGAGTTCACTGGTGCACTAGCACTGACACTCTTATCTATAAAGTTTCGCTCGCAGAAGAGCTTCCTAATACAAAAAGACAAATTCTCTCTGAAATTGCAAAAATTTTTGATCCACTTCAATTCCTTGCCCCAGTTATCGTTATAGCCAAACTCTTCATGCAAGAGCTGTGGTCGCTTAAATGTGAATGGGATGACACTGTCCCTCTTTCTTTTCTTAATCGTTGGCTCTCATTTCGCAGCAATTTGCTGGATCTTTCCCTTATTGAAATTCCCAGGAATTTAATCAGCTCTCATTCTAATGCATCTTTTTCCCTTCATGTGTTCGCGGACAGTTCCGAAAAAGCTTATGGTTGCTGTGCATATTCAGTTCATCACGATTCACACTATGGATCTCCAGTTTCCAACCTTGTTTGTGCCAAATCGAAGGTCGCTCCTCTTAAAACTATCACTCTGCCTAGGCTCGAACTGTGCGCTGCACTCATGGCTGCAGAACTTGTCAAGAAATTACGGGAAGTATTAAAAGTCGAATTCTCGCAAATCTATCTCTGGAGCGATTCCATGATCGCCCTTTCTTGGATCGCCAAGAACCCCTCTCACTGGCAAACTTTCGTTGCAAACAGGGTTTCCAAAATTCAAACTCTTTCTTCTGGATGTCAATGGAGGCATGTTCCCAGTGCGGATAATCCAGCCGATATTATCTCTCGTGGTTGTTTACCCTCTCAATTGGCAGCTTCCCAATTGTACTGGCATGGGCCCTCGTGGCTAATCGAAGAATCTTCTTCATTGCCTTCTAAACCCCCAGCTACAAACTCCAACTTGTCTGACGCTAAAGTACCTCTATCCATTGCTTCGTGTCTTGTTTCCAACGCTTCTCATCCTTTGTTGTCCCGCTATTCTTCTTTTCATAAATTACTACGAATTGTCGCCTATCTCCTTAGATGGAAATATCTTGTGGTTGACCAACCTGTTCTCCCTAAACCACACCTTACCAATCATGAATTGAATCTCGCTACCGTTAAGGTTTTACAACTGACACAGCAAGAAGCCTTTTCTTCTGAATTGTCATTGCTTTCTTCTAAAAGAGATCTTCCCAAATCCAGCCGTCTCCGTGTTTTAGCCCCGTTTCTTGATGACCATGGGTTACTCAGGGTAGGTGGAAGACTTTCGCAATCTTTGCTCTCTGAGGACAAAAAGCATCCCGTTATTTTGCCTTCCAAACATCACGTAACTTCCTTAATTATACGTGACTTTCATTACCGTAATCTTCATGTTGGTACACGTACTCTGCTTTGCCTCTTAAGGGAAAAGTACTGGATTATAAATGGAATTCATGAAGTTTCTTCTGTAATTCACAAGTGCATTCCTTGTTTCAAAGCGAAACCTAAAATCAATACTCAATTAATGAGCGATCTGCCCTCTTTTCGCTCTTCTCTTATACGCCCATTTGCTTTAACTGGTGTGGACTATATGGGCCCATTCCAATATCAACGAAATTCTCCTGAAGCTAAACGCAAATTGTTTGGTAAGCTTTATGTTTCTCTCTTTGTTTGCATGGTTACCGGTGCAATCCACTTGGAACTAGTAACGAATGCTTCTATTCTTATTTTTTATCAACTGTCTCTCGTTTCACTGCTAGGTGTGGTGTTCCTTCTGAGATGTTCTCTGATAACGCTTCCACCTTTCAGGGCGCAGCTTCCCTGTGGAAGAAAGCTCTCACTTCCTCTCCTGCCATGGAACAAATTTCTAATTTTTCTTATTCAAAAGGTTTCAAATGGCGCTTTATACCTCCTTACGCTCCGCATCATGGTGGTAGGTGGGAATCTTGCGTAAAGCTCACTAAACGTCATTTAAGAAAAGTCTTAGGTAATCGAATTCTGACTTATGAAGAATTCAATTCACTGTCTGTTCTGATTGAAGGTGTTGTTAACTCTCGCCCTTTAACTCCGCTTTCCAATGACCCTGATGACCTACTTCCACTCACCCCTGGTCACTTCCTTATCGGCACTTCTCTTTCTGCCCCTCCTCCTCTTCCCAATTCTTACAGGGATTTTAATCTACCTATTGTTTGGCGTAAACTTGAAGCCCTCCGTAATTCTTTTTGGAAGAGATGGAAATTGGAATATTTAACTTCCTTGCAACGGAGGCAGAAGTGGTTTCTTTCCAGTCCCGACATTAAAGTGGGGGACTTGGTCTTGGTTAGGGATGTTTCTCCCCCTCTAGTCTGGACTTCCTGTAGAGTGACCAAGTGTTATCCTGGAAGAGATGGGAGAGTCAGGGTGGTCAGAGTCTTGACCATTAACGGTTCGATTACAAGACCCCTGTCTTTGATCGCTCCTCTTCCATTAAATGTGTAACTGCTTATTTGCTCTCTGTTGGTGTCTCACCCCCAGTATGGTGTATTCTTTGAATACACGGTACCTGAGATATAATTTTTATTGCTCCTTGCATGTTCATTTCTTCCTTTCTCTTTGTCAAACACCATCAGTGATCTTTTGTTTTCTCCTTGATAGGCAATTCTCTTATGTCTTCATAAGTCTGTTCTAGATATATAACTTCTGTGACCCACCTAGCGTCATCTCGCAGCGAATCTCTGAAGCTCCTCAATTCTTCCTGGTGCTAGAGGACTTACTTATCCATTTGGCCACCAGATCCTGTTACCATCGCCAGCTATTTTCTCCTTGAGCAAGAGGACTACGTCTACTTCTTTACTCACCATTCTGCGCTAGTATCATCTGTTATCAACTCTTTGAAGACCAGCTCAGCAAGAGATCATTTTTTTGTTGTAACATTGGCAATGCTTATATGTTCTCCTTTTGTCTCCCACCCCCCACTCTTTTCCCCTTCCTTGGTCCCTCCGTGCTCCGTTGAGCAGGTCTCACTTCTCAGTCGGCAGTTGACTCGATCAGTTAAAGCTCCACTCGAGCTAGCCTCCTCAAACCAAGAGGCATACTCTCTTCTACGCCATGTTGGCAAAGTAGTACGGAACTTCGCCTTCAACATGAAATCAAGATAAGTACCATTTTAAAGGTTTTAACCTCATCTTCATCAATTTTATCTACATGCTTTTATTGATTATTTTATAGACAGCGTGAGATTACTTGTGGGGCGGTAATCATTCTTCGCGGGATTTTCCATGTTGGGCTTTTATCTAATCAAGCCAATCTTGGTGAAAAGCAGCATTTCTTATGCTTGCAAAATGAGAAATCCTCTCACTACGTGGGATATTATCTAATACCCGCTGTCTATAAATTATAAAGCTAGTTCCTCCGCTGGATTAACTTTGACTCCATTCTTCTATAAAGATCGTTCTGGAACCTTCCAGATCTGGTACTCTATCTGCGAGGCTTGCCGTCAGGTATTTTTCACTCACTTGTGAAAATACTAGTTAAAATGAGGAATCTTCCTTAAATTACTGCAATAGCTAACTTTCGTCCACCGTTGGGATGTTCTATGGCGCATTTAACTGTAATCCACCATTTTCTCCAGCAATAGACTCTCGCCTACCTAGTGCAACCAGTTCTTTCCAGCATTGTAAAAACTTTCTTTCTCATGAACTTTCGAGTTTCTACAGTGAATTTTGCATCAATCTTTACAGACTATAGTGATAATCAGTGCTTGTTCCACTTTTCTACCGCGTCGCGATCGTCCGTTTATATTAAATACGGCCATGAACATTTTTTCCTCCATCCCTATTTCTCTTTCCTAAACCTCTTACTAACAATCTGTAATAAACTTTTAAATTTAGGTCTGTTTCAATAAGGTGTCACTCACGAAGTGCCCTTCCAACTTTGCTAGTTTAACATTAATTAAATTCTGTATAATTACGTGTGTGACACACGATTCAAACTCACATTGTTCCTTTCCTATAATCAGGGAAAACAATTCCTTAAACTCTTGAGCGAGTCATGTTCAGGTTTCACGAAATGGAAACTGTCCCATTTGGCTAGTGATTCCTGCTCAAACTTGGGAAGTCTAGAACTTTCCTTTTCACTTTCTTCAGGTTTCACAGTAAGTGACCTGCCCTCTTTTGTACAATTCTCATATAGTAATTCTGTATAAATATAAGAAGTTGTAGGAACTTCTATCTTATTTTTCATGTTTTTATTATTGTTATTTTCGAAGTTGTCACTTTCTCTAGAACATTCTCTCAAGAATTTCTTAAGGTACACTCTTTGTACTCCAATTCACGTTCAAACTTTAATTATTTCATTGGTTATTTGTTTAAATCTTATAAAGATTTTAGAAACATGTAAGGTTTGAAACCTTGTAAATTGTCAATTGCCTGGAGCAAACGTTTAATGTTGAGAGGTCTGCGACCCCATTTGTTAAAAAGTTCAAATGAACTATGTTTGTCAAAATTATATTACATGCTTGTTAATTTCCTCAAACTTCTTTGCATTGTTAAATAAATTAAATATTTGTTTTTGGATTCATCATTTCTCTGATACTACAGTTAGGCAAGATCCTGGCTTTCCTAGCTCTTCCTAGGTTTATGCCCTCGTTCATACTCAATAAAGCTTTTACTATTTGTATTGCCAGACCATCACCCTTCCCTATAGTACTTTTATACATGCTTGGGAGGAAATACACTAAAGCCTTTCTCTGGCAAACCGCCAAAGTCTTAGCTGCGGTTCCCGTCAGCTTCGACCAAGCTCGTACCCACTTTAGGTATCCGAGCACGGATTTTCGGTGGCAACCGCTTCTAAGTGTATTGAAAGCTAAACTTATAAATTTTGTAGGACTCTCCTCCTATCTTTCTATCCTTTTTCTCCAATCCAAAATCTACTTCCTTCTCTTAATCATCTTCCCTTGGTGGGTGGGTTATTCCTCAGGCAATAAACTACCCACTGCGTGCATACTAAGTTGTAAACCCGCTCTGAAACAACCAACCTTGTTCATATTATGACGTACCCTACGGTTAAATACATACTCCCATTTGCAGGAGCAGTTTCTTTATCACGATCTTAAATCATTTTAAACATAATTTGTAGCAACTTGACGGGAAAATATGCTACATGTAGAGACAACAAGTGCTGCACTGCGGCACAAAGTTTGCTGACACTTTGCATCATTTATACATACCGGTACCGTAATAAATAACACTCATAGAGCTTTCTCATTGCACACAGCTTAAGATCATATCATTCTTAGAGCATTTTACAACTTTTCCTTTTCCTAGTAACAACAAATCGCTCAATTACAGACAAGGAAAATTATAGTATACAGCTCCCATTGCTTTTATTTCTTATTAAACCGGAAGCTGGCAATGCACAACAAAGCTAAAATAGCGTATCAATCGGCAAGAGAACGAACGAATAAATGTGTAAGCTCTATAGAACATCACCATAGACCTCTATTTTTTATTTTGTCGCTAGCATTTTGGTCTAGTAACTTAGAATTTTCCATGTTTTCCATAATGAAAATTGGGCATGGTTGGATTTTGAGATGGAACCACGTGTGCTATCAATACCCGTGTTCTTGCAAGAGGCTATCTGATATTGGAATATAATTATAAAATGATTATTGAATAAATGTTTATTAATATATATATTATAGTATAAATAATAAAATTAGCCTATAGACATCCCGTAAGGACAAAGACCTCCTGTTTGCACAGGGACGTACTCGTGATTATGCTCCGAAAGTGAGCAATCCTTGGGAGCTATAATTATGATTAAATAAGAAAAGTTGAGTCATTGGTAAATGCTAACGGCATAGCCTTCCTCCACAGTTATATTTTAGTATTTTAACGGCTGAAGTTAATCCATGATACTCGTATACCAATGTAGTAAACCATCGGCGTCTATAATTTTCAAGCCGTGCTGTTAGTAGAATTGGCAACACAGGATTTAGGCTCTCAAGTGTATAAACACGTAAGCTCACATGCCAAGTTGTGTTCATAACTATAGTTTATTCTGATAAGACAGCATCTAAAAGCAGTTCGTATTAACTACAGTATTTCAACACCCGTGAGATTCCTCGTGGTAAATCAGACCTGCTGAAAGCTGTAGAAGTGAGTATTTCCCGTATTAAGTTGTATGTGTAACCAATGCCTGGCAATGAATTTAATAAACAAATTCCTCACTAACATGCCTAGGAAGTGTTGTGTGCTGGCTGTAAGTCAAATTATGGCAGTACTATTATAATAACTGGTTACATTACTCCGCTTTGATCACTTACAGTGAGGTGGACATTCACTAGCCAACTGAGTACAATTCATAATGTACTGGAATACAGAGGCCAAATGAAGATAAATAGGCTACCAAAACTAAATTACTATGTCCACCTCACGGTAAGTGATCAAAGCGGAGTAATATAACCAGTTATTATAATAGTGCTGCCATAATTTGACTTCCAGCCAGCACACAACACTTCCTAGGCATGTTAGTGAAGAATTTGGGGACTATTATCGATCGCGATATATTAAATAAAATTCTCCTAAAACAAAATGGCGGCTTTGATGACGTCATCAACGGCGTCACGAATACTCCTCTGTCAAGCGAGGGAAGACCTTGGGTGATGTTCAGAGAATGGCGCACGACAGAAGGAACTTTAATAAATAGCTGAAACGTCCCGACACCTAAGGGTACAAAGGGAAAAAAGAAGAATAAGGTATCACGATCTGTAATTCACCTATATAGCTAAATTACAGATCGCGATACACATCGAAATTTCCGAATTTCAGCTTATACTGTATTTATTAAATTTTGTATCGCGATCTGTAATTCACCTATAGAGATCAATTAAAAATCACGCTACACATGGACATTTTCACATTTCTGCTTGTATTTTAAAAATATGTATCCCCATCTTTACTTTACCTATATATGTCAAGTAAAGAAAATGATGTATATTCCATAAATATAAGTTAGAAAGGCAAGATTCCATTACGTATCACTTTGTTTACTTCACCTATGTGGGTCAAGTAAAGGTGGGCATACATATTTTACAAATATAAGCTGAAATACCAACATTTCAATGTGTATCGATATATTTACTTCACCAATGGACATCTATATTGTAACCGATCAGGGGGCTGAGTATTGATAGCATGCCGAGTCATCTAAGACCTGGGATTAATCGCATACAGAGCATGCATAACATTTACTGTGTTTCCAGTGCCGAGAATTTTATTGGAACGACGGACGGAAGGAATGATGGATCCTGAATCGTACTTATTTAGACGTTGATGCTACGAAACCAAGAGGGTTTTAATAATAATAATATTTGCTGGGAGAAAGCACTGACAGCGTTCAAGTGGCATTGGTCTACGTGCAGCGAAGACAATGCGAGCGTTTCCGAGAAGCTGAGTGACAGGAGTGGTCATTGTTACCTCCGCCGAGTTATTGTGAACATTTCAAGTAATATTTACGGCCCTGGACCCGAGTTAATCTTCCCCACGCTGAGCATCAGCGAGGCCAGAGTCCCAGAACAATGAGAAAATAGCGCATGATGACCTAATTCTTGATCCACATATCCGGATATTTTGTTAAGAAGCCATATCAGAGCTGAGACCAAGTTGATAATTTAGAAATTTTAATCTCGGCTAAGTGTTGAGAATGGCCAGAGTTATGGCGACTTAAAGATCTAAACCGCGGAGTGATACTTCCTTCCCCCTCCAACATGACAGCATTGGCGCGGGAGTTGGAACTACGTAGACGCGTCATGATGCCATCATCAATTATAAAATATCTGCCGATCGTTTTTCAAAATAAAAGAAGATTTGAAGCCGTCCCAAATCTGAGCTTTAAGGAGAACTTAAGATAACAGCGATGTGACGATTTCCCTAGAATCGCAACCATACAGTGAAATCTGCCCATTGTATTGAAGTGACAGGACCATATAGGCACTTGTCCCGGACTAGGAAAGAGTAGTCAACATGAGATCTTGGAGCCGGAAGGCTGTACGGTGCTGCTCTGAAAACTGAAGCCGCGTGTTAGTGTAACGTCCACAGAAACTTAGTTCGTGTTTGCGTAGCCGAGTGCCGCATATAAGTGAAGAAAACGTGATATATCTTTGAATTAGTTGAACTGTGTGAATTAATTATCCAAAATATCAACTCGGGTAGCCGAGACAGAAATAGTAATTTTAGAGTACCAAACGGGTTGGTGACCCGAGACTGTATTCATATAAGCGCTAACCCGTCCATACCAAATTTAATCATACGGGGCGCGAGATGCAGGCGAATCGAAGTAGCTTGATTTATATTTTATGCCATGCTTCGGAGGACATAAATTAGTTGCCATTTGCTGACAAAGATTTGTGGCCAAGTTCTGAATATTTGAAACGGTCACGAGCCTAAGCCAAAACAGTCGTGTCGAGGATCGAACGGGTAGTCCATTCGTGGAACATACTTGTACGAGCCCGTGCGAGCTGTGCACACCAGTGACGTTATCGTCGGACGGTCAAAACGACGGGAAATGCCATTGCGTGTGTTTTATTGGTGTGAATAATTTATTAATTGAGTGTTATATGTTTGTGTTTCGTGAATACTTATGTGTGTATACCTTGTGTTGCTAAGGTCGTACCTAGACTGAGTATTTCATGTGTGACAAGATCACGAAGTTGAACACTATGCATGGACTCAGCATAGAAGCCATGAGAGGCTAGAAGGCATCAGATCGGGAGTCGAACGTGGTCATCCCAGGAAGCTGTCATGGATTTGTCATCCCCAGGAAACGATGAGTATTAACTTTTCATTAGAGGGAGCATGAATGCAGATATCGGGTAGCGAGATAACTTGTACAGTAGTATTTAGATCTTTTTGTGGCATTTGTCACCATTTTCTTTGTAGCTGGGGAGCGAATTAATTTTTTTTTCGGGTCAACATGTTAATGTTTGTGTTGTGACTTGTCAGACTGTAAAAATAATGCATGTTTGTGGGCCTCTGACAAGGAAGTCCGTAATTGAGTTTGAGCCAGGACTTTGTAACTGTAAATATGACGCGCATAGGTTAGATTTGATGGCTAATTTTTTTTGGTAGAATTGTAGTGTGATGTATACTTTTGGAGTGACCATTTAGCAAGGATTTTTTTTGTTTGTTTTGATGTGACATTTTCGAGTCAAGCTATTTTGATTTTTCTTTTGAGCCATTTCGTTTTCTGGTTAGATTAGGGCATTAGGAACCCTGCCCCTTTTATTTTCGCCAGACCGGTCGGTATTATGGTCAGTGATCCTGTTCGTGGAGGCGTGGCTTACGCCTGTGATTGTGTATATTTATGTGTGTGTGTGCAGTTTGTTTCCGGCTGTGGAGTCGTTGATTTTCGTACCAAAGTGGTAAGTGATTTTTTTTTGCCAGTGTGGCCGATGAGTAAGTGTATCCAGGTGTTTACCCTGAGATTTTTCGTGTTGTTTCCGGCCATGAAGCCGAGGAGTATGTTGATTTTTATTTTCAGGCGGCGATCCTGAGGTACTTGGGTGATAACGCAAATATGGTACGATACCGGTAGGTTATTAGTTATTTATGTTTTGTTTTTGATGCGCGCACACACACATTATGTCTTTATTCCCACAGCGCAGTAGAGAAAGCAGCTGACCCTGGCCATATTTCTTCGCGACCAAGGTCTGGAAATTAACGTTTATTCCATATTTAATTCATGTCACATTTAGTATTGCTGCTGGAGCATCTCAGAGCTGGCCCACTGTAGAAGTGCGGTATTTCTGGCAGACTGGCTGGACCCGTGCTAATGACTGCACAGCGGGGTTCCTTCCGTTTGTCAATGGTCACCCTAGGGTTAATGGATCGAGTGTAGGTAGTTTCCCTGTAGGAGTGGGAGTTATAGTCATGTTGACCTAGTAATTGTTTGGTGAGCCTCTGTTTGACGGGCTATTGTCGAGTAGTTGCTGGCTTGTCACCAGCTGTGTTTTGGTTCGTCATTGTTTTTTTTGTCGCATTCCCCAAATGTTATTTTGTGTGTATCTCGCTAACCCAGGTCACCGGTATTCATGTGGTCCCAATGGAGCTGACGGACCCCAGGTTCGATGCCCCATTATAGAAAGGAGTACTCTCGTTGTCCTTAGTGTATATTCGTGTGTATGTGGGAGACAAAAATTAGATCCATTGCAGGTAGTTTGTTTTGATTAAGGTCAACTGCCAAGTTGAGTTGAACCTTTGATATTTGCAAGTAGGCAGTTGACAGTCACCTAATGTAAATGTCACCCCGAATCAGCTGTTTAAAGTAATTTTTTATGTTTGCAGTTTTGACAGCTGGATTTTGGTAATGTTCTCTTTTTCTTTTGAGTTCTTATTAAACAAGGAAGAACGATGGCATACCAACTCCGACTGATGTTTTGAATTTTGATTTCTGTTTTGATCCTTTTATTTGATTTTTGTTTTGTTTGGTTTTATATAAATATATTTTTAATTAGGTAGTTTTTTATACTTTTTTGTAATTAGGACTGTATTTGTTCTAAACCTGATTGCCTGGTTATGAATAAATTACAGATTTTCTGTAACCTGTGTACGCCATTTCACGTAGTTAGAAATACCTGTTTCATTGACCTAGGCCAAACAATTTTTTTTGGATACCAACGAACGGTCCACACCCGAGATTATTATTATTTTATTTTTATTAAGACCTAGAGACGCCCAATCGGGTACATAGGAAATATTTAGGACCCCTTTTTACTCGGAAACAGGAACAGTGGCGTACGCAAAGTTTGATTGTGGGATAGGAGTTTGGCAACCGCTCCATTTAAAGTAGCGATTTGTCCCTTTTTGCCTGAAGGTATTTTTTTTACCATGGTCGCACCATTTGACACCTCGATCTACCAATGCGTTTATCTATTTCTCTTGGTACCCACCAGTGAAGCTGGAAATAATGAAGGCAGCTCACGTGGGTGATTGGATAATCTACCAGGATGATTTAGAGATCCGTAGCATTTACTGCACCACAGGATCACCCCCTCCACTCCCTAATAATAATAATAATTAATATATATATTTCAAAATGGCGCCCAACGTGGGGATGGATCCATTGTGGAGGCTGGATTCATTGTGGAGGCTAGATCTATTTGAAAAGGCGATGATCTATGATCTAGGATTAATAATCATGTAATTATCCAAGCCAAGGTAGAAAGAGTGCACCAATAGACGAGATTGCCTGTACTGGATTGAAGCTTGTTTATTTCTGGGTAAATATTTAAAATCACGCGTAGACGACGTTGTTCAATTCACGGGTACACCCAGAAAACGTTGTAATAACTTTGTTTTGTGAGATAGCAGTCCATAAGGGTTAAGCATTTATTTAGGTAGCCCACGCTTGTGAGAGCTAACTTCATATTCATTAATCATCAATTGATGAACATTTTTTTCGTCGCACTAATCTCGCGAACGAGTTAGGTAGGTAATCTATTTTAGGAAGGTATCCCAGTGTTCATTTTAGGAGACCTGGACACTAGATAAGCCAATCAGGCAGTTGTTGTTGTTATTTTTTCTAGTTAAAGTAAATGTTGTGACAGGTCCAATAAATATTCTAATTTTTGTCCCCACACAAGACAAATGCATGGCAGTGAATGGGAGACCCAGACTCCCGTATGTTATATTGATATTTGTGGTTTATTTGTGAGTGTCGCAATGGCTACTTCCGAGGAATTGCAAATAATGTTTGAGGTACTGTGTAAAAAGATTGAGGAAAGTGCGGAAGCAAACCTTGAGAAACTTAAAGACACTTTAGAAGCTAGTGACAGAAAGGCAGAGGAAAGGTCGGAAGCCGCAGATAAGGAACTCAAAGATAGTTTAGAGGCGGTTAAGGCAGAAATTAACTTAAAAACAGCAGAAATTAACTTAAAGACAGAGCAGCTAGGTCGAACTTGCGTAGCGCAGGGCAAAGGGTTGAGAGCCGCAGGGGAGCAACTTACACGGTCCACCAGAGAGCAGATCGACAAATTAACACACAAAACGGAAGAAATAGAGCGCAAAGCGGACAACAATTATGAAGAATTGCTCACAGAAGTAAATAAGGTGGATAATACCGTCAAAGCTATGGATAAGAATCTGGAAGAAATAACGAACACTATGGAATCTATGGACATTAGAGTTACGAAGCAGCTAGAGGAAGTCCAGGAGCAGATTAGAGCCGGAGCCGAACGCGTCTTTGCCATGGAAAGCCGAGAAGAAAACATCACCCGACATATTAAAAGAATGCAAATTGGGATGAAGGAATTGAAAGAGGAAATCAACGGATTAAGAGAGCGGAATGAGGAAGTTGCCCACGAAAATAAGAAAGGAATAGAAAAAGAAATGGAGGCCAACTTAGAAAGAGTCCGGAAGTTGGAAATGGAAATTATATCGAGAATGGAACGCCAGGAGGCAAAACTAATTAAAACTGACTTACGAGGGCAGATTCAGGACGAGGCGATCCTCGAACTGCAAAGAGAAGCTGCACGGACGATGGAAGACGCCCGGAGCAACATTAATAATAATAATAACCACCGTAAGTCTGGATACCAGACGCAGACGATGACAGAGCCACCATTAAATGGATTACTCGGAGGGCCTGCGAGCATAACATTCGGGACGCCGAAAGCTGGAACTTCGACGCCAAACGACGCCACGACGCCGACGCAGATTGTACATGTGATCAAGACAGGAGACGACCGCCCAAAACGTTACAACGAGAATAGCGCCATGACCCCTAAGCAATTCATCCGCGAACTGGACGCTTACATTTTGGACAACCGCATACCAGAGGAAAAGCACCTGCGAACGGTGGAGAAACTTTTGGAGGATGCCCCCTTACAATGGTTTCAGAGCTTCCGCTATATTTTTCAGACCCTGGCAGAGTTCAAGGAGGCTTTCCTAAAAACGTATTGGAGCCTCGAACGGCAACAAAATTTGAGACTGGAGTTATATTCCCGTAAGTGCTCAACGCAAGGGCCAACAAAATACGCGGAATACTTTATTGCGCAATTGGTGAAGATGAGAGAGCTGGACGACCCCCCTTCCGAACGATCTCTGGTAGCCGCAATTAGTAAACAGCTACCTGTGAAAGTTCAAGAGACGCTTATCGCTGCAAACGCCCAAACGGCAATACAAACAGAGGGAATTTTGAGACAGTTGGACCATACCAGCGCGCATTTACAACGCATGAGGGCCACTGAACAAATTCATGCAGCAGAAATTCAAAGAATACCAACCACACGAGAGCAGGGTACCACTACAGCGAGCCCGCCCCGCGGTAACACCTGGAAGAGGTATGAGAGCAGACCACCGAGGGGTTATGAACCTAGGTACCAGGCAAGGGCAGAGCGAGGATGGAACAGGCAGTACCACCCTAGAGGACACCGCGGACGTTGGGACCAAGGACGCCAATACTCAGCGCCGTACCAACTGCGAGAGGGAAAGCATGGAAGCTACAGGCCACGGCCGACCCAACAGGGAGACAGGATCTCCGATGAGCAGGCACGGAGAGACCTCGAACAAAGATACACGGAGTCTCAGCAATATCTAAAAGAACTCCACAGTAAGAACGAAGATGGGCAGGCCAAGACCGAAGCCGACAAATGGAGAGAGGCTATACAACATCGCGAGGACCCAGACAGGCACTATCAGGGAGCCCAGAGCCTAGAGCTCCAGCGAGAGAGAGAGGAGGCAGCGTCCCGGAATAATGGGGCGAGCAACAAAAAAAAGCGCAATTCTAGATAGGGGAGATAGGCCCAGATTTGACCAAGATGGCGGACATCAAGAATGGGTGGTTGCGAGAATTGAGAAATGGGTAGCGCAGCCAGATGACCTCATTGAGGATATGTACAGGAAAGAAAGGCCCGCTATAAAGGAATTACCTGTAATTTTCGTACGCGTGGGAGGACTAGTGGTCCGAAGTCTGGTTGACACGGGAGCCAGTATTTCGGTAGCGAGTGGTGCGCTATTGAAAGAACTTGAGAAAAAATTTAAAGTACCCGTAATAACAGTAGCAAATGTCAAAGTGAAAGGCATTATCCCCGATCGTACAACGGAATGTAAATACCAGGCATATTTAGATTTTAAAATTGGTAATTATACCATGTCGCACCCATTCTTAATTATGAATAAAATCAGCTTCAATTTAATCCTCGGAGCGGATTTAATGAGAAGCAATGGAGCCGTCATTGACATGCGCACAAACGAGATTAAGTTTCGCACGCATGATAAAAGGGAGATTGACCTACGGTTGAATGAAGTCGAACCAAGGGATCAAGGTCAAATTTGGAGCATTGACATACAAGATGACGTCACGAGGGAAACTATGGCATTATTACATAAAATAGGGGAGGAGCTCGTTGAGGAAGAAGTCTTAAATTATACTACAGAGTTCGGCGCTACACTTGAAGAGAAGGTGGCTGAGGCAAAAATTAAACCCCATGAAAAAGAGGAGCTGCGGGCAATTTTAACAAAACACCAGGAAGTTTTTGATAATAAAACGGGAAAAATTAGAAATTTTAGCTATGCATTCCAAGTAAATGACTGGAGTCCATACAAGAAGAAGGTGTACCCCATAGCAGAGAGGCATCATGAGGAGGTAAAGAAAACAATTAAAGCCATGGAAGAGGCTGGAATAATTACGAAGAAATCCACCCCATTCGTGAATCCTATTGTCATTGTGAGAAGGCGGACGGAAGCGTGAGATTGTGTCTCGATGCACGCGAAATCAACTCCAGATTACTGCCCGAATTCGACCAAGCTCCACCGATTAGGGAGGTGCTGAAGAAGTTCAGAAACAAGAACTATTTATCGAGCATCGATTTGACGAGTAGCTTTCACCACGTGGAACTAGAGGAGAAATCCCAAATTCTCACTGGATTTATTTTCGACCAGCAGACGTACACCCATAATCGCTTACCATTCGGGATTCGAACCGCAAGTTGTGCACTTATCCGAGCCCTGGACAGCAACTTGACGGAAGAGGTTAAGCAATGCACAGTCCGTTATGTAGACGACATCCTGCTTGCTTCTGAGACACTGGAAGAACATATTCAAAATTTGGGAAAACTTCTATCGAATCTTCAGTCGGCCAATTTCAAGATTAACTTTAACAAGTCCCACTTCTGTCAAAAGGAAATGTTATATCTTGGACACATTATCGATGGGGAAGGAATTCGGCCTAATCCCACCAAAATTTCTGCAATTCAAAATTTTCCCACGCCAAGACGGATTAAACACATCCGTATGTTCCTGGGAATGACTGGCTTTTTCTCAGGACATTGTCCTAATTATACGGAGACGGTCGCGCCACTGCAAGACCTTTTGAAGAAAAATAACCGATGGTTATGGAGTAAAGAGGCCGAGGAAGCATTCCAGTGAACCAAGGACCTTCTGTTAGAGAGCGTAAAACTGGGATATCCAAATTTCAACTGGAAATTCGTGCTACAATCTGATGCATCGAAAATAGGGATCGGAGCAATGTTGTACCAAGAAGACCCCGAAAACCCAAAGAAAAGGATATATTTAGGATTCCTGAGCCGAAAATTGAGGAATCATGAACTCAATTATACCGTCACTGAAATTGAAATGCTCTCAGTACTCCATGCATTGCAGCATTGGCGAAAGATTATATATGGTTTCCCGATTATTTTGAGAACGGACCACAAGGCACTTACCTTCATGTTGCAAACCAGCTTAGCTAGCGAGAGGGTAAATCGTTGGGCACTCTACGCACAGCAATTTGATATGCAGATCGAACACTGTCCCGGTAAACAGAATGTCATCCCGGACATTTTATCCCGGAACCCGGAGGAGAATGAAGAAATGGAAATGCATCACGCCGCGCTTCAGCAGGAAGACCATGACTTTCTCGCAGACTTACCGAGACTTGGGATGGAACAAGAAGCGGACCCTTGGGCTAAGCTAATGAGAGATTATCTCAGAGGATTACTTCCGGAAGACTCACCAGCCAAGGCCGAGATGGAGAAACTCGCGCCGAAATAACAATTCATGAATGGATTTCTACATCAGTTTATCGTTGAGGAACACACCAAGCTTCGCATTTTAGTTCCACCGATATTCCAGCGCCGACTAGTCTGGCATGTTCACCGTGTCTATGGACATGCTGGCTGTGACAAGACATTCGTTGTGATTCGGGAGGCATTCACATGGCCTCGTCTCCGAATTACGATCCGAGAGGTATTGAGGACATGCGATACTTGCCAACGCATAAAACACAATACGTTTCTGATGAAGCAGCTACCTCGACCGATCTTACCATCAAAGCCGAGAGAAATTTACGCCATTGACTTTTATGGGCCTCTCCCAGCCGCCAGAAGAGGCATGAGGCACATACTGGTATGCCTAGATGTGTTCTCCAAGATCGTGAAACTGTGTGCTGTGCAAAAGACAACCTCAAAACAGGTATTAAATAAAACCAGGAACAAAATTGTACCGGAACTGGGAAAACCAGAATTTATTTTATCCGACCATGGGTCTTGCTTCACAAGCGGACTTTTCAAGAGAGGGCTGGAAGGAATGGGAATTCGGCATATTCTAAGTTCTATACGCCACCCTGAGAGCAATCCTTCAGAACGTCTGATGAGAGAGATTGCAAAATTTTGCCGGATATATTGCCCGGACGCGCATTATCGTTGGATAGATGTCCTGGAGACCATAGAGACGTGCATAAACACCACAGTGCACGAATCTACATCGGAGGTGCCAACGGTAGACCATTTCAACCTGTACCCAGAGAGACCTTGGAATAGGATCATAAGTTGCCCGGTAGACGCGAGACCCTCACCACAGCTCAAAATTGAGGAAACCAAGGCAAGCCTGCGCGAACAAGCCGAGAAGAGACTGAGGCGGATGAGAGGGAGAAGATACCACCGACCTCTCAGAGTGGGAGAGTACGTTTTAGTGAAGAAACCTGCCGTCTCAAACCCTTCAGCGCGTTTCTACGCAAAATTTGCCCCCATTTACGAGGGACCTTACGAAATTATACAATGTTTAGGAAACAACGCATACAAAATTCGAGAATTAGGAGGAGAGAACGCGGTCACCCACAACGCGCAAAACTTGAAATTATATTACCCCAGGAATGTACTAGACGAACCACCGCCAGCCCAAGTGAATGCCATTATGAAGGGAAGAAACGACGCAGAAGAGCAACTCCACAGGTGTGAGTTAATTACGCTGAGGGACGAACTGGGGCAGTTACTCAGCGCAGCCTTGGAGACAAACTGGAAGTTACGAGAAGAAAAGCGCGAAGTGCTAAAACTACTAGAACTAGAAAGGGAGAGTGAATCAAGACAAAACACCTCAGAGGATTGAGTGAGCGATGAACTCGGCATTATAACTCCAGATGACTTTGGTGTTAGAATTGAAAAATTTTACTGCTCCCGCTCGTACACATTTTTCAAACTGAGCAGGGGGAAATTGTAACCGATCAGGGGGCTGAGTATTGATAGCATGCCGAGTCATCTAAAACCTGGGATTAATCGCATACAGAGCATGCATAACATTTACTGTGTTTCCAGTGCCGAGAATTTTATTGGAACGACGGACGGAAGGAATGATGGATCCTGAATCGTACTTATTTAGACGTTGATGCTACGAAACCAAGAGGGTTTTAATAATAATAATATTTGCTGGGAGAAAGCACTGACAGCGTTCAAGAGGCATTGGTCTACGTGCAGCGAAGACAATGCGAGCGTTTCCGAGAAGCTGAGTGACAGGAGTGGTCATTGTTACCTCCGCCGAGTTATTGTGAACATTTCAAGTAATATTTACGGCCCTGGACCCGAGTTAATCTTCCCCACGCTGAGCATCAGCGAGGCCAGAGTCCCAGAACAATGAGAAAATAGCGCATGATGACCTAATTCTTGATCCACATATCCGGATATTTTGTTAAGAAGCCATATCAGAGCTGAGACCAAGTTGATAATTTAGAAATTTTAATCTCGGCTAAGTGTTGAGAATGGCCAGAGTTATGGCGACTTAAAGATCTAAACCGCGGAGTGATACTTCCTTCCCCCTCCAACATGACAGCATTGGCGCGGGAGTTGGAACTACGTAGATGCGTCATGATGCCATCATCAATTATAAAATATCTGCCGATCGTTTTTCAAAATAAAAGAAGATTTGAAGCCGTCCCAAATCTGAGCTTTAAGGAGAACTTAAGATAACAGCGATGTGACGATTTCTCTAGAATCGCAACCATACAGTGAAATCTGCCCATTGTATTGAAGTGACAGGACCATATAGGCACTTGTCCCGGACTAGGAAAGAGTAGTCAACATGAGATCTTGGAGCCGGAAGGCTGTACGGTGCTGCTCTGAAAACTGAAGCCGCGTGTTAGTGTAACGTCCACAGAAACTTAGTTCGTGTTTGCGTAGCCGAGTGCCCCATATAAGTGAAGAAAACGTGATATATCTTTGAATTAGTTGAACTGTGTGAATTAATTATCCAAAATATCAACTCGGGTAGCCGAGACAGAAATAGTAATTTTAGAGTACCAAACGGGTTGGTGACCCGAGACTGTATTCATATAAGCGCTAACCCGTCCATACCAAATTTAATCATACGGGGCGCGAGATGCAGGCGAATCGAAGTAGCTTGATTTATATTTTATGCCATGCTTCGGAGGACATAAATTAGTTGCCATTTGCTGACAAAGATTTGTGGCCAAGTTCTGAATATTTGAAACGGTCACGAGCCTAAGCTAAAACAGTCGTGTCGAGGATCGAACGGGTAGTCCATTCGTGGAACATACTTGTACGAGCCCGTGCGAGCTGTGTACACCAGTGACGTTATCGTCGGACGGTCAAAACGACGGGAAATGCCATTGCGTGTGTTTTATTGGTGTGAATAATTTATTAATTGAGTGTTATATGTTTGTGTTTCGTGAATACTTATGTGTGTATACCTTGTGTTGCTAAGGTCGTACCTAGACTGAGTATTTCATGTGTGACAAAATCACGAAGTTGAACACTATGCATGGACTCAGCATAGAAGCCATGAGAGGCTAGAAGGCATCAGATCGGGAGTCGAACGTGGTCATCCCAGGAAGCTGTCATGGATTTGTCATCCCCAGGAAACGATGAGTATTAACTTTTCATTAGAGGGAGCATGAATGCAGATATCGGGTAGCGAGATAACTTGTACAGTAGTATTTAGATCTTTTTTGTGGCATTTGTCACCATTTTCTTTGTAGCTGGGGAGCGAATTATTTTTTTTTTTCGGGTCAACATGTTAATGTTTGTGTTGTGACTTGTCAGACTGTAAAAATAATGCATGTTTGTGGGCCTCTGACAAGGAAGTCCGTAATTGAGTTTGAGCCAGGACTTTGTAACTGTAAATATGACGCGCATAGGTTAGATTTGATGGCTAATTTTTTTTGGTAGAATTGTAGTGTGATGTATACTTTTGGAGTGACCATTTAGCAAGGATTTTTTTTGTTTGTTTTGATGTGACATTTTCGAGTCAAGCTATTTTGATTTTTCTTTTGAGCCATTTCGTTTTCTGGTTAGATTAGGGCATTAGGAACCCTGCCCCTTTTATTTTCGCCAGACCGGTCGGTATTATGGTCAGTGATCCTGTTCGTGGAGGCGTGGCTTACGCCTGTGATTGTGTATATTTAAGTGTGTGTGTGCAGTTTGTTTCCGGCTGTGGAGTCGTTGATTTTCGTACCAAAGTGGTAAGTGATTTTTTTTGCCAGTGTGGCCGATGAGTAAGTGTATCCAGGTGTTTACCCTGAGATTTTTCGTGTTGTTTCCGGCCATGAAGCCGAGGAGTATGTTGATTTTTATTTTCAGGCGGCGATCCTGAGGTACTTGGGTGATAACGCAAATATGGTACGATACCGGTAGGTTATTAGTTATTTATGTTTTGTTTTTGATGCGCGCACACACACATTATGTCTTTATTCCCACAGCGCAGTAGAGAAAGCAGCTGACCCTGGCCATATTTCTTCGCGACCAAGATCTGGAAATTAACGTTTATTCCATATTTAATTCATGTCACATTTAGTATTACTGCTGGAGCATCTCAGAGCTGGCCCACTGTAGAAGTGCGGTATTTCTGGCAGACTGGCTGGACCCGTGCTAATGACTGCACAGCGGGGTTCCTTCCGTTTGTCAATGGTCACCCTAGGGTTAATGGATCGAGTGTAGGTAGTTTCCCTGTAGGAGTGGGAGTTATATTTAGTCATGTTGACCTAGTAATTGTTTGGTGAGCCTCTGTTTGACGGGCTATTGTAGAGTAGTTGCTGGCTTGTCACCAGCTGTGTTTTGGTTCGTCATTGTTTTTTTTTGTCGCATTCCCCAAATGTTATTTTGTGTGTATCTCGCTAACCCAGGTCACCAGTATTCATGTGGTCCCAATGGAGCTGACGGACCCCAGGTGCGATGCCCCATTATAGGAAGGAGTACTCTCGTTGTCCTTAGTGTATATTCGTGTGTATGTGGGAGACAAAAATTAGATCCATTGCAGGTAGTTTGTTTTGATTAAGGGCAACTGCCAAGTTGAGTTGAACCTTTGATATTTGCAAGTCGGCAGTTGACAGTCACCTAATGTAAATGTCACCCCGAATCAGCTGTTTAAAGTAATTTTTTATGTTTGCAGTTTTGACAGCTGGATTTTGGTAATGTTCTCTTTTTCTTTTGAGTTCTTATTAAACAAGGAAGAACGATGGGATACCAACTCCGACTGATGTTTTGAATTTTGATTTCTGTTTTGATCCTTTTATTTGATTTTTGTTTTGTTTGGTTTTATATAAATATATTTTTTAATTAGGTAGTTTTTTATACTTTTATGTAATTGGGACTGTATTTGTTCTAAACCTGATTGCCTGGTTATGAATAAATTACAGATTTTCTGTAACCTGTGTACGCCATTTCACGTAGTTAGAAATACCTGTTTCATTGACCTAGGGCAAACAATTTTTTTTGGATACCAACGAACGGTCCACACCCGAGATTATTATTATTTTATTTTTATTAAGGCCTAGAGACGCCCAATCGGGTACAATATATATAAAAATCAATGTTACTTGATAGTATGTATGTGGGTGTGTATGTCTCCTATGCGTTCATACACCACCCATTCGATTGCGCTGAAACTTGGGTGAGATGTTGATTACTCTCCAAGGAAGGTTTCTGGCTTAGTAAATCCATTTTACAATAGGCAGCGCACGAGTAGATTCAACAAATGAGCGACGACGCGCGAAGCATTTCGACACAGTCCCGTATTTGTTCGTAAACCTTTCATCCGATTGCCATGAAACTTGGGCGAGAAGTTGTTTCAACTCCAGGGAAGGTTTCTAACATAGTAAATACATTTCACAGTAGATAGCGCACGAGTAGATTCAATAAATGAGTGACGACACGCAAAGCTTTTCAACAAAGTCCCGTATGCATTCATATACCATTCGTCCGATAGCTATGAAACTCGGGTTAGATGTTGTGTACACTTCAGGGAAGGTTTCTGACTTAGTAAATCCACTTTACAATAGGCAGCGCGCGAGTAGATTCAACAAATGAGCTACGACGCACGAAGCGTTTCAACAAAGTCACGTATGCGTTCATATACCATTAGTCCGATAGGGATGAAACTTGGGTGAGATGTTGTGTACACGCCAGGAAAGGTGTCTGGCTTAGTAAATCTACTTTACAATAGGCAGCGCACGGTTAGATTCAACAAATGAGCTACTTCGCGCGAAACGTTTCAACAAAGTCCCGTATGCGTTCATATACCATTCGTCCGATTGCGATTAAACTTGGGTGAGATGTTGTGTACACTTGAGGTAAGGTGTCTGGCTTAGTAAATCTACTTAACAATAGGCAGCGCTCAATAATTAGATTCAATAAATGAGCTACGACGCGCGAAGCGTTTCAACAAAGTCCCGTATGCGTTCATATACCATTCGTCCGATAGCGATGAAACTTGGCTGAGATGTGGTGCACAGTCCAGGGAAGAATTTTGACTTAGAAAATCCATTGCACAATAGGTAGCGCACGAGTAGATTCAACTAATGAGCGAAGGCACGCGAATCGCTTCAACAAAGTCCCATATGCGTTCATATAGGCCTACTATTCATCCAATTGCGATGAAACTTGGGTGAGTTGTTGTGCACACTGCAGGGAACGTTTCTGATTTAGTAAGTCCATTGTATAATGGGTTGCCCACGAGTAGTTTCAACAAATGAGTGACGGTGCACAAACCGTTTCAACAAAGTTCCATCTGCGTTCATATACCATTCATCCGATTGTGATGAAACCCTGGTGAGTTGTTGTGCACACTGCAGGGAAGGTTTCTGACGTAGTAAATCCACTGTACAATTGGTAGCGTGCGAGTTGATTCAACAAATGAGTGACGGCGCGCGAATCGTTTAAACAAAATTCCGTAAGCGTTCATATGCCATTCATCCGATTGCGATGAAACTTTGATGATTTGTTGTGTATACGCCAGGGAAGGTTTTCGACTTAGTAAATCCATTTTACAATAGGTAGCGCACGAGTTGATGCAACAAATGAGTGACGACGCGTGAAGTGTTTCAGCAAAGTTCCATCTGCGTTCATATACCATTCATCCGATTGCGATTAAACTTTGGTGAGTTGTTGCGCACTCTCCCACAAATATTTCAAAATTAGTAAATCCATTTTACGATAGCCTAGAGGCAGTTAACAGAAATTGAAGAAAAAAATGTGTATCCAAAAGCACTTCAAGAAACCAAATTACAATGCCAACACTTTATTTGATTGGCATTGCAACGCATGCCGGGTACAGCCTGTAAGACAATAAAATGTTTAAAATATGCATAAAATGATGAAAAACAATGTTAATTAAGCTCCAATTATAAAAAACTTTCTCGCAATAAATGAGGTCTGATCTTTCTACGAAAACCTGCATATTCTACCTATTTTCTCCTAACCCCAAGTTTGCCCGGTGAAATCTACCTCCGCCTTCCGGCGTGCCGAGAGGACTTTTTTCTATCCGAAAGGTATCTCCAACGGTTAGCGAGTAAAACTTAAATTTGTGCTATAAAACACGGTCAACGCCGAGCAGTGTAGTTGGACAAAATGTTCCATCCTTAATCTCCCTCTGCGCAGCACCTCGCCTATCCCCTGTTTTAACTGTCACCTTCACATTTTAATTTATTTATGACGCGTAGCGAAGCACGGGTACTTCAGCTAGTATTTTATAAATATAAGCGACAATACGAACCTTTGGAAAACAATATACATCTCATTTCCAAAAGTTATTCTGAATGCCAATTTCTGTTTACGTGTCACCAACACATTACCCTTTATTTCCAGGCATTTTCCCATAAGCTTGGCAGGTAAATATTTAATATCCGTCGTGATGTCATAGATACTTCATCAATGCATCCATTTTGTTAATAAAGCATTCCCTACATACACGAGACTAACCTGGGGCTTACGTCCCAGACCCCCTTGCTTGTAGCACAAGTAGTAATGTACTTGTTAATAACGCTTCCCAGGCATACACGAACCTAACCTGGAGCTCACGCCCAAGATCCCCTTGCTTGTGGCACAAGCAGTAATATACAGTACATGTTAATAACGCTTTCCAGGAATACATGAACCTAACCTGGGGCTTACACCCCAGACCCCTTACTTGTGGCACAAGCAGTAATATAGACTACTTGTTAATGATACTTTCCAAGTATATATGAAACTTACCTGGGGATTTCGCCCCAGACCCCCTTGCTTGTAGCACATGCATTAATTTCCTTCTTAATAAGGCTTGCCAAGAATACACAAATCTAAGTTGGGGCTTACTCCACACATCCCCTTGGTTGTAGTATATCAGGAATTTTCATTTAAGGTAGTAGCGACCAATCATTTCGCCCAGACCGTTGTCTAACCAAGTATCGACCAATGGCTTTAGAAGAGTGCAATGCAACTTTTCAATGAAATTCAACAACTAAAAGTAATGCATCAACATTTGTAACTCATCAGTCATCAGCCAGGATGTCTACCAAAACCATCCAACAGATTTCCCTGACAATACCCTCATTTTTTCATGATAAATCAGAAACTTCCCTGAGTAACAGTAGCGGCCATAACAAATATATAAAAGAGAGTTTGTACTTTGAAAAAGTGCTTGAACAATGAAGGGTAGCGTCCCTGAGTAACAGTAGCGGCCATAATAAATGTATAACAGAGTTTGTACTTAAAGAGCATTGAAAAAGTGCTTGAACAATGAAGGTAGCTTGACAAAGTTGAAAAGACAAAAAAAATGCCAATTTCTAAATTTCTCATCCAGAAAAAAACTATTGTACTTGCGAGTATTAAAAGTAACTCGTCAACAGTAATGCTCTCAAAAATCACAGTTACACATTTATATACAAACACACAGTCTACACATGTAATGCGTGTGCTGTATCTTGCAAGAAATGAGAGCTTACTGATTTACCGTCAGTACGAACAAACATCTACAAAAATCATCACCAGAATATTACTTTTCCAAATCAAAATTTAAATGCTTAATTTCCAATTATTCAAGGTTGGACCTTGTATAACTAAAATTCCCTGAATGTCATTAAAATACCCTGATAATTCCCTGAGTTTTCCAGCATTTAAAAATTCCCTGAGTATAGTCTGTTTTTCATGTTTTCCAGAGTAGTAGACACCCTGTATAACGTATTAAGTGTGAAACCTAGTCTTAGATATGTGCCGTAGACTCCGCTGTGAATTTTGGTCGAGATACAGGTATATTGAGCTGATTTGTCATGAGGGTGGAACAATGAAGCTAACACTGATATGGGGTCGAGTTGACCTGAAACCTGAAACTTCAAAAGAAACATGTGTACGGAGATCAGATGTAATTTCATTTCATGACTAAAGGACTGTGCATCAAAAGCTCGCAAAACTCATTTTCAGTTGTGATTACACAAGTACGAAACAAGCGTGGGCATGCTGTAAGCTTGACCTCACCCGTAGGCCAAATAGCAGGAACTAAGACTGATCTACTCAAACCTCAAGCACAGAGGCCATTCAATGCAAATTTTAATCCTCTATAGACACTCTATCATGAAGTCAAGTTTATGGTGGAACAAACTACGAATTAGCCATTCAACTCCTTGAGACTAAAAGGAACCACCCATTGAGTCATGGATAACCAGCAAGAAAATGGGATATTGAATAGTGTGCCACACTCCCAATCGTAGAAGCAATTATTTCAGAGAAGTTACATGAAATGAAAATCCACAGCCTGCTTCCAGTCTCCGACCGGGTCAGGAATGGAATGAATGAAGCCCCCATCTAGCGGCGAGGATATGAACTGTGCCGGCTGCCGAGGCCTGACGCACTCCTCTGGGGCAATGAATAAATGAATGACAGATGAAATGAAATGATAGTGGAGAGTGTTGCTGGAATGAAATTTTGACAGGGAAAACCGGAGTACCCGGAGAAAAACCTGTCTGCCTCCGTTTTGTCCAGCACAGATCTCACATGGAGTGACCGGGATTTGAACCACGGACCCAGCGGTGAGAGGCCGGCGTGCTGCCGCCTAAGGCACGAAGGCTTCTAGAGAAGTTAGTTAACTTCTGTAAATATTCCCTTTCCACATTTTATTTCTCAAAATTACAATTATCTAGAATGGAACGTTAAGAAGAGCTGTAGGAAATCACCTTGGTCTGAATGTGGCCCACAAGCCAGCAGTTAATCATCGCTGTCCTATTGATTAACTCATTGCCCTTGGCAAGTAATAAATGATAACGACAGGTGGCGGTGATAGAGACATGTTATCGTGTAAAATTCACAACATTTAGCATCAAATTTCCTATTACCTGATCTCTAACAAAAGGCATTCCACGTATGAAATGGAGGTGAAGTTTCGCACTCACAAAATACCTACATACTCCTTTGACGAATATCTCCGCATTAAGGCTAACTTTTGAAAAAATCACGAACTCTGCTTCAATAAGAAAGAAGATATATTAAAAAGGCGTATACCGCGCCCGATAGCGCATGTTCGATTTGGCAACTGTACTCAGAGATGATCTGAAGAAGGCGCAGTATCATTGGAACAGCACTGAATGCACCCTACTGGAATGCAGACTCTTTGAACTCGGCGGGAAATAAAAATTGAGCAAAATTCTATTATGGAAAATTTATACATGTTTTGGACACCCTGAAAATTATCATATGTTAATTATTAATTTTTGGTAATATTAAAAACATTTATTACATCGCAGAAATGCAAAATGTGGATTTTGCGCAGCACACGAGGCTCGATGTCTGTTCCGCCGACTGCACACACACACACTTCTAGCTGAGCGTTTCGAGGAGACAGACACTTCTAGTCGATCGTCTCAGGGAGACAGACGCATACGTTGCGTGAGTGAAATTTTACTAAGTGCCACGTTGAAATCCGACAATAGTCGAGAAATTGTAAAGCATCCCTGCATGAATAGCAGTGGAAATTGGTAAAACTGTATTTCTAAACGTATTGGATTCATTTTCGTAAATTAGTAAAATTGGTAATAACGTGACTGAGTTAATTCGTCGACCGCATGGCGGAAAATTCACGTACATTGGTAATGTACATTTTTGTGAGTGTAATTTAAGAGAGCAGTGATATTTAATAACTGTAAAACATCACTACAAAGTGCTACGGATATTCTTATAATTGCAAATTTGAGCTGTAATAATTCTTGTACTATAAACTGTGACCACGTGATTAGCGTTGCAATACGCCATTGCCAGTATTCGTGTGAGCATATCGCACAAGCGATATTGTAGAAGCAGTTGCGGAAGTTCATTGGCAATTTTGATAACCACACCTTAAAATCGGTGCAGAATTGATTAAACAGTGTAACGTAGAATCAGTGAAAACCCCTGTCCCAAAAATTGGTTAACATGGAGTCCACAATATTCCAAATCACAATGGCTATGGATAAATACGACTACATTACCACAGGAGGGAAGATGTGCTAAGCCAAAATGCTGTGGGGGAAATTAACAATGGATCGACAAGTATAAGCCATGTGGAGGTGATATAAGCTATTATCCGAAATCGCTAACCATCTCAAAGCGAGTCTCGAAACACGGCATGCAGCGTCCAGTAAGTGAACCAATGTTTCAATAAATGTATGCAAAGGGTTGGAACCGTAGATTAGTTATAGAAGGTTTCATAATGCACAATCTAGATAGGACTTTATTATTATGAAGAAATGTGGATTTGTTTAGTTATTCTACAAAGTTTTATAAACGCCGAGCAGGCGATAATGTTGTAACAAGCGTATCATTTTAACAGGCAAACGATTAGTTGCTTGTGAGCCACACATAATAAATGAAACGAGTTTCCAGCTGGTAGGCAGGTCAAGGCTATGAATATTGTAGGAAGTTGTTAGGATACACTGCCATATGAACCTCATGCAACGGTACTAATTGAATCTAGAAGGCGGTGGCATTCCGCAGTTATATCGCATACAAGCCAGGTTCCGTTTTTCGCTTGTATAAGACAAGTGAACTTTTTGTGTACAGTTTTCCGTTTGATATCACGACTTCTGAGTGGACTTTTATCTAATGAACTGAGTAAGACTTGAAAGCGAAGTATCGCAAGTTCGATAATGAATTATAAAGGAGGCCTCTCATAAATTATATGAACTATTGTAGCATTTGAAATAGTTTTATTGCGTGCTATTAGGAGAGCACTGTTTATAGAGGTCAACGCATGATTATATTTGCCTTGGAACAGCTGATAGCTGATATAATAAACTTGGTTATTTTTGGTTACCACAATGTGTATAAATCAGGGATCCACACTAATTGTAGTCTTTGATAGATGTTATAATGAGGTGATGTTCTGAAGGATAGAACCCCCATATGTTTATGGCAACAATGAACTCATATGTTGTGTTGACCGATGGTTATTGGATTGACGAATCCGTGTTATTGTTGAAGACACGGGGTGTCTAAGAAATTAAGAAGTTATGAAATTGATGAAGTATTGAAATTGAAGTTACGAGATATTTTAGATGGATTCATTGATCACACCTCAATACACTGGATGAATTTAATGGTCCGTAAAAATAACGTGAACACTTTTAGCTATAAAAATATATATATAAAAACTAACTTAATAATCAAGTGATAGGATTTTTATGATTATAAATCACGCATAAATAATTCCCTGATATTAAATAACAATTGAATGCTAAACCTAGTATATTTTGGTGGACCGAACTTAGAAATTGATGAGCGTCGTTACTTTTGATACATTTTTGACACTTTTCCTGACATATTTTTAGACGACTGCCAATTGGTGACGTGATAACAGTAGTCCACGCATCATATTGCTGGCAACATGAGTCGTGGTAATTTCCATGATTGCCATAGCAGTTGCAGGCCATTCTTTTCTTTTCCTTTCTTTACCCAAATATCCACACACTCATGACAGTTTGTCACAAAGAGTGGCAAATCGCGCAGGCAGGCTGTGCCAATTGCACAAATTATAGGAGTGCTTACCTGATGTAATTATTTGTGTTGTCATTAGTTTAACTTTTTTTTGTTAGAATAATTGTGCATAGATTTGATTTTTATTTAATAATAAACGCTTCTCGTTTATTTTATTAAAATTTCAGATAGGATTAGATCAGATAATTAAAGATAAATGTAAATGTTGGAGATGATACCGTCATAACGTAGATATTTGTCCCTTGCTTGTAAATGTAAATTAATTCTAGTATTTGTAAACAAGTAAATGTCTTGCTTTGCTTTAAATTCAATGATGTTACCCTCCCGTAATTATTTTCGATGTAATTGCTTAGAGCTAATTTTACGTGTCATGCTCCTCGTTAGTTTGCTATCGTTTAATATTTTTGTATTCAGAATCATGAGAGGTTTAAATTAGGTTCACAGTTAGGACTTTTCTATCTTTATTTCAGGGCAGATTAGTACGGACTAGCCGTTTGACACCTCTCATAATATGCTAGGGATATGTTCTGAATAAATGAATTCATTGGGTTTAAACTTAAGACTGGCCTCTTTCTTGCTAAGTTTTTTGTATGTTGATGCATTCCTCTGGGCTGGTTAAGAATAGAACCTCACCAATTCCCGACACCCCCGAGAGCAGACTTTTGTGTTGAACCAGTCCATGAATGTGTCGTTCCCCATACTTGTGTGTTGGTTGGAGGAGGATCGTGGAAGGGCCATTTGAAACTTGTGGCTCCCCGAAATCCTTGTCTAACGGGCACATGTAGTATTATAATTTATCTGGCGCCGAAAGTGGAAGCATCGAGTTGAGAGTTCGACCTACATTATTCGTTTTTGTGAGGTTCTTTTTTGACTTTCGATAGCAATCCAACAGGTCAGTGACGAGCTGAGATTTCGTACTGGTGATTGGGAAGCTAAATGGCTCTCTCATTCCAGGGTTAAGACCATGAGGCTAGGTGGCACTTGTTAGTGATATTAAGTTGAGGATTTGATCTTGCAGTCAGCCTAGTCTTGAGTAAATATAGTTTGTTTGTTGTTGTCTGTGTTGTAATGTAATTTAAATCAGAGGTCCAGCAGTTATCGCTGAATTTATTAAGGAAAGAACAGGTTTTCTATAGGTTCCAACCCATATTATTCCCCAATGCATGTTTTTGAAATTGTTAGTTCCCCCTATTCTCTCATTGAATATATCAACATGTCAGGGCAGGAGACGGCCGAGTTGTTGGCAAACTTTCCAAACCTGTTACAAAATTTGCAAGTGACCATGGACAATATGAGGGCTGACTTGAATAATGTCAGAACAGATGTGAATAATATCAGGGCTGAAGTTAGGGCAGATGTGGCTGATGTTAGAGCCGATATGACGGAGAACAGTAATACTGCTAGGGCAGATATGTTACAGACTGGGAATTATATTAATGCCAATATTAGGGCAGACATGGCACAAAACAGTGCGAATTTGAAAGCCGAAGTTAGGGCAGATATAGCACAGAATAACACTGACCTTAAAACAAATATAGCCGATGTTAAGAAAGATATCACAGCTAGGATTAAAACGGTTAGTGATGATTTACGAGCGGAAATGGAAAATTACAGAACCGAATATCAGGCACACTTGGAAGGAGTAAAAGCGGATATTCGAGTAAACAGATCCGACATCAACAAGAAATTAGATAACGTGCAAACCGAAATGAGCGAAAGCATTGAAAAGTAGCTAATGCGAGGGAAATGGTTAGCAAGAGAATTGACACCATGGGACAGCGTATGGAAGAGATAATACTTATGTCGGAGTATTGAAGGCTGACGTCACTGTCGTGAACACTGGACTGAGACTGACGCGAGGGATCACTGTGGCAGTGCGTTCGAATGTAAAGCGCGTGGCGGCAAATTTGAAGAACGTGAAGGCGGAAGTAAATGCTAACACGACAGCTAGACAGGGGATTCGTGAAAACATTATGCAGGATAATGGCAAACTGAATGAGGATTGCGCAGCAATAATCAATGGTATTAGAGGAGATTTAACGGACGACATCGAATATGTACGTAAAGAAATAAGGGCAGTTCAGGAAGAAACTCGTGAAAATAATGACAGATCGAACCCATTCGTTCGAAAAGCAATTGACGATTAAATTGAGGAAAGCGAGGAGAAACAGAAGGAATTTGATACTTGCATTCGAGGCAAAATTGAGCGCATTGAATTGCAGGTAAATGCTATAAGTTATAAACAACTGAATGCCACACCCAGTTACTCAGAGTTGGACGAGCGCATGCCAAAATGCTGAAAACTGGTAGAGCTGAAGAAAAACCAACTACTACTACACCGGGAGAATAAAGATTTAGTGTCCCGAAGGAAAATGCTAACCTCAATCCCTTTCGGACACCATTCCAGTTCACCACACCTAACTTTAACGCTATGCCAAACTATAGCCAAACACCTTATTCCAACGTTGTTTATTTACGTAATCACAAAGATCGCCCGGCCAAACTTAATAATTCGAATTCTACTACTCCTATCGAATTTTTAAGAAATCTTCAGGCATACATGAAAGAGACTATGGTCACACCTGATCGAGAGCTACGCATAGTAGAAAAGTACTTAGAGAACAGTCCGTTAACTTGGTTTAAAGCTTTTAGGTATTCATTCGACAACTACCAGGGCTTTAACGAAGCATTTTTAAGACATATTGGTCTACAGAATGGCAACAAAATATTAGGGCAGAGATGTACAATAAGAGGTACGCGAGTACACAAACTACTAAATATGCTACGTACTTCGCTAGCCAATTATCAAAGCTGCAATGCCTACAACCACCCTTATCCGAGCTTGAATTGGTGCAGACTATCAGACGACAATATCCCATGGAGGCACAGATATTGTTGATAGCCTCTGGGGCCAATACTTTCTTACAATGTGATGACATCTTAAGGAGACTGGTTAGTAGCCACGAACAGTTTGCTCCTACAACTCGACATCGAGCGTAGACACGTGACGTAAATGTTACTTCAGTCGACAGGATGGTGCAGACGCCGAACCCCGTTGAAGAGCAGCGAACTGGTTATAACAGAAATCAGGAAGGACCGAATAGAAGAAGATACTTCTGTGGATATCAGAGAAGAGAATATACGCCATACGGGAGGAATCATCAGCACGATAACAGAAATATGAGATACAACCAAAACAGATACCAAGATCATGGGAACAATTACGCAGGCAATCGCCGTAATTCCTGTAACAAGCACAACGATTATAACTGTGGATACAGAAGGCAACCACGTGATAACAACCCCAATCAACCTACCGGCAATATTAGGAGGGATTACAGGTAGAGCGGAGGTTATCGTCGGGAAAACGATCCGCGATACCAGAATGACAATGATTGGCATGGAAGAGCAGAGGAGAGTCGCCAATACATACGTGAATTAAGAAACCGGAGAGGAGAAGAACAGTTAGCCAGGACGTCAGAAGAGAGGAGACTACTTGATGACGGAAAAGATGAGTGGGATAGACAGGAGTCTTCAGGGATTCGACAAGGAATTTAAAAACTCCAATTTTACGGTAGAAGCGCCAACTAATGAAAACCATTATGTAGTGGCAGATGTACTACAATGGGAACCAGTGGCGGCGGACCTTATCGACGAACGACGGACGGTACGCGAATGACGGAGTTGCCTGTCATCGCGGCCCATATTAATAATATTTCTGTAAATGTGTTAGTGGATACTGGGGCCATGGTTAGCGTGATATCTGACGAACTCTATTATCAATTGAGAAGTGCAGGAAACTTGTGTGAATTACCGGTCTCAAATGTTTAAGTACGGGGAATAATCCCAGACCGTACGGTGAGGTGCAGAGTTCAACTGTCTTGTTTGTTATCAATTGGTGGCCATGAATACACTCATGAATTCTTGGTCATGAATAACGTTTGTCATGCTGCTATTTTGGGAGCTGATTTCATACGCTGATATGAGGGTATAATTGATTTAAAGTCCGATACAGTACAATTCCAAACTCAAGCACTATTCCATTGGGAGCAGCAGGCCATGGAAATAACACACTGATGTACACTCTGACTGAAGCATTAGATGACATGCCTATTACTAATGATCTTGAAATAGAGGAGGCTTTGCATGCACTCTTGCCGCTACATTTAAGGCCAAAATTAGATGAATTATTGAGCGAATATCATGATATTTTCGACACCACTCCTAGGGAAATTGCCAATTTCGAGTATGACTTGCTTGTCCAAGATGAATCGCCCTACCAGCAGAAAATTTACCCAATCGCTGAGAAACATTTGGAGGAAGCCACGAGGAAAATTCTTGAAATGGAGAAGGCTGGAATTATTTAAAAAAATCCCTAAGTCTTATCTGAACCCACTTGCCACTGTAGTGAAGACCGATGATAGTCTGCGGCTGTGCCTAGACGCACGTTCCTTAAATGATAGGCTCGCTCCAGAACACGACCTACCTCCTAAGATTCGAGACATCTTGCGATGATTTAAGGGGAAGAAGCTGTTCACTTCGATTGACTTAGTTTCATCCTATCATCACATTAAGATTTCTGAAACTACGAGGAAATATACCGGATTTCTTTTCGGGCAGACGACCTACGTGTTCTGCAAATTACCATTTGGGATCAAGACTGCGGGAGCAACATTGATAAGAGCATTGGACGCTAACTTGACTCCCGATGTAAAGGAGAAGGTAATATTTTACGTAGAAGACATTATCATCGCATCAGAGACGGAAGTGGAACACTTTAACTTTTTGCGTCCTGTCTTCGAAAACCTTCGTATGGTCAACATGGCCAAATGCAATTTTTTTCGACCCGAAATTAAATTCGTTGGGCATATCATTGATGGCGATGGATACCGCCAAAATTCAAGCGATTGCGTAATTCCCTAAACCTACAAAAATTAAACATGTAAGGCAATTCCTCGGTATTTGCCAATTTTTAGCTCACATTGTCCTGCATACTCCGAAACTATAGCACCACTTCAAAATCTCCTCCGGAAGTACTCTTAAGTGGGGATGGAGCGAGGCATGTAACGTCGCTTTTCAAAGAGCAAAAACCATGATGAGCAATAGTATGACGTTGGAATACCCCGACTATTCACGTAACTTCATTCTCGAAACAGATGCATCTACCATTTGTATTGGGGCTATTTTGTTACAGGAAGACTCAGATCAGAATCGCCATTACATAGCATTTCTCAGTAGGAGGTTACATCCACATGAACAAAATTACTTTACCACCGAACTTGAGGCTCTATCTATGGCTTACGCTCTCGACTATTGGAGAAAAATTTATGGGGCCAGAGGATCCTCGTGAGGATAGATCATCATGCACTTATATTTCTTCTACGAACAAGACTGGCTAACGACCGCATCACGCGCTGGACGCTATTTATTCAACAATTCGACCTTACAATTGTTCATCGTCCAGGCAAGGAGAATATTTTAGCCGATGGTCTCAGCCGTAATCCTGAACCACGTATTTATGCCATTGAGATCGTGGGAGGATGTACAGAACACCTGAGAAGATTAAGACACCTGGCAGAAGGACAGATGCGAGACCGTGAACTCCGATTGATCATCAGATTTCTGGAAAGGAAAATGGATGCTCAAGATCCTGATTATTTAAGACTTCCCAGTTTGCAGATGACCATCTAATATATCAAGGCCTATTTACAAGTTTGTTGATGAGGACCATACTCAGCTACGTGTGACTGTACCGCCGATATATCAGAGGTTAATTGTGGAGTTGGGACATCTAACCACAGGACACTCCGGAACCGATAAAACTTTGGCACCCATCAGGAAGACATTTACATGGACTGACATGGGAAGGGCTGTGAGAAATTATTTAAGAGTATGTGATCTATGCCAAAGGAAAAAATATAATTCCCAGTTGTTAAAGGAGATGCCAAGACCTATACTTCCAGCAGAACCAATGGAGCTTTACCCCCTGGATAGATTTGGTCCAATTCCAAAGTCTAGGCGAGGTAACCGATTTGTAGTGGTAACGCTAGACGTATTTACCAAACATTAAGGCTACATCCAATCCAAAAGGTAACAGCGAAGCCAGTCATTCAGAGAATAAAGAAACATGTAATACCGGAGGCTGGAAAACCTCAATTTTTGCTCACGGATAACGGTTCGCAATTTACATCCTTAGAATTTTCAGCAGCCATGCACGAACTGCGTATTGGACATGCCTTATCCTCCATCAGACACCCGGAAAGCAACCCTGCAGAGAGATCAATTGCAAAATTGTCCAAATATTGCCGCCTGTACTGTCCAGACCAACACTGGAGATGGACCGAGGTCCGCATTGTTGCGGCACACTGTGTTAACAACATTCAACATGAAAGCACTGGACATACTCCAGCCGAATTACATTTCAACAGGAGACCGCAGAGAGCGTGGCATAACATCATTACTGTACAACCCGGCATCCAACCATCGCATGCTACCAAAATAACGGAAGATAGAGAGCGTATGGCAAGACAAGCACAGAAGCGCTTGTGACGACTGAGGAGGCAACGTTTTCGTGGAACCCTGCATGCAGACGACTTGGCGCTCATTAGAAGGCCAGAAATTTCTAACCCTATTGAAAGGGTGTATCATAAGTTCGTTTCCTTATTTTACGGCCCGCACCGAATTACGGCCGTACTTAATAATGGCAGCTACGGCGTAAGTGATCTCCGTACTGGCGAGAGAATTCGAATTTTCAACGCCGCAAACTAAAAATTGAATCAGTCATTTAAGAAATGACACATGTCCAAATTGCCTTTTTTCTTTTTACGTTGTAACATGCTCCTCATCCTGATGCATCTTGTCATAAGAGGAACCATTAACATGTTGATATTTAAGGTTCATTTGTGTGTAGTTGTTTGAGAAGCATGTTTCTCTGTAAAAAGAAAAAAAGACAATTTGGACATGTGCCCTTTCTTAAATGACTGATTCAATTGTATCACAGGGACTGATTTGGCAAAAAATAAAAATTGGTTTCCACAAATTTTATTGGCTTGACGAGGAGGTGTATGTGCCTGATAGCGCATGTTCGATTTGGCAATTGCACTCAGAGATGATCTGAAGAAGGCGCAGTATCATTGGAACAGCACTGAATGCACCCTATTGGAATGCGGAATCTTTGAACTCAGCGGGAAATAATAATTGAGCAAAATTCTATTATGGAAAATTTATACATGTTTTGGACACCCTGAAATTATTATAAAATAATTATGAACTTTTGGTAATATTAAAAACATTTATTGCATCGCAGAAATGTGAAATGTAGATTTTGCGCGGCACACGAGGCTCGATGTCAGTTCCGCCGACTGCACGCACACACTTCTAGTTGAGCGTCTCGAGGAGACAAACACTTCTAGACGGGCGTCTCGGGGACACAGACACATACTTTGCGTGAGTGAAATTTTACTAAGTGCCACATTGAAATCCGACAGTAGTCGAGAAATTGTAAAGCATCCCTGCATGAATAGCAGTGGAAATTGGTAAAACTGTATTTGTAAACGTAATAAAAGCCGTATTGGATTCATTTTCGTACAATTAGTAAAATTGGTAATAACGTGACTGAATTAATTCGTTGACCGCATGGCGGAAAATTCACGTACGTTGGTAATATACATTTTTGTGAGTGTAATGTAAGAGAACAGTGATATTTAATAACTGTAAAACATCACTACAAAGTGCTATGGATATTCTTATAATTGCAAATTTGAGCTGTAATAATTCTTGTACTATAAACTGTGACCACGTGTTAAGCGTTGCAATACGCCAGTGCCAGTATTCGTGTGAGCATATCACACAAGCGATATTGTAGAAGCAGTTGCGGAAGTTCATGGGCAATTTTGATAACCGCACCTTAAACTCAGTGCAGAATTGATTAAACAGTGTAACGTAGATGCAGTGAAAACGCGTCCCACAAATTGGTTAACATGGAGTCCACAATATTCCAAATCACAATAGCTATGGATAAATACGGCTACTTTACCAAAGGAAGGAAGATGTGCTAAGCCAAAATGCTGTGGGGGAAATTAACAATGGATCGACAAGTATAAGCCACGTGGAGGTGATATAGGCTATTATCCGAGATCGCTAACCATCGAAAAGCGAGTCTCGAATCACGACATGCAGCGTCCAATAAGTGAACCAATGTTTCAATAAATTTACGTAAAGGGTTGGAATCGTAGATTACTTATAGAAGGTTTCATAATGCACAATCTAGGTAGGACTTTATTATTATGAAGAAATGTGGATTTGTTTAGTTATTCTACAACGTTTTATACACGCCGAGCAGGCGATAGTGTTGTAACAGGCGTATCATTTTTAACAGGCAAACGATTAGTTGCTTTTGAGCCACACTTAATGAATGAAACGAGTTTCCAACTGGTAGGCAGGTCAAGGCTATGAATATTGTAGGAAGTTGTTAGGCTACACTGCCATATGACCTCATGCAACGGTACTAATTGAATCTAGAAGGCGGTGGCATTCTACAGTTATTCGCTTGTATACGAAAAATGAACTTTTTGTGTACAGTTTTTCTTTTGATATCACTACTTCTGAGTGGACTTTTATCTAATGAACTGAGTAAGACTTGAAAGCGAAGTATCGCTAGTTCGATAATGAATTATAAAGGAGGTCTCACATAAATTACATGAACTATACTAGCATTTGAAATAGTTTTATTGCGTGCTATTAGAAGAGCACTGTTTATAGAGTTCACTACATGATTATATTTGCCTTGGAACAGCTGATAGCTGATATAATAAATTTGGTTATTTTTGGTTACCACAATGTGTATAAATCAGTGATCCACACTAATTGTAGTCTTTGATAGATGTTATAACGAGGTGATGTTCTGAAGGATAGAACCCCCATATGTTTCCGGCAACAATGAACTCATATGTCGTGTTGACCGATGGTTATTGGATTGACGAATCCATGTTATTGTTAAGAAGTTATGAAATTGATGAAGTATTGAAGTTGAAGTTACGAGATATTTTAGATGGATTCATTGATCACACCTCAATACACTGGACGAATTTAATGGTCCGTAAAAATAACATGAACACTCTTAGCTATAAAAAATATATAAAAACTAACTTAATAATCAAGTGATAGGATTTTTATGATTATAAATCACGCATAAATAATTCCCTGATATTAAATAACAACTGAATGCTAAACCTAGTTTATTTTGGTGGACCGAACTTAGAAATTGATGAGCGTCGTTACTTTTGATACATTTTTGACACTTTTCCTGACATATTTTTAGACGACTGCCAATTGGTGACGTGATAACAGTAGTCCACGCATCATATTGCTGGCAACATGAGTCGTGGTAATTTCCATGATTTCCATAGCAGTTGCAGGCCATTCTTTTCTTTTCCTTTCTTTACCCAAATGTCCACACACTCACGACAGTTTGTCACAAAGAGTGGCAAATCGTGCAGGCAGGCTGTGCCAATTGCACAAACTATAGGAGTGCTTACCTGATGTAAATATTTGTGTTGTCATTAGTTTAACTTTTTTTGTTAGAACAATTGTGCATAGTTTTGATTTTTATTTAATAATAAACGCTTCTCGTTTATTTAATTTACATTTCAGATAGGATTAGATCAGATAATTAAAGATAAATGTAAATGTTGGAGATGATACCGTCATAACGTAGATATTTGTCCCTTGCTTGTAAATGTAAATTAATTCTAGTATTTGTAAACAAGTAAATGTCTTGCTTAGCTTTAAATTCAACGATGTTGTTACCCTCCCGTATTTATTTTCGATGTAATTGCTTAGGGCTAATTTTACGTGACATGCTCCTAGTTAGTTTGCAATCGGTTAGTATTTTTCTATTCAGAATCATGAGAGGTTTAAATTAGATTCACAGTTAGGTCTTTTTTTATCTTTATTTCTGGGCAGATTAGTACGGACTAGCCGTTTGACACCTCTCATAATAGGCTAGGGATCTGTTCTGAATGAATGAATGAATTCATTGCGCTTTAACTTAAGACTGGCCTCTTTCTTGCTTAGTTTTTATATTGATGCATTCATCTGGGCTGGTTAAGAATAGAACCTCACCAATTCTCGACACCCCCGAGAGCAGACTTTTGTGCTGAAAGAGTCCATGAATGTATCGTTCCGCATACTTGTGTGTTGGTTAGAGGAGGATCTTGGAAGTGCCATTTGAAACCGGTGGCTCCCCGAAATCCTTGTCTAACGGGCACAATACCTTGGTATCGAAATTTCATTGTAAGGTAAGTCAGTATACAACATGATATGACAAATACGTCAAAAACAAAGCAGTAGAAGGGTAAGCCATCCTCCTCCAAATGCTGCCATTAGTGAAGTACGAAGGTTGTCCTGGTTGGTTGGCTCCTCAGTTTAGGGGCTGCGACAACGGGGTTATGTAGCCCGTGTACGTTGGGTGTGTGTAGTATCTGTCTGATAACCGGTGTTAATTGTGATGGCTGAATTAGTGTGTGTTATCTGTTTTTTATTTTTTATTTCAAATAAGGACTGCAGACATTCAATTTTCAAGTAGTTCCTACTTTTGCTACCAAACGCCACCGTCAACTAGTTCCGATCGTGGTTACTAGATGCCACGACAGTCGGCTCCTGGCGACGAACGTTGGAACCTGAGAGCGTTAGTCAAATCTAACATATAATTTAGTTTCACACAAGTGTAATTAGTGGAAGGTTCTTTTACATGTCATATATCTATGACATAGGACCGCCGGCTTTACTTCCCCTCCGATGAAAGGCATACTGAGGGATTTTTAACACTCTTAAAAAATCCGTCGATTTCGACCGAGTTTAAACCCGCTACCTTGGGCATAGAAGCTCAGGATGCTACCAACTACGCCACAGAAGCCGCCCGAAGGTGGTCCTGATTATCATGATTACATTCCGTGCATTTCGGATAAAAATTTGAATTATTCTAGAATCCAATCCTCCACAAGCGTATCATTAATAGCGCGTGCTGATTTGACTACAATTAACTCGTGTTTACGAGCCTAGATATCCGAGAAAACGACGACAGTGTCATATGCTTTGGCGGTAAGCCTAAAAGACATTTCGTCTGTAAAGTTCTGTCCAACAAATGTGAACTAAAATAGAGCTGCCAACTTTTCCGAAGTATTACAGTCTCTTAAATTCTATAAGTACTTTCTAGAAGAACAATACCGGCATAACAATAGGGTGAATCAGAGCCATCCTAATACTAGATATAAACATCACTGTACTGTCAGGTACTACGTAACTCAAAGAACAGTTCATGACAAGTACAACAAGAAAGAACGCATTCTGAGGCGGTAGAATTTCACTGGGCTCATATTCTACCTCGAAACACGTGTCTATGGTTCCCCATAAGGTAATTGTGTCTATAGCAATCATTAGCATTTCGTTATTCGCGAGTCAACTTGCGAACATAAACGCAGACAGGAGGGGTTAGCCGAGACCTTTCTTCCTGTCTTCATCACTTATTGATTAAAGCCAGGGGAGGGAGTCAATGTCCCGCCCCCAGAAACGTAAGCTGTGGCAACTCGTAGCATACCAGAATCGTGGGGCAATGCTGTCATCTTGGGTAGATTCACATGCTTACGGATGCAGATAATCGCTGTAGATTGTGTATGGCCGTTAGATGCCAGTATACAGGTAAGAGAAAGGTGAAGCAGGGAGACGCCACCAATGGCTGATCTTGAAATTACTGATTCCAATAAACACAACAGGAGGGGTTCCTCCCTCCAGATCGCCTTTCATCTATCGTCCCCCTCATCTCAATGTGAAAACAGTGCTTTACCCTAGCTTTCTATCCATGACAGAATGTTATCGTTAAAGAATACTAACTGCCAATCTCAAAATTATGATGAAATAGGTGATAATGTGCAAACGCACGTATTACCTAAAATCACATCAATCAGGGTGTCTACCAAAACCACCTAACAGATTTCCCTGATTTTTCCAGGATGAATCAGAAAATTCCCTGAGTAACAGGAGTGACCATAATAAATATAAAAAACAGAGTTTGTACTTAAAGAGCATTTCAAAAAGAGCTTGAACAATAAAGGGTAGCATGACAAAGTAGGAAAAGAAAAAAATGTCTATATTTTGCCAATTTCTAAATTTTTCATCCAGAGAAACTATTGTCCTTGCGATATTGAAAGTAGCTCGTCAATAGTAATCCTCTCAAAAATCATACTGTTACACATTTATATACAATAACACAGTCTACACATGTAATTTGTGTGCCTTATCTTGCAAGATTTGAGAGCTTACTGATTTTACGTCAGTACGAACATACATCTACAACAATCATCAGCAGAATATACCGGTAATTTTCCCCCATGAAAATGTAAATGCTTAATTTCCAATTTATTCAAAGTTGGACCTACATCATCATGATGGCACAACTAAAATTTCCTGAGTGTCATTAAAATACCCCGATAATGCCCTGAATTTTCCAGGATTTAAAAATTCCTTGAGTATTCCCTTTTTTCCAGAGTCAGCACATGTGATGACATTGGTATGTAACGAAACACTATTTTAAACCACAAACAGGGGACCAAATGGAGACAATGGAAGCCACAACATCAAACATCTACATCCGTATGTCATCCACTTCATTAAAGATCCCCCTAGATACGTACACATTATGGTATAAAATTGTATATAATCCCCGTGGGAATAATCATAAATATAACAGAACTTATGTCATAATCTAGCCTATTTTATATCATAGGTATATACTGTATATTCGCAACTTCCAATATATGCACCTAGATACGGTAGTAGTTGAAAACATGTATCCTGACACACATGCAAATTTTTGCATTCTAGCTAATATTTACAAAACATGTCTCCCCATCTTTACTAGACCATTATATGTCTAATAGAGAACACTATCATATCTCTTTTCCAAGTGTTATTGTAAATGCCATTTTCTGTCTAAGTTTTACCCACCCAAAAACCACTATTGCCCAAACGTATTACCGTAAACTTACAAAATAAACATTTACTGTATTTCGTTATATCGTCGATGACATCAATGCCGCCATTTAGGTAATAAATGCTTCGCGGGGCAAATGGAATAAACAAATCAAATGGGCGCCTATCTTTAAATCTATAGCATAATCTCACCTTAATTATTATCAATCAATAACGCTTGGATTCAATCAAAACGGTGGACAGACGAAAATCCTCGAGTCCCAAGTGCCTAACGTAATAATTAAGTCCAGACAAATTGCTTTAGAAGAGTACAGGGCAACTTTTCAGTTGAATTCAACAACTAAAAGAAATGTATACACAATTCAAACTCACCGCCTCCAAGTCACACAAGCATGTCCTCGCACGCCGATATCTAACGCGACACTGGCAGCTGACAAAGATGACGGACACAACATCAACACGTCATCCGTGACGTCACCTAGGATCCTATAAATTCCCCTAGACGAAATTGATCGCAATGTGTAATTGAACAGGATTTATTATCTAAGGCAATCTCTAAGTTCGTTGGAATAGTTTAAATATTTTTCTGAGCGCGTTAATGATGGCAGCGAGCATAGCAGCAAGAAAAGGAAACTTCACACATTGGGACATTGAGGTACAGTACAGCATGTTATTATCAACTTATCGGGAATTAACAGTACATAGCATGATGATATTTATCCTTCATTTGTGATACAGTATTTATGTATGGATTTAGCGGAAGTAATGTTCTGTCGTATTTTCGGAAACATTTCACGTCAAAATCTATGTGTTTACGCAGTGTTAGCAATACCGGTACAGTAATCATGTGCTTGCGCTAGGCCCACAAGGTGAAGGATGGTCAGCGTTGCCAAGCGTAATGACACGTCTTGAGAATTATAGACGGCGATGAATAAACGGATGCGAAGCAAGTGCATCTAGTATTTCCACGGTTCTCGTTTAGTGAACGGCGTTCCTTTTCAATTTTGATATTAGCACTCCGAATCTTGTTCGTACTTATTGTGTCGTGTTATTGAGGATAACTGCTTTTAGGAAACACCACATTCACACTTGAATGAGTAAAAAAATCAACATTTTCACTTTGCAGTAATAACTGACGATAAAACACGTCGCCATGTTGGTTACGGATTGTATCGCAGTGCTGCGAACTTCACTTCACACCCCTGTAGCGAGGTTAGACGAAAATTACTGATGTATTAAAATGGGTGAGATAAAAGCCATTGGTCGCTACTTGGTTAGATGGTTGTCGGGACGAAAATTACTGATTGTACTACTACAAACAAGGGGGTCTGGGACGTAAGTCCCAGGTTAGGTCTGTATGTAAAACCTTATTCCGCGTTCACCACTGCAATTCCATGTTTCGTACAAAGCGGCAAAACCAGCCCCAATCAATAATGTTGGCACTGCTGAAAAGTGCAATAACACCCTCTAGCGATAAAATATTCAACTCTTGTATCTTATTCACATTACATTTTTCGTATTTTGATAGCGCCGGCCCCCGTACACTACACTAGTTTCATTTTCAGATATAGCATATTTTAATTGACACGAACGTAATACATTGATAGTTCAAGACGTGGTAACAGATTTACTTTTGAAATTTGCAGGCAAGCTGTTATGCGAAGTATTCTTTCACGAGACACTTATCTTTAGAATATTCAATAAAGGCCAACCATCTATTTCATATTTTATAAGTTGAACACACAAAAACAAAACCACAATTCCAAATAATAAAGAGAATAAATACGGACGATTCGTTGCCAATGAAAATAAAATGGAGCCTCGCGGAATGGAAGTTTGCTGTGCATAAGCTTCGGTGCCATTTTAAATCGTGGAAGCTCTATTCTCACATCCATTGTGCAAGGCAATGCTGACCATTTTGGCCCACACTTTACTCCAGTGAATGACAACGCTCGGCCTTGGAGAGCTGGTATTTACAGAACGGAGTGGCCCGCCTCTTCAGCTGATCTCAACCACATGCTTAGGCACTTCTTATTAAAAATATCAATAATAGTTCTTACCTTCCAGGCACAGTTAAATCCCTTATTGAGGCAGTGCTAGAGGAATGGGACAATATTCCACAAGGTGGGCTAAATGCATTGGTTAGGAGTACTGTATGCCTAGAAACGTTACTGCATGCATTCGACAGCATACCGTAGTGGTCATATCAGATACCGATATTGAGAATTCCATTAAAGACATTGACTTGAATTTTGTTGGACCTTTTGTGTCAATTTTATGTGAAAGACAGCCAAGACACCTCTACAGTTCTTCCTTTTGCTGTGCTTATAGATTTCGAAGTTTAAATCATGCTTAATTTTGTAAAAAAACTGCAAAACTACTATTGATGTTTGTATGGTATATTGCATTTTAACAATAGAAACTATCAACCTTCAACACCTACTGTAGAGCAGGCTTATATCAGCCCCTCAGAACACCTAATTACATTTATACGATTAAACCTGTAACTGGGGTATGAAATTTTGAACTTTCCGTTTAAATCAAACATATGTAAACAATTTCATTCCTAACCCTTATAGGCCCTACCTTTTAAACATTAGCAGGACCTTCTATATTACCGGACCTGATACTGCAATCCAAGATGGCCACCGTAGTTGGTGGTCGGACATCAAACGCATGACGTGTGTCAGAATCCAACACAACACAAAATAACATCGTGACGGGATTTTGTCTGCTGTTAATTCATTTTATGGGCTTGGTCATCAGCCCCGTGCAGTTGGGTGTGGGTTGAATTCCTCCAATTACGTGATGAATGTAGTAGTGTGTGTAGCTGTATAAGGGACAGGCATGGGAAGGTGCCCCAGGAGTTGAAATAAGGTACTACCAGAGTTCCATTAGAAAAAGAATAAAATAAAATAATGTTGAAGCCCACAGGAGAGATCTGCAGAATATCTCGGCTGAGTGGACAGGGAAAGTTGTAACTGTTCCTGTAGGAATTCCAATCTTTTTTTAGTATATATTATTCTTAAAAATAAATGTGACCAACCAGATGGTGTAGTTCTTGGTTGTCACTTCTGGGGTCCAAGTTTGATTCCTGACTGTCACGAAATCTAATTCTAGTCTGAGGGTAAGAGGGCTAGTGAGGTAAACCGGGAAATGTTGGGTTCTATTCTCCCCTTAGCCACTCAGCAAGTGGTTTACCATGGATTCCCACACATAGTGAAGGTAAATGCCTAGGTAATTCCTATCATAAGGTCACGACTGCCTCCTGTAAGTCCATGAACAAATAGGCTAGTCCTATTCATTCATTCCTATTCATGAGTTTAAATGGCACTCTGTAAAATACAAAATATACCAGTAGACAATGAAGGCCTATTTGATGAACATCTGAGAATATAAATTAACACTACATACAAAAATTTACCTCTATGTAAATACTTAAACATGTAAGCTACGGAAGTCATATTCAAATAATTAAATACCACACTGCCGAATTAATCCATACAAAATATACTGGTACCAGTAGACAAAAAGGCATATTTTATGCTCATCTAACACAAAAATAATAATTAAGCCTACTGTACATACAAGAAATAACTTCCATGTGAATTCATAAACATGAGTGGACAGGGAAAGTTGAAACTGTTCCTGTAGGAATTTCAATTTCTTTTTAGTGGTAATGTCGAAGTTGTCAATATTAACACGTAGGAACCAACCAAGTAAGAGATTAAGTTTCTGTTTACAATCTAAATCTTCTAGCTGGAAACCTGCTAGGTAGGGACCCTGATTTATGGTAGTATAAAAGGCTTCAAAGTGGTGAAATAAAATGTTCAAAGCGGTGAAATAAAATATCCATAGTGGTGAAATAAATAAAAGTGAGATGTGTGTGTGCGGTTCATGGATTTGGCCTGCGGCAGGATGGCGTCACAGTGAGAGTGTAGTGAAATAGCAGCTAGTGTAAATATTTGATAAAAGTGGTAAAATATTATAACAGAGGTTTAAAATCTATAAAGTTACTTTCCTTAGTGTTGTGTATTTACATGAACATTCTAGAAAGTGCTATGTTAACATGAACATTCTAGTCAGTGTTGTGTATTTAGGCTACTTGAGTTAACACGAACATTCTAGTCACTATGCCCAGAACATTCCAATCTGGAACATTCGATTCTGGAACTTTCCAGCTACTATGTATATATGCACCCGCGGACTGTAGACGACAGTTCCGCTCAAGTTAGTTCACATTGTGTATCGTTGTGTATCGACTAGTGTTTAACCCGGGATCAGTCGCGCTGTTAGAAAAAATCTAACATTGGCAGTTTCTTCGTCACCATTTTGTTTTCGCGTGGTGGATGGCGCAGAACTCTCTGAAATGCTTCCCCCACTACCTGAGTAAAACCACTCTGTTACTTTCAAGGGTGTGGGTATCGCGCGTGATTGGTGATGGTGTTTTGAATTGGCCGAGACATGTGTGTTAGTTGGATTCTAGCTGCGGGACTGGTCACGTTAGTGGTGTGTTAGGTAGTCTCTAACGGCGCGACCGATGACGTTGAATATTTCTTCCGCTTATAGTTAGTGACATACGTGTAGAAATGAGGCGTATAACATGACTTCGAACCCAGATGAGGATCTAATTATGCGGTGGATGGAAGGAGAAGGTGAGTATGTAACTCCTAGTTCTTTTCTAGGCGACAGAGGTGAAAGTGACGCACCTTATGAACACAGTGAACACAATTCTGATACAGAACATTCAAATGAAAGTGGAGACGGGAGTGATGTGCGTATCAGTGATTTCCTCGGACGTAGACTGGCTTGGGACTACGTAGGTAAACACAAAATTACTAAGTGGGAGGTCCATAAGCCAATTCCTACTAAAACACACCAGCAAAATATAATAACTTAGTTCATGGTGTTAAAGGGCAAGCGAAGAATTGTACGAACTTGATCGATTGCTGGAAAATATTTTTTCCTGATGCAACACTAAGTGAAATTGTGCACTTTACAAATGAAAAAATACAGATAATGGCTTCTTCATATAGTCGTGGGTTTAGAGACTGTGTGTCTCACTAATGATGAAGAAATGGCAGCGTTTTTGGAGTGCTGCACATGCTAGTAAAAAAGGCTCAACACTTGAACACTATTGAAATGTGGGGTACAGACGGAACAGCACCAGAATTCATTTCCGCTGTTAAGTGCGAAAGAAGATTCCACATTCAGGTGCGGCCAATACGCTTCGATGAGAAGAATTCAAGAGCAAACAGAAAGAAGGAAGATAATCTTTCCCCTATTCGGCACATATTTGATGGATTCGTAAAACGATGCATTTATAAGCTATACACTTGGAGAATATGGGACCATTGACGAGATGCTGGTGCCATTTAGGGGCCACTGTAAATTCAGGCAACACATGGCCAACACACCGGAAAGATATGCCATCAGAATCAATGACTTGGGAAATGCCAGAACGTTCTATGTACTTAACATGGAGATCTACCCAGGAAAGCAGCCAGAGGGTTCCTATAAATTATCAAACGATGCAAGCAATGTTGTGAAAAGACTAATGCAACCGATTGACAAAACTGGTAGAAATAAAACAGTGGACAATTACTTCACTTCGGTACCACTTGCTAATGATTTATATGTAAATCATCCTACAACGACAGTACGTAAAAACAAACCCCAGCTACCACATGAATTTCTCAACATCAGAGGAAGAAAAGCACCAAGCACCCTCTTTGGATATGGGAAAATTCCAAACCATTGCTTACTAGTTTCCTACGTTTCTAAGAAAAATAAAAACGTTTTGCTCATCTCAACCAAGCACAACGATGATGCCATTGATGCTTTGACTGGGGAAGCCGAGAAACCTGAAATGATTACGTTTTATAATCTAACGAAAGGTGGATTGGATGTCGTGGACAGATTAAAATCTGAGTATTCTGTTGCGAGGATCAGCAACAGATGGCCGATGACTCTCTTCCAGGGACTACTGAATGTTGGGGCAATAAATGCGCAGATTATATATAAATCCAACAGCGGCAATATGATTTCACGGAGGCATTTTTCAAAGGAACTGGCCAAGACCTCAGTTGATGAAACGTGCTTCGCTCACAAATTTATCAATAACTTTGAGACAGAAAATCAAACAAATCACTGGAGAAGACCTGCCACGCACAAACAAGGCAGAAACATCTACAACAGGTGAACCAAGGTGTGCTTACTGTCCTACAAGAAAAAACAGGTTCACGAACAGCCTTTGTGATTCTTGTCAACATCCAATTTGCAAGGAACACTCAGGATCAAAGTTGGTTTGCAGTGAGTGTTTTCGTGGCCAGGAAGACAGTGATGGGTAGGTTTGCGTGATCTCAAACTATTGTACACTTGTGTCAAATTTCGTAATTGTCTTATATGTTATTGGATTGTTTCTATGCATATGATATATTTAGTGACATGTAAGCTGGAGGAGGTTGAACATTTGTATTTGTTTGTACAGTGCGTGCAAATTTTCTGTACTCTTATTCATTGTGCTAATTTATTTATGAGCTACGAATCATATCAGTGGTGAAGAAACGAATTTGAAAGTACACCTTTGTACACAAATTTGGATATATATTTTATTTGGTATGTACATCTTATGCATATATTATAACATAATTTTAACTTTCTATGTTCTAGCGATTACTTCTAAAAATTCCTATGTTTGTCCACTTTGAGGGAGTAAAAGTGTAAGTTACATAATAATAAATCTACTTTAATGCATTTGAACTACGAAGAAACAAATCTAACCTCAAAAATACACTCTATTTAATCATTTCTATACACAGATGTCGTGTTAGATAAAATCTAACGCGCGACCTATAGCGTAACGATGGACAACGCGACCGATCGCGGGTTAATAAACCGTTGTGTTATATTAACAAGTGTATGTTATTTATCTTGTATCTCCCACGATATAACAGTGGTGACAGAAGAGGGATAAGATAAATAACGTTGTGAAACCGAGTGACTTTCTGACCTCAACGCAAGTGTTGCACCGAACGACGTTCATCGCAGTGCGTGTTGGAAACTAAACCGAGTGAACTTTCTAACCTCAACGCAAGTGTTTGCACCGAACTAAGTTCATCGCAAGTGCGTGTTAGATATACTGTTCTCCACTCATCTTCACCATGCCGGACTTAACCTCTGAGCAACTCCAACTATACTCGGCAATCATCGCTGAAGCTATCCGACAGACAAGTTCAACAACGTCATCATCACAGCCCCGACCGCCACAATTCACAATGCAACCGTATCGTACAACCGACGGGACGACTGTAGCCGACTATTTCACTCGCTTTACCTGGGCGCTCAACCTCAGCAAGGTACCCGCGGAACAGCATGCAAACTTTGCACGGGTTTACATGGGATCTGAACTCAATGATGCCCTGAAGATCCTGGTGAGTCCTAATGATCCGGAAACTCTGTCATACAACGAGATTCAATCTAAGCTGAAGGGCCACTTTGACGCCACACACAACAAGTTTGCTGAGAGCATCAAATTTCGCAGTGTAATGCAGAAGCAAGGAGAAACCATCGCTAGCTTCACCTTAAGACTGCGGCAGGCTGCAACGTTTTGTGAGTATGGCACATTTCTTGATCGCATGTTAATTGAACAAATGCTCGCAGGTTTGGAATCACGAGGAATGTGCGACGAGATTATTGCAAAACAACCAGAGAACTTCACCGCAGCATATGAAATCGCGCACGCACTCGAAGCTACTCGCATTACCACCGACGAGGTCAAAACAGCTGCCGCTATGTCTGAATCAACCAATCGGATTGGATACGAGAAGCCTCTGTCCAGGAAGAACATCAACCAGCAGCCGCCACGCAGAAAGTCAGCTCATCGAAGTCAAGGGTCTTACAACCTAACCAGACAGCACCAATGGCCACACCAGGCAAACCAGAGTGCATCCCAGGACAACCAATCAACATGTGCAGGGTGCGGTGAAGCTCACCCTCGTAGTCAGTGTAGGTTCCTGAACGCAGAGTGCCTGAAGTGTGGCAAGAAAGGTCACATCAGAAAAGTTTGCCGATCGAAATCGAGGAAACATCGAACAACAAACCATGTGACCGAAGAAGAGCTTCCAGCAGAAAACCTCGACGTTGTGGACTACCTCAGCAAAATCGAGGTCATCGGATCGGTCAACGCAGCACCTAAGCCACTGGTTGATGTCAACATAGAGGGAACCACCGTCAAGATGGAACTCGACACCGGCGCCCCCTGCTCAACCATGAGAAAATCAAAGCTAAGTATGATCAAACCAGGTTTTGTGTTGCAGAGAAACGATCGTAACTTCGTCAGTTACACTGGCCATCCGATTAAATGCATTGGCAAAACGTCAGTGTGCACCACCATCGGAACCACAACCAGGAACCTGAATCTCTACGTGGTTGACAATGAAGTCGAATCGCTCTTTGGCCGAGAGTGGATTTCAGAGTTTAACGGGAGATCGACTTTGGTCACCTCTTCGCAAAACCCGACCCAATCCACAAGCTCTCAGACAAGCAGGCTCTGACCTTGGAACAACAGAAGCAGCTCGACAACATTCTATCTCGCTACCAGGATGTGTTCAGCGACACCCCCGGGAAGATCTCAGGTCCCCCAGCGAAGATGCACCTGAAGGCTGGAGCCACACCTGTTTTCGCCAGAGCTCGAGACGTACCAGTTGCCCTCCGCGATGCCTGTGCCAAGGAAATCGACAAGAAAATTGCATCTGGCTTCTACAAAAGAGTGGACTACTCTGAGTGGGCATCGACAACGCACGTCGTCGCCAAGAAGAACGGCAAACTGAGGATCACAGGCAACTACAAGCCTACTCTCAACCCGCGGATCATCATCGATGAACATCCGATTCCCAAGGTGGAACATCTGTTCAACTGAATGCGCGGCGCCACTCTCTTCTGCCATCTGGATATCTCCGACGCGTACACTTATCTCGAGGTCGACGATGAGTTCAGCCATGTTCTCACGCTTAACACGCCAACTCACGGTCTGATCCGCCCAACGCGAGCAGTATATGGAGCAGCTAACATCCCCGCTATCTGGCAGCGGCGAATGGACACGGTCATGCATGGTCTCCCAAACGTCGTAAGTTTTTTCGATGACAGTATAGTTTTTGCTGATAGCTTTGAAAATCTGATGCAGGCCCTCAGCACCACTCTGGAACGGTTTCGGCAACACAACCTCAAGCTCAACCGAGCCAAATGCGTTTTCGCTCAAACTTCTCTGGAAGCCCTTGGCCACAAAATCGATGCGTCAGGCATCCACAAGTCGGATGCACACATCCGAGCTGTACGTGATGCACCGAAACCAACTACACCAGAAGAACTACAACTGTTTCTTGGTAAAGCTACCTACTGCAGTTCGTTCATCCCCGATTTGTCCACCAGAGACAGACCACTCAGAGACATGCTGCTCAAGGACCCTCTCATCTGGACACCAGAAGGCGACAGGGCATACAAAGACATCAAGAACGCCCTAACCTCGCCCCAGGTGCTCATGCAGTATGACCCAGCGTTACCACTCCTGTTGGCCACGGACGCCAGCAAGACCGGCCTGGGCGCAGTACTGTCACACCAGCTCAGCAACGGGCAAGAACGTCCAATCGCTTACGCCAGTCCAACGATAACAGCAACGGAGCAAAGGTACCCTCATCTCCGCAAGAGACTCAACTTGACCAGGCCACCGCGCAACCAACGAGGTCACCGCACAACCGACCAAGTCACAGCGCAACCGACCAAGCCACAGCGCAACCGACCAAGCCACAGCGCAACCGACAAGGTCACCGTGCAACCGACCAAGTCACCGTGCAACCGACCAAGTCACCGCACAACCGACGAAGCCACCGCACAACCGAACAAGCCACCGAGCCTGAGACGAGTTCGCTTCACCGAGACACCAGCAACAGTCCAAACACCACCAGCCACACCAGCTACACCTGTAAACAGGACATCACCTATTTCCCAGACCTCTTTTATTCCCCGCAGGAGTACTCGCCAGCAGTGACCACCGTTGAGATTCTCTCCTGATTCCTAAATCATCCATTTAAAAGGGGGAGGAAATGTTGTGTATTTACATGAACATTCTAGAAAGTGCTATGTTAACATGAACATTCTAGTCAGTGTTGTGCATTTAGGCTACTTGAGTTAACACGAACATTCTAGTCACTATGACCAGAACATTCCAATCTGGAACATTCGATTCTGGAACTTTCCAGCTACTATGTATATATGCACCCGCGAACTGTAGACGACAGTTCCGTTCAAGTTAGTTCACATTGTGTATCGTTGTGTATCGACTAGCGTTTAATAAACCGTTGTGTTATATTAACAAGTGTATGTTATTTATCTTGTATCTCCCACGATATAACACTTAGGTCAAGTGAAATATGGAATATTGATAGTATTAAGAAATTCTTATTGATAATTTAATAAACGTAAACTAAGTTGTGGGAACGTGTATCCAAAGATTCGGTGACTTCTTCAATCACTGTTTGAACCAAGTAGAGCAGTGGTGATTTTACGAGTTTTCACCCGATTGGAAGATATACGTATTTCACATTCTTCTTTATTGGTAGGTAATTAGATTAATTCATTTAGGTAGTAATAATTAACATAAATTTAGTGTAATTTGGTGTAAATATCAAGGCTAACTTAGATCTCTAGTATGTCGGCAGTAAACAGTGTTAGTGTCTCGTCAGGTAATGTAACCGTTACGGATTTATGCTCGTCGTGCAAAATAAAAGTAAAAAATGCAAATAAAATCATCACAAGATCTCAGGTAAAATTGAGTGAGGAGAAAAGTGAAACCGATTGTCGTAATGTAGGCCTACCGTTACCGTCATGCGAATGTCATAACCTGAGAAACGAACTGTCCTCAAAAGATGAAATTATCAAGCTGCTAAAGGAAGATATTACTAAGTTAATGCAAGAGTTGAATAAATTAAAAGGAAACAGAGAGGAAAGCAAGGAAACTTGGTCCAAAGTGGTTGTTGGTAAGGTAAGATTGAATATGCCTAGGCCTAAAAATGGAGTACCGGTAAATGTAACTGAAATTCCCGTCTCAAATTTATTTGGAGCGCTCGTCGAAGAAAATGATGACTTTCTTCAAGAAGAAAGTGATAAGGAGAAAATCCAGGAAGATGCGGATATTTGCGGATAGTCACGGGCGAGATGTAGCAGCAAGCGTATTGGAGACAAGCGGAGAAATGGAGGTCACCTCGACAGTAAAGCCAGGAGCATCCATTGCAGCGATCACGAACGAGATGATAGGAGAGTGTGCAACCCTCACTTCAATGGACTATGCAGTAATCATCGCTGGAGCAAACGACATCTCTAGAAATGAGAGTAAAAAGGTAATCAAAGATTTAAAGGGTACATTGCCATCCATGCTTAACACAAATGTCATTATTGTAAACATTCCGCAGAGATACGATTTAATACCCAAATCATGTGCAAATGTAGAAATAGAGGCTACAAATGGTAAAATTCGAAAAATTGTAAAAGTTTTCCAAATATCCAAATTATAGATCTAAGTAAATTAGACAGGCAGTTCCACACTCGACATGGCCTACACTTAAATAGGTTATGAAAAGATTATCTTAGTGATGAAATCTGCAAAATTGTAAATGCAAATGATAAGAATAGTTCAACAGTAATATCTTTAGAGTGGAAGCAGGGAAACTTGCAAAAGAAGCCAAACGTGAGGTTTGGCATTCAGATCTTTCGATGTCAAATTTAACTGAGTGGAACAATGGTATTTCGGATTTGTCTAGCAACAATAATAATAACAATTATGATAATAATAATAATAATAATGTAAATAAATCACCAACACAAGCTTGCAAAAGTAACAAATTTAAACTTTACCACCAGAATGTTCAGTCTCTCTACAATAAAATTGATTACATAAATCTAATGCTTAAAAATGAACTTAAAGACATCTCAGCACTATGTATTTCAGAACATTGGCTGAAAGAAGAACAACTCGAATTAATTCAATTCCCAGGGTTTATACAAGCTAGTAAATACTCTAGAACTAATATTAGCCTTGGTGGTACTTGCATCTACCTAATAAATAATTTAGATCATGAACAGTTGACAGCTTATGATTATCTAATTATGGAACAGGATTTTGAAATCACTGCCGTAAAAATACAGCAGTTTAAGTTAATAATTGTATGCGTATACCGTTCTCCGTCAGGAAAGTTTCCTTTATTTATAGATAAATTAGAATTGTTACTCAATAACATGAGCAAAGTAAATTTCGATATAATAATTTGTGGGGATTTAAATGTGGATTTCTTAAAATTTGATAGAAATTGTGAATTATCAACACAGTTACTAATTTACTATGGACTGAAACCTACAGTAAATACCCCAACAAGAATAACAAAATTTAGTAAAACCACTCCTGATCAATTTTTTTTAAATACAGATAAATATCACCATTCAATAGAAGTCTATTGTCCGGGTTTTAGTGACCACCATGGACAAATACTGAGTTTTGAAGTATCCGAAGTAATCAATAATAATGATAATGGAGTAAAATCAAAGTGCAGGTCATTCACTGAATCAAATGTTACATATTTCAATGACTTATTAAATAAGGAAACATGGTCAGAAATTTATGAACTGGAAAATGTAAATGATAAATTTAATGCATTTAACAGTACCCTAAAACACTATTTTGAAATAGCATTCCCCTTTAAACGAAGAACTGTTCAAAATAACAAAACTAGCAATTGGATAACAACAGGGATTATAAATTCATGTCAAAGAAAGAAATTTCTACACAAATTATATAAACAGTACCACGCAACACCTGAATTCAACTTATAATACAACAAATACACCTGCATATTAAATAAGGTAATAAGACTAGCAAAGAAAACGCATAATGTTAATTTTATTTCCCAATCATCTAATAAAAACAGGGCTATGTCGTCCGTGATAAAGAAAGAAACTGGAAAATATGCTAAAATACAAAGGAACATTACACTGACCAGAAATAATAAAGTGATAAATAATCCAGAGGAAATAGCAAACACTTTCAATGACTATTTTCTGGAAATTCCACAAAAATTATTAAATAAATCACAGGTAAATACACTAAATTGTAATAATAAAATAAATATATGTAGTGATTCTTTATTTATAAATCATGTCACAAGTGAAGAGGTAACAATAGTTATAAAAGAGCTAAAAAAGAGATTTTGTGCTGGCATTGATGGCATCCCAGATGCAATTTTAAAGAAATGTGCAGAAAATATAATAAATCCACTTACACACTTAATAAACAGTTCAATTCTCTCAGGAACTTACCCGGATATTTTGAAGTTATCAAAAGTAATTCCAGTGCACAAAAACGGTTCAAAGGATGAATTAGATAACTATCGTCCTATTACCTTACCAACTGGTATCGCAAAAATTGTGGAAAAAATCATGTATAGGAGACTGATAAGTTTTATAGAATAAAATAAAATATTATCAAACTCACAACATGGATTCAGAACGGAAAAATCTACACAGACAGCAATTTATGAGTGTATTAATAGTATACTGAAATTAATTGACAATAAGGAACATGTAACTGGCCTATTCTTGGATTTATCGAAAGCATTTGAAGTTGTTGACCATAAAATCCTCCTTACAAAACTAAATCAATATGGTATTAGAGGTCTAGCTAATAAATGGATAGAGTCTTACTTAACAAGGCGTAAACAAATAGTAGGCTTGAGACACAAGGATGATGGAAGCAAATTACTTAATGAAACGTTGTCCAATGAGGGAATTATTAAATTTGGAGTACCCCAGGGATCGGTTTTGGGCCCACTACTCTTTCTTCTATATGTCAATGATATAGCACAGAACGTTCATTCACATAAGGAAATTTTGTTTGCGGACGATACAACACTCGTAATAAAAGGTGAAACTAAACAGGACATACAGCAGTCAGCTGACTCCTTTACAGGAGAGTTAACCAAATGGTCACAAGATAATCGCCTCATAATCAACTATAAAAAACAGGATGTCTAAATTTCCACACTATACAGAATAGGAATCCTGCTAATCCCAATATAACATTAAATGGTCATCAAATAGAAAATAAATCAGAAACAAAGTTTATAGGACTATGGATGCAACATGACTTGAAATGGAATAAACATATACAATATCTGAATACTAAACTGAACTCGATGTGCTTTGCGTTACGTATTTTGAAAACCTGCACTAGCATGCACACATTAAGAAATACTTATTTTGCTTATTTCCATTCATACTTAAGATATGGGGTCATATTTTGGGGTATGTCACCAGATGTACTAAGCACGTTTAGGATACAAAAGAGGGCGATTAGAATTATGGCAAATGTAAACACTAGAGAATCATGTAGACCTCTGTTTAAAGATTTAAACATTCTCCCTCTGCCCTGTATATATATCTTTGAAAGTATTATGTTTTGTAAAAAGAATTTAATGAATAAGGATGTTTTTCTTAAAACAAACAATGATGTTCATAGGCATAACACCAGACAAAATCAAAACATTCATATTTCACACACACACACAAGCATATATCAAAAGGAACTTATCACGCAAGAGTTAAATTATACAATAAACTACCCCAGTATATAAAACTTGCCCCAAAAATAAAATCCTTTGGTAGAATGTTGAAAGCTTATCTGCAGTGCCATTGTTTTTACTCTGTAGTTGAATATCTTAGTGTATAGAAACGATGAAATCTATAATTATATTTTACTTTTCCATTTTAATTGTAATACCTAGCTGTAAGTTGTTGTATTTATAGAATTAAGTTTTCATATTATGATAATTGAATAAGGTGTAAATAGTTGTCCAATAAGATTGTATCTCTTAAGATCTGTTATTATAATAAGTTATAAATAGTTATATTATTAGTATTACTGTATTTACCTATTAGTACTTTTATTTTATACATGTAAATTCTGACGTGTCCTATATCAGAAATGTATTGTATACATGTATTTGATCAAATGGAATTAATAAAACTATCTATCTATCTATCTATCTAAATAATGAACACTATAAAAACATTTCGGGGAATAAAAAACAATTTATTCTAGTTTCTTTTTCGAAAGAACTAAAAATCAAATGAATTACGGTATATTTTCTGTGATTAATACCTAACCTAACATTTACCTCGACAAAAAATTCCATTAAAATTACAATTAATTAAATGGATTTAATATCGTCGGTATGTAGATAATTATTATTGAGAATCTAATTTCGCCAAATAACCGACAAACTCACCTTGTTTATCCAAACTTTATTATGAGCTACGTTTCGATCGGCAGATCATTATCAAGCTACAACATATATCACAGAGACGTTGTTTACAAACCTAAAAACATATACAGTCTCTTTGGCACGTTAGTCAATCTGCAGCCTAACACACAAGTACTGGATTGTAAGTTCCGTGCAACCTTTCGGTGTCGGTCTGCGCGTTAACACAATTTGAATTCCATGACTACCATAGTCATTATCTCACTAACTCATGAAACGTATGTTGTCCCCAACCATTAGAGCATGTTTCCAAGATTTGAAGACTTTATCCCGTATCTTATGGGAAATTTATATTTAAGATTTCTTATTGTCTATCGAACGACATATAATGGAACAGTTTCATTTAGCTTTGAAGTAAATAGTTTAAACACAATTTATTATCAGCATTTCGTTGGTATTTAGCATTTTACGGTGAAAATAACGCATTTCGCAAAACAATTTTATTTCGTGGTATTTCGCGGGTCCAATATCGAATAAAATGGCATATCTGGGGGTAAATATTTTGTTGTGACAACATATGTATGTTTTCTGAAATATTTCGCGGATATAGTTTATACCAAGAATCCGGGACACTAGTGCTAGGTGACTCAGTAGACAATCAAACTTGGTCCATTTATCACAAAGCAAGTTATCAACAAGACACCACTGAAACTGACCGTTGGGGAGATGCAAATTTTTTGGAGGCAACTGTTTTGTTAAATATGATGGCTGGTTTTCAAAGATGGTAGGATATGCACCTTATTGTAGCTTTGTTCTTTTTCTAGGTACAGTTACAACTGAGCCATCAGCACAAGGGAATTTGTCTTCTGCAATAACTAATTCAGGGACAAAATGTTTGACACAAACTGCTGAATTAGCTGCCGGAGAAAAAGCATCACGATGAATGCTTCTTGTCCATTTATCCCTAAGTTATTTTTCTTAGGGAAATTGGAAAGTAGGCACCAATGGCTTATCTTTGTGGTAATTGGATTTGCATCCAGGCACACAACAGTTCTGAGGCAATCCTCCACGGGTAAGCCTATTGGTAGTTTATAAAAACAGGAATCCACACCAAGTACGTGATAAGATCCTTGAACTAGCAGGCTTAAAACTGGATGAATGGATACTGCATCGAATTAAAAAGCAGGTTATGTTTCTTCGTAATCAATTTTCAGATCTTCTCAGACCTTAAAATGGAATACGTTAATTATTACTAAGCATGCTCATAATGGATTACCATTACTAATAATTTATAAACCCTAAACAGAATAATAAATAGACCAAGTTACCCACTAGTAGAATTGATGGTATCAGAAGGTACCGGTATCTCGATTTTATGAAGCACTACGATAACGCAGACATTTATTTACACGAAAGCAATAACAACTAAGCACAGAAAATCAAGGAAGACGATTGGTAAGCGATATTGGGATTATTCACACCACTATCACATCGTAAACAAAACCACACAACATTATAAACAAACCAAGTAAGTCACCATCTTGCCTCTGCCCTGCCGCCTGTGTCAGGTCCGGTATATAGAAGGTCCTGGCATTAGTCTACTAGTCTCTACCACGGCCGACTGGATGCGAGCTACGAGTTTTGGAGGGCGCAGCTCGCATCCAGTCGGCCGAGTCTCTACACTAAATGGTTAGCGCGCTAGGCTTTGGCCCGAAGTGCCCCGGGTTCGATTCCCAGCCGAGCCATCAGGGATTTTAATCCTCTGGGGTTAATTCCCGCGGCTCGGGGACTGGGTGTATGTGCTGTCTTCATCATCACTTCATCCTCATTACGACGCGCAGGTCGCCCACGGGCGTCAACTAGAAAGACCTGCACTCGGCCTCAATAATGGTTAGATATAGATTCAGTCCTGCTTCTTACTCCCCACAACCAGGGCCGGCGGCAGAGGGGGCAAATGCCTAGGGGCCTAGGCCCAAAAAATTGAATTAAATAGAAATGTAAATGCCAATAAGAAATTTTGTAAAGCGGTAAAAATATATATACACACTATTCAGTTAGAGCGTGTGTCAGTGTGCAGCAGAGAAGTATGACGTTAGCGTTGATGTTGTTGTAGTAGTCATCGACGATTGTGGCGCCGGTGATGGGGACAAGAGAACGAGCATGGTATAATTAACCAGGTGTCGCACTCCCAGCCAATCGGCACCTTGTACTTATATCTCAAAACACGAGGTAGCAAAAAAAAAAATGACTGCATACCGGTATGCCATAAAATCTTGAGATCGTTACGTGGAAATGTGTTATACGTAAATTATTGTATTTAATAATTTATAATGTCTTTATTTAATTTAATTAATTGTGTTATAATAATTTATGTAATGTATTGTATTTTAATAATAAATTAATGAACATACCGTATAAACACCGGAAGTCCATACATAAAACCAACTTAGGAGAAACATTATTACAACATTTACAACTTTTGAACGCACTGGGGAAGATAAAGTTGGATAGCTTGTTCCCAAATATATCTAAAGCAATCAGATTTCTGGCCCCGTGGTGTTGGGGTAGCGCACCTGCCTCTCATCCGCAGGCCCCAGGTTCAATTCCCGGCTCCGTCAGGGATTTTAGAAACTGACGTGAGGGCTGGCATGGGGTGCACTCAGCCTTGTGAGGACAATTGAGTAGCTGTCTGACAGTGAGGCAGCGCCCCAGTCACGAAAACCAAGATCAACGGCCGAGGGGACCCGATGCGCTGACCACGCGTCACCCCTATATCTGCAGGCCAAATGGCTGGGCAGCGGTCGCTTGGTAGGCCTAGGCCCTTCACGGGCTGTAGTGTCAGGGGTTATTTATAATTATTATTTTACTATAATCAGATTGTTCTGCTGCAAGTCACAGCGAGCGACGTTTCAATGTAATGGAAAGATGATGATGATTAGTGTTGTTTTAAGGGGCCTAACATCTAGGTTATCGACCCTAATGGTTTGGGTTGATAGAGAAAGATGAGATGAGAATGTAATGAAATCTATAACTAATTCTAACAACAGTCTTACAAACTATAAGAAGGAATGGTAAACAAATAAAGAACAAGGCAAACAATGGACAGGAGGAAAAGAAATGCCCTCAACTCTTGAAGAATGAGGATTGAGGGACTTGGAAGGAAGGAGAGCCAGGAAAGGCAGTTCGTCAAGGGAAAGAAGAGATGGTCCGCCCCAGAGGCAATGGAAAAATGGGAAAAGAACAGACCCAGCTCGGGAATTCCTCGGGGTTGCCAACTTCCAAACTCACCAGCCGTGAGCCCTTGAGGGTGTAGCACTATCCAGGGTACACCAGAAGCGGTGGGGCTACACACACCCTGCCTCCTTAAAGGCCTTCAGCAGTAGGCAGGAGGAAGAGAACAGAAGAGGTCTGACCCCTCGAAGAATGAGGGAACAGGAAAGATGAGGGCCAATTAAGGCGGGAAAGTAAAAGAATCCCAAGGCCTTGGATACCCTAATACCAACGGGGTAGGAAAAAAACAAGAGTTGACCAAGGGTGGTCGATAGGAAAGGTGACAGAGAGGAGACCGGCACAAGTAAGTGGAAGAAATGACGAACTCAGCTGGGGTCCCTTGGTATTAAAAAGTGTCAATCGATCTACGATGAACCAACACTGCATGTACGATTTCAGCATCTTGGCGATGGAACCAGATTTGGCAAGGAGCTTGAAATATGATGGTATTATTGACGACTGCAAAAAAAGAGGGCTAGAAGAGTTGTATTTTCATAAAAGTAAACACAGAAAAGGTATGTTTTATTATGACTTTTTATAAAATGTTCAAGTTCAAATAAGTCCTAGTAAAATGTATTAAACCGTCAAAAAGTTTTTATTTCGAAAATGTTTCCCCATCCCTTCTCACTGACTTGTGTTTATTAAACATAAAATATTTATAAGTACAATTCTGCAGTTCTGGTCCAAATTAAGTGAGAAGATTTTGGGGCCCAGACCACTCTGTTGTCCAGGGGCCCGAGAATCCTGTCACCGGGCCTGCCCACAACTACGAGTCTTAGTCTCCTACATAATCTGTCATGTGGTCCCATGATAACAAAAATGCATACATCTGCTTCATCCTATGTGTACATTCCCAACCATTCCTCTATTTCGTCTTTATGGAACAGTTCCTAATATGTTCCCATTCATAAAATTGTTGTTGCTTCAATTGCTTCTTTGCTCAACAGCTCCATGTAGCTGATTTTCATTCATTTAGGGGCTTTGCGACATCATAGTCACCTGTGTACTTGGGTGTGTGTTTAATTTGTCTGACTACCTGTGCCATTATTATGGCTGTACTAGGGTGTGTATTATGTGAGGCTAGGACTTGGGTAGGGCGATGCCATGGCCTTAATTCAGGTACTGTACAATCCTGTCATTTGCTTTGAACTGAAGTGGGGAAACCACAGAAAAAAATTCTAGGAAGGCCGAGGTAGAAATCAAACCGACCTCTTCTCAGATCTGTCTCATGAGCAGGGTGTACCCCGTTCTTCCCCCAGACCGACCGGCATGAAATTCCTGCAGAGCTGGGAATCAAACCTGGACCTCCAAGTGACAGCCTAATGTACTTGTGTACCTAAGTCATTACTCTCATAACTGACGTTATTGGTTTTACGTCCATTTTAGCCACTGCTGCTATTAGAGGTGCCGGAATGTTGCCCCAAAGGGTATCTTTAATGTGGCAGTAAATCTAATGACAAGTCTCCCTCACATTTGCGCACCCTCAGATGCAAACTGACTGCACCAGGATTCGATCCTGCATCTTGGGCACGGCAGGCTGTGTTATTGTATTGACTGCAGAGGGGAATGTATTTAATTATTTGGGTCTAAGAAGAGACCACACCCAGGATGGGCACTGTCAGCACTGATATTCAAACCTTAGATAAGCAGCCGCCATACCAGTCCTGGAGCATGATTTGAGTCGAGCTGGTGGGCCCAATGAATAGAACCAGCAAGCATCTTTCCTACATTCATGTTGGTTACAGCCAACTCATGGATCAAATAAACTGAATTCCCTCTTTTCACCCCTGCAATTACTCAGTTCTCTACCCGACCCAGTATCACCTTTACAGCTCGCATCGCAAACCGTTCCGTATCAGTCAGCAGTAAGCAATCTGGGAGTTATTTTTGACTCTCGATTATCGTGGCAGGATCACACAAACAATGATTCTGGAAAGGGTTGCATCGTCATTATATCGTATTAGGCGAACTTGCTCCTATTTGCCGGAAAATGTACGGAAGAGACTGATACAGAGTTTGATGTTACCAATCTTTGACTATGGATCTATTATTTTCCATGATCTAGGAGAGGTCCTCAATACAAAATTGCAAAGAATGCAAAATGCTTGCTTGCGGTTTGTTCTCAATGTACCAAGAGAGTCTCATATACAGTACCTCCATTTTACGTCCAGATTGGATGGCTAAAATTAAAAGAACGATGACAGTATGCCATGGCTCTGTGATAAAAATTCTAAAATTCAAAATTCCGTCCTACATTTACTGCACACTAACTCCCATGCAGTCAGTGCATAACCGTGCGAATAGACACACTGCACAAATGCTCCAGATATCTCATCATTGAACCGAAAAATGCAAAGGTTCATTCCGTATTTCACCTAGTATTCTCTGGAATAAATATAAATTGCACCAGTATTCAGGACTTCCCATCAGAGCGATAAAACACTCCCTTCATGGTAATTATCAGCAATGCAATTATCATGATCAAGGTGAACAGATGTAATAACAAGAACTTCTAATGCCAACTGAATGTTTAGGTTAACTTTTTTTTCTTTCTTCATATATTTTATTGTATTCAACCGCCCTCTGAATGAAGAGAGCTGCATAAAGAGGCTTTGTAGCCTCAGTGGCCTGTGTAAGAGAAATAATAAATTCAAATTAAAAAAAAAAAATTAAAGTTGGTCTAATTATGGAACAACGTAGGAACATACCAGTCTGGAAACAGGCTCCCTTCTTGCAGTATACGGTACCTAAGTTCACAACTTGGGTTTTTAACATGAATGCAAGGTTCTGGCAGTTTCTGCCAGCATAAGTCATACTACAATTAAAATGATTAAACCTCACTAAAACCTTCCCCGCTTATTCTGTTGGCTTTACTAACAATTAATTCATATTTCCATTACCACACTGCCACCAGACTTGGAATTAATGATAAAATATTATTATTCAATCATTTCAGACCGATTTGCTCTTCAGTGTCCAGTGTAATCTGCATAACCCAGATGTTAGGCCCCTTAAAACAATTGTCATCATCATCTAGTCTGCAAGCCTCTATTTGCAAACGAGTCGCCTCCATGATCCTCCATTAGCAGTTAGCACTGTTGTTTCCTCTGCTTCTACACCTTAAAATAATTCAACACTACATCTAACCATCACCTCCTAGGTCTACGTCTGCTTTTCTTACATTTTATGGCAAAGTTCATCAATCTCATAGATAATCCTCTCCTTCCCCATTCTCATCAAATGACCCCATCATCTGAGTCAGATCACATGAACAGCTTCATCGTAACGTGTTCATTTCTAAATTAGCCTTTATCTCTTCAATACAATACAAAACTCTTTATTTCCAGAACCTGCATCATACAGAATTGGATACGTCACACACCATACTCACAGTTAAATTTACATATTTACAACTTTCTTTACATAATTAAACAGTTGGATGTTTCTTTAAAATTTACTTAAAGAATACAACACTTTCTGGGCTAGGTATATCTTGAGAGAATTTCTGAATCCAGTTCCAGTCAAAGATCTCAAGTGGTTTGGAAGCTTATCGTGGTATATAGCTCCTTTTTTGAAAGGATCCTTTTCTGCATATTGTTTATTTACCCTCTTTTGAAAATAGTCATTCTGCTCTCTGGTTTCATGATTGTGGACATTGTTGATTGTGACAACTTTATGTTGATTTTCCCTTACATGCAAGATAACTTTGAAACTATACAATGAAAATATTGTTAAAATATTATGCTTCTTAAATGCAACTCTGCATGATTCTCTCGATTTCAACCCAAACAAGTACCGTATTACTCGTTTCTGCAGTTTAAATATTCTCTCCATATTCCTATTTGCTGCCCCACCCCATATCTCAATACCGTATGATATCTGTGAATGCATTAATCCATAGTAGACTGTATTCGCTGCTTAAGTATATTGAAATTCTCTTTAAAACGAAGGAGTTTTTTTTTACAGATTTCATTTATATGCTCTTCCCATGATAATTTATGATCTATTGTAATACCCAAAAATTAAGAACACCCTCCTGCCTTTGCTCCCATCTATTTGTCCCAGGAATCATTCGTGCTACCCTCATATTAGTTACCTCTAGCTTATGTATGAGATATACCGTACTGATAATATTTCTTTGTGGTTGTCATTTGTTTAAAAAAAATAGAAAGGCATGACATCAACATTTTAACTTTGTTGCTTAAAATGTGAAATAATATGCTTCCTTATATATTTCTATAGCTGGATTAACTGCTACAATCAGGGAAGGTATTGTGTATCCTAACATTCCCTCTGCCATTCAGTCTGTACCTCAGGGCCCTGAATTTATGTTCCAAACCCCCAAAACCCTGTGGCACTACATCCCATGGAGGGTCTAGGCCTACCAAGCGACCACTGCCCAGCCATTTGGCCTGCAGATATTGAGGTGACATGTGGGCAGCGCATCGGATCCACTCGTCTGTTAATCTTGGTTGTCGTGACCGGGGTTACCTCACTGTCAGACAACTACTCAATTTTCCTCTCGAGGCTGAGTGCACCCCATTCCAGCTCTCACGTCAGTTTCTAAAATCCCTGACGGAGCCGGGGATCGAACCCGGGGTCTCCGGGTGAGAGGCAGGCGCCCTACCTCAACCCCACAGGACCGGCTCGAATTTCTGTTCCAGTACCCACCGAAAATTGATCTCCAGTTGATGATCCTTATGAACCAGAAAGTTCTGATGATACAATGTTTTACTCAAAGTGAGTGTAAAGATTTAGTGATGAATTTAAATTTGCCTAAAGCATCAGCAAAACTGTTAGGCTCTAGGTTAAAAGAAAAAAAGGTATTGGCTGAGGGTACATATTTTTCATGGTACAGGTATAGTGAGAAGGAAATTTCCCCTTTTAGGTAGATTTATTTAGAAAGCTACCTATTGCAATGGGTACCATGTTTTGACTTCCGGAAAATTTTGACATATCTTCACATTTCATATCCCTCAGACCTCAAAACCACTGTCAGTTCAAAAGTTTTTAATTTATATAATTATTTATCTCTATCTATGCTGCTCAAAAGAATTAAAGTACCACTTTTTTCAAAGGCCACCAAATTTTGAAAAGTTGACCGCACAAGCTCGAAATCTCAGTGTGACATTTGTCCTGACGCCTACCAAGCATATGCTTCAGCACAACTTCCCAACTTGAGTAGTTTCGAGGTAACTCCCCCAAAACCAGCCCATTTTCGAAAACCACAAATTGAAGTTTGCGAAAAACGCTGTAGGACTTGTCGCAGGTTGCCAAAGCAGTCGAAAATGAATGAGTCTTGCTCTTAAAGGTTCCACAAACACGTTGAAATCTTTACATTACGTTTGGGCATTTCAACCCCCTTCATCATCCCCTAAACATGGACTACCATTGGGGGCGTCTGAGAAGGTACCAGGTGTGTTTAACCACCTGAAAACCTGCACACCGTCCTCAGTTACTGATTGCAGTAAGTTCTTAAGGCTTCCGGCAATGTTCACCTCTCCTAACACCCTCAACTGGCATGGGACCAAACCACCCCATCTTGATTCACCCCTAAGGAAGGTTTAAATCGAGTTGTTTATCAATGCTGCTAATGGGGGGGTCTTCCCCTAACGTTTCAAAAAAGGAGCTGTGCCTGTGTCGCCACCCCTTCCCCTGCAACCCCCTTTTGTATGATTTTTCGAATCAGGCCCTTTTTAAGGGATGAAATGAGGTCATAATCGCTGAAAGGGCTGTAAAGGTCCTTAGAAGTAGTGGTGACACGAAATCAACCCCTTCCGATCATTGATTGTCATTCTATCCACCAAAGTTGACATTCTTGCACCTTCAACCCTCCCCGTCTGGACGCGTAACGCGTCATGGCAGAGTTTTCAGGGTTGGATCAAAATGAAGCTTATGGACTGCAATCGAGCCCAAAATAGCAGGTTGTATGAAAATGTATCGGTAAAATGGGAAACGAGACCAAAAAGTTTTCAAACAAGTTAACACCCTCTAGTAAGTACGTCCATGCCCAAGCAACCCACATCACGTCCGTGCGTGCGGGTTGCCTATGATGGAAAGGATGGAAATGGGAGAAAAATGACTCGTTGTAATGATTTATACCCTTTAATAGCGCGTAACGCCTCCATTCGCATCAATTACAGCCTCACACCTTCACCTCATGCTCTCAACAAGCGTCGGGAACGCCATTTGATTAGTCGATTCCGTTCACGTTCCTTTCTACCGTATCTTTTGTCAATGTTAATTGTGGCTCAATTCCTACCATGCAGGAGACCGTGGGTTCAAGGCTTAGTACCGGCGTAGAATTTTTGCCATTCGTCCTGCAGGTTCTCGAAAGTTCTCGAAGGTTCTGTGTTACCGGATACACGGTACTTTGTTTCCGGTTACTCAAACCTTCGAGAAGCATCCATAGCCCTTTAAAAGCACGGGGACACGTCCTGGGTTATCAGTTCTTCAGCCTGTCTAGGAGACACAGTATCTCAAGAATTCTGCAATCAACGGTCGGAGTGCTGTCTACGGTGGAAGTTACTTCCAAGAACGTCAACTCAGGCATCGAAGGGGAGTAGTGGCTCATCTTAAAAGGTAAGGGATGTCGTAAAGACGGCCCTGATAGTCTTAAGGAAACGTCGTGCTGATTCTTCGTGTCTCCCTTGGCAGGTAGCCGCAATGGTCTGACGAGTGGTGAGTGAGGAGGAGTGCATTACAGTCATTGCACTAAGGGACGCAGGCTTGTCCTTCAGAGAGATCGGCCACCGTTTGGGGAGGAATCACACGGTTGTGTCCAATGCTTACCACCGCTTTCAGGAAACAAATTCTAACCGACGGCGACCTGGTCAGGGGCGACCTCGCTGCACGACGCCTCGAGAAGATAGTGCCATAGTCCACGGTGCTCTTCAGGACCGTACGGCGACGGCCTCGAAGCTGGCGTCCTTGCACCAGAACGCCACTCATCGGAGAATCAGCGACCAAACTGTCCGCAATATTCAGAATCTAGCACTCCTTCGCTCCAGAAGACCTGTGCGAAGTCCAGCTTTTACTCAGCAACAACGGCGCAAACGGGTAGCTTTTGCTCAAGAACACCAAGGTTGGAACAGGCGACGTTGGCAAGGCGTATTCTTTACGGACGAGTGTCGGTTTAAGTTGCGGCGCTGTGACGGGCGAGTGCGGGTCTACTGAAGAAAAAACGAGAGGAACCGACTAGACTGCTAGCAGCCAAAAGAAGCGTTTGGTGGAGGGTCCGTCATGATATGGGCGGGTATAACGAGCGACGAGCGAACACCTTTAGTTCACATAGCCCCACCTGGCATGACAGCAGAAAAGGTACGTCGCCGAAGTCGTTGATAGTCACATCGTCCCTTTCATCGAAGCGGCTGGCCACGACATTATCCCCCAGCATGATAATGCACGACCGCATGTCGCAAGGGTTACGCTCACCTACATACACGCAATGGGCATCAATATACACGATTTTCCAGCAAACAGATCCGACTTGAACGTCATTGAACATCTCTGGGACGAGCTGATCTGGCGAGTGCAGCAGCGACAACGCCAACCCCTGACTCTGGCAGAACTGCGCCAGGCGCTACTCGAAGAGTGGCCAACATTCCCCAAGACCTAATCAGAACGCTTGTTGAGAGCATGAGGTGAAGATGTGAGGCTGTAATTGATGCGAATGGAAGCGTTACGCGCTATTAAAGGGTAAAAAACATTACAAAGAGTCATTTTTCTCCCATTTCCATCCTTTCCATCATAGGCAACCCGCACGCACGGACGGGATGTGGGTTGCCTAGGCATGGACGTACTTACTAGAGGGTGTTAACTTGTTTGAAAACTTTTTGGTCTCGTTTCCCATCTTACCGATACATTTTCATCCAACCTGCTGTTTTGGGCTCGATTGCAGTCCATAAGCTTCATTTTGAACCAACCCTGAAAACTCTGCCATGACGCGTTACGCGTCCAGTCAGGGAGGGTTGAGGGTGCAAAAATGTCAACTTTGGGGGATGAAATGTCAATCAATGATCGGAAGGGGTTGATTTCGTGTCACCACTACTTCTAAGGACCTTTACAGCCCTTTCAGCGATTAAGACCTCATTTCAGCCCTTAAAAAGAGCCTGATTCGAAAAATCATACAAAAGGGGGTTGCAAGGGAAGGGGTGGTGGCTCAGGCACAGCTCCTTTTTGAAACGTTAGGGGAAGACCCCCCCCCCCCCCATTAGCATCACTGATAAACAACTCGATTTAAACCTTCCTTAGGGGTGAATCAAGATGGGGTGGTTTGGTCCCATGCCAGTTGAAGGTGTTAGGAGAGGTGAACATTGCCGGAGGCCTTAAGAACTTACTGCAATCAGTAGCTGAGGACGGTGTGCAGGTTTTCAGGTGGTTAAACACACCCGGTACCTTCTCAGACGCCCCCGATGGTAGTCCATGTTTAGGGGATGATAAGGGGGTTGAAATGCCCAAACGTCAAATGTAACGATTTCAACGTGTTTGTGGAACCTTTAAGAGCAAGACTCATTCATTTTCGACTGCTTTGGCAACCTGCGACAAGTCCTACAGTGTTATTCGCAAACTTCAATTTACGGTTTTCAAAAATGTGCTGGTTTTGGGGGCGCTACCCCGAAACTACTCAAGTTGGGGAGTTGTGCTGAAGCATATGCTTTGTAGGCGTCGGGACAAACGTCATACTGAGATTTCGAGCTTATGCGGTTAATTTTTCAAAATTTGGTGTCCTTTGAAGAAAGTGGTGCTTTAATTTTTTTGAGCAGTTTATATTTCACTTTATTGTGGACACGATGACTACCAACATTTTCCACCAATCACTTTCAAATGTATACATAAAATATTAACTTATAAAATCTCGGTCGAGTTCGTTAATGGGAATAATTGGACCAAGGGGGTGGGAATGGGGAGCCTTTTTCGAAAAAGTGAAATACCACAATAACTTTCTTAATATGTGAAAAATAGCATCAATTCAGAGTTCATACTATTCTTCGGATAAGGGCCAAAAACTTAGCTCAGTAAAGGTTTTTGTTAGCAACAACCATTGACCAAAAGGGGTGGAAAAAATTGAGTTTTCTTAGAAAAATATTATACCCTTCCTTACTAGATACAATACCAAAACCATTCAAAATGGTCAATACGGTAGTCCTCTAAACATTATTTAAAACTTTTGTCTGAAAGATTTCTTGATATGACCCACCCTTACGGCAAGGGATGAGCAAAACAAAATGTTCTCGATGAAGATGCCAAGTTGATGAGTGGTGTACTGAATGATCAATAACCATCGGATCGACCAATTAAAGATCTCCGTATCAGACGCATTTTGAGTGAATTCAAAATGGAATAAAGTTTGAGCGTTAAGGAACATGGGCTAGACAATATGACACAAGAAAAAAGAATAGAGAGAGCAGGTAGCTTTAACATGTATATTCACAAATTTTCAGGTCATACAGGTTAACAATTTGAGATAACATAAGTGTTACAAATTTTTTTAAAAAATGTAGAGATCTTTACCAATAAAGAACAGGTACGTGCTTGTGAGCACAATATAAATTAATCTGCTTTGTGCAAAAGAAAATGAGTGACGCAGCTTATGAGCTAATGGCTGGCAGGGAGAAAATCCTACCATAACTAAGAAGAGAAATTAGGGAAACTGAAGAAGTTACTAAAAGAATAAATAGCCTATGAAGGGAGCTATTTGCTGACAGGGGCTCAGTGCTGCAGTACCCTATGAAATTTAAATGCTTGGGTAGTTGCCAAGATGCAACAGAAATGTTTGCAAAGTATATGCAATGGCAGACACAGGATGCGTGAACTGCATGTAAGTTAATCATTAAAGATTTCCCAAGAAATGGAGATGGCAGAAGCAGGTAGGCAAGTAGGCCTATTATCTGCAAGTAAACCATGAAATGGGAAGTGCACAAGAAAGGTGCAATGACAGATGCAGATATGCACAAGAAATAAAGAGATTATTCTCAAAAGGAAAAAATGGCTAAAGCAAGCCGATATGTTATACCACCTAGAAGGAGAGGGAAGAAGAAAACCAAGATATTAAAATTGAGGAATCTTCTAAACCGGGTTGTATAAAGCTAACATGATAGAACAGAAAGAACGTGAAGTATCACTGAATACAGGTTATATAAGAATACTTATCTTTAGAACAAAGTGTGGTTAACATCCCACGTGTGCGTAGAACACTTGACTACAATGAAGATGACATAGTTCATGTCAAGTTGTGGTTGTTTTCACAAAAGTACTTAACTGATTTCACTGATGTCACGTAGAACACTTGTTGAATAGTAAGGATGACCTTAGCTATCGCGAAAGTTAAAGACTTGTAGCATGAAGACGGAGTGATAATATTCACTTAGTAAGAGCTTGCGTAGGAATAGATTTCCGTAGCACTTGAAGATGTATAATTGACATCTTAATGTTCATGTCGCAGGAACAGGTTGAAGGGTGATCCAAGTTTGATCACTTGAAAATGTATTTGAAGACATGGCGAAGGTTATGCATAAACACTTCTTGACGCAGAATTTACAGATGAGAAGTTTCAACGTTGAGCTTTATCGTCCGGTTTGCAGGACGGTTGGCCAGCATGATGACTGACGATTGAAAGCACGAAGAGGCTAGCAGAGCCAGTCTCTTTTATAGGTGAACAGCTGAGGTTCTAGTACCTTCCATGGCTGACGTCGTGAAAAGGAAGCGTGGTGATTGGCTGGAGCGAGGCCACGTCATGGCGAGGACCAATAAGCGCGTAGCTTACAGAGACCAATATGCCATGCGGTCTCAATTCGTGAAGAAAGACCTAACACTTAGAAAAAATGTCTTAGAGGCGAAACATGACTTATACACCAATAAGTAAGTACGTAAATCATTTTAAATATGTTTAGATTAAACAGGAAAGCGAAATACAAAATGAACTGTCACAAGCACATGGTGACGATAAATGAGATTATGAACAATCAAATTCTGGTCTGACTTTTGACATTATCAAAACTTACAAAATTAACAAATTAATTATTCGCAAATGCGAACATACTGCCAGAGGGGCGACAAGAAAACAAAAAAGAAACAGGACTAGAGTGGCAAAGGAGAAACAGAAGAAATTGGACGAACACACTGTCCAAAAGGAGTAATTAATTTCACCACTCTGACCGTATTGGCACGACCGGTGTAGCACTTCACTACTCTTCCAGTGTGCCAAACAAGAGGAGGACTGGATTCTCTTAGGAGAATCAAATCTCCCTCCTTGAGGTTTGGTTGATCGAGCTGCCACTTCCCCCTCCTCTGAAGCAAGTTTAAATACTCCAATCTCCACCGTTTCCAAAATCTATGCCTAAGAGCTTCGACTCTTTTCCAGAAAATGGGTAAAGAAATATCGAGCTTGCGGTCGATGAGAGGTGGCTGAGCATTTAAGGAGCTAACTATCAAGATATGACCAGGGGTTAATGTAAGCAAATCGGAAGGGTCGTTAGACAGAGGAGACAAAGGACGGGAATTAACAGTGCCTTCGATGAGAATTACAAAAGAATTGAATTCTTCAAAAGATAGGATAGACTTTCCTACAGTTCTATTGAGATGAGTTTTAGTCAATTTGACACAAGCTTCCCATCTTCCACCATGATGTGGAGCGTACGGAGGAATGAAGTGCTATTTGAAACCTTTCAAATGAGTAAAATTAGACAATTGTTCGTTGGCAGAACTAGAGCAGAGTGCCTTTTGCCATTGTTGAGAAGCACCAAGAAAGTTTCTGGCGTTGTCGGAGAAAACCTCAGATGGGATTCCTCTTCTAGCAATAAGGCGAGAAAAAGCAGAGAGAAAGTATGAAGTGGAGGCATTGGTGACCAATTCGAGATGAATGGCACCAGTGCTATGTAAAGCTTGGCAAGAATTTTGCGTTTAGCTTTTAGACTGTTGGTTTGATATAGGAACGGGCCAGCGTAATCAATACCAGTTAGAAGAAACGGTCTGCTGGGAACAGAACGGAACGAAGGAAGGTCAGCCATAAGTTGCTGAGAGAACTTATGATTGGCCTTAAAGCAAGGAATACACTTTCTAACAACGGAAATGACTTCGTGCAAGCCATTGATGGACCAGTAATGCTCACGAATCAAACACAAGAGAGTGCGTGTACCAACGTGCAAATGCTGATAGTGAAATCGACGAATTATCAGTTTAGTAACGTGATGTTTTGAAAGAAGAATTATGGGGTGTTTCTTATCTTCCGGATAATCAGAAAAAGACAACCGACCACCTACTCTTAATAATCCTTTATCAACAAGAAAGGGGCTTAAAGCGAATAGTCTATTACACTTTTTGAGGGGTAGACCCTTAGATAGAAAATTAATTTCATTAGAAAAAAATTCTTGTTGCGTGAGCAATAACACTGTGGTAGTAGCAGACTGTAATTCAACAGCAGAAAGAAATGCTTGAGGAAACAATGGTTTTTCTAACACAAAGAATTTCCATCGAAGCAAGTAAGCTAAAACACGAACGAGCTTTTGAAAGGAAGAATATCTTTCAAGCAATGAAGGGGTAACCGTGGTTACAAGAGAAGAGGCGACTTTACGAGTTTCAGGAACATTCGTTAAAGCAGAAGAAAATAGGGCTGGCCAAAATGAAGGTTCTTGCAACACCCAAGTTGGACCATGCCAGAAAAGACTAGATTTAGCTAGCTGGTGTGGAAAGCAACCACGAGAAATTATGTCCGCAGGGTTCTCCTTACCCGAGACATGTTTCCATTGAGAAGATGCGGATAGAGTTTGGATTTTTCCACCCTGATGGCGACGAAGGATTGCCAATGCGTAGGGGGCTTCGTGATCCAAGCTAAAGTGATGGCGGAGTCAGTTCAGTAGTAGATATGACTGAAATGACAGTTGAGATTGGAGACAAGCTTTTGAGATAATTCGGCTGCGAGCAGGGCAGCGCATAACTCTAAGCGAGGCAATGAAAATGTTTTCAAAGGAGCTACCTTTGACTTGGTACAAATTAAATTAGAGAATGAAGGAGTGTTACGACTGACCACATAAGCGCAACATCCGTAAGCTTTCACGGAGCTATCTGCCAACAGATGCAGCTCTAGGTTAGCAGAGAACGAAGTAGGGATAAGAACCCTGGGGATGTCTATAATAGATAGATCAAGAAGATGAGTGCGGAAGGAAAGTCATCTTTCCAAGAGAGAAGGAGGGATAGGGTCATCCCAATCCGTTCTGAGAGACCATAGTTCCTGCATAAACATCTTAGCTTTGACTATGATCGGAGCTATGAATTTAAGAGGGTCATAGATTTTGGCGATTTCGGAAAGAACTTGTCGCTTAGTTTGAGGAAGGATAGGAGACAAGCTGACTTGATAGAAAAAGGAATCCGAAACGGGATACCAGTGAAGTCCCAAAACTTTAGTGGAATCAACGGTATGTAAGAGCTCGACTGGTGTATCAGTGTTGCCATTGGATATGAGTTTAGCAAGTACTTCCTTGGAATTAGAATTCCATTTGTGAAGTAGGAAACCTCCTCCATGAAGCAACGCTTGGAGATCACGTGAGTGTTCAAGGGCTTCAGAAGGGAAATGGCATGACTAATGACTGGGAGTCGGAGCTCCAATAACGGGAATTGACAAACAATTTAAACTAAGGCTAGTGCCAGATTGCACCGAATCCTTAATATTGAGCTTTGATGATCACAATTTAGGCATCCTTAACGAAAAATTCAAAACATATCAATCTAATTTCACGTCGTCGACGTCTTATGACACTTTACAAATCGAACTTGAGCTTCTCGACTCAAGTCGTGAGCAAGATCGAAGTCAGGTGGAGGACAGCTACTATGAAGGCTTTGCTGAAGCCGAGAGCTTTACGAAATGTAAGGAAGTAGACTTACTGTTATTGATACCAGATATTTCTATCGAAGTGGTATTAGGCTTTAAGTTTAATTTCTTAACCAAAGAAGAGGTTATGAAATCGTGGGTGGCAGCATTGTCGAGAATAGCTCGAACAGAATGCCATTTGCCTTTAGAGTCTTGGACCTGAAGTCTCACCGTGGATAACAAAACCCGAGTACTTCGCCAAGAATTAGCAGTCTGACTATAGGACTGAGCGCTAGAGTCAGAATGAGTGCCAACGGTAAGGTACGACTTACTACTGGATGTCACGTTGGATTGAGAAGTCGTAGAAACAACGCTTTCCAAAGACTTATTTTGGGGTTGCTTAAATTTGGGTCTTTCAAACCGGTGTAATGAGGAAAGGTGGCTCAGTTTGCAATGTGTGCAGACACCTTTAGACGAGCAGTTTGAAACTGCATGTTTGGTAGACAAACAATCATAACAGCATTTGTGCTCGGCAACAGCTTTCCTACGGCTTTTTTCAGTTAAGTAAGAACGAAACCTAGATAATTTTCTGAGGGCACGAGTGCCTAATAGCTTTTCTACCTTGGCCATGGTGGAAACTAAAGTACTCACTCCAACCTCCAGATAACTTGCTGGCGGCAAGGAGACGTCAGGCTTGACAGGAGAGGGCTGTGGCTTCTCGTCAGGGTCCTGCACCTTTTCCACTTTGATGGACTCCGTAATAGCTGTGAAAAGTCAGACACAGTATTAGACCAAGTATTATTATGAATCAACATGCTCTCCAAGAGATAATTGAAGTTAAAGTAAAGTGAAACTAGTCCCATGTGTTTATGGCACCAAAAGAGATGGTGTACTGAATGATCAATAGCCATCGGATCGACTAATTAAAGGTCTCCGTATCAGACGCATTTTGAGTGAATTCAAAATGGAATAAAGTTTGAGCGTTAAGGAACATGGGCTAGACAATATGACACAAGAAAAAAGAATAGAGAGAGCAGGTAGCTTTAACATGTATATTCACAAATTTTCAGGTCATACAGGTTAACAATTTGAGATAACATAAGTGTTACAAATTCTTTAAAAAAATGTAGAGATCTTTACCCATAAAGAACAGGTACGTGCTTGTGAGCACAATATAAATTAAGCTGCTTTGTGCAAAAGAAAATGAGTGACGCAGCTTATGAGCTAATGGCTGGCAGGGAGCAAATCCTACCATACCTAAGAAGAGAAATTAGGGAAACTGAAGAAGTTACTAAAAGAATAAATAGCCTATGAAGGGAGCTATTTGCTGACAGGGGTTCAGTGCTGCAGTACACTATGAAATTTAAACGCTTGGGTAGTTGCCAAGATGCAACAGAAATGTTTGCAAAGTAGATGCAATGGCAGACACAGGATGCGCGAACTGCATGTAAGTTAATCTTTTAAGATTTCCCGAGAAATGGAGATGGCAGAAGCAGGTAGGCAAGTAGGCCTATTATCTGCAAGTAAACCATGAAATGGGAAGTGCACAAGAAAGGTGCAATGACAGATGCAGATATGCACAAGAAATAAAGAGATTATTCTCAATAGGAAAAAATGGCTAAAGCAAGCCGATATGTTATACCACCTAGAAGGAGTGGGAAGAAGAAAACCAAGATATTAAAATTGAGGAATCTTCTAAACCGGGTTGTATAAAGCTAACATGATAGAACAGAAAGAACGTGAAGTATCACTGAATACAGGCTATGTAAGAATACTTATCTTTAGAACAAAGTGTGGTTAACATCCCACGTGTGCGTAGAACACTTGACTACAATGAAGATGACATAGTTCATGTCAAGTTGTGGTTGTTTTCACAAAAGTACTTCAATGATTTCACTGATGTCACGTAGAACACTTGTTGAATAGTAAGGATGACCTTAGCTATCGCGAAAGTTAAAGACTTGTAGCATGAAGACGAAGTGATAATATTCACTTAGTAAGAACTTGCGTAGGAATAGATTTCCGTAGCACTTGAAGATGTATAATTGACATCTTAATGTTCATGTCGCAGGAACAGGTTGAAGGGTGATCCAAGTTTGATCACTTGAAAATGTATTTGAAGACATGGCGAAGGTTATGTATAAACATTTCTTGACGCAGAATTTACAGATGAGAAGTTTCAACGTTGAGGTTTATCGTCCGGTTTGCAGGACGGGTGACCAGCATGATGACTGACGATTGAAAGCACGAAGAGGCTAGCGGAGACAGGGCCGGGTTCACCATGGTTCGTTAAAATGGTAACAAACCAATTAAGGCCGTTGACGGACGATTACCGAAATGTTGTGGTTCACCAAACTTTAACAATCCATTAGCTTCCCTAACAAGCCGTCAAAACTAATTGCTCTGTCAACATGGAATTAACGACTTGACGGTCGATTTACGTAGCAATCAAATCCAAAATGGCGTGCGGCGAAAGCTGGAATAGTCGTGCATTAAACTTTATTCTCAACGATGACGATGTTTTTGAAGACATGCTAGATTTTCTTCGACCACTAACTTATAAATAAGGAAAGAATTACTTGAATGAATGCGACGACATAGAATTTATTATGAGATTTCGGGTGTCAAAACCTTCTGTGTTGATGAATGTTCTACAGATGACAGAACATAACCTGGAATTCCCATCTGATATGTAAGATAGCCTAGGCCTATGTACCATTACTTATTTATGTGTAATATCGTATGATGCATTACGGTGTAGCACATGTAGTTAATTTAATAAAAGACTACCTGGACGTCTCAATATCGGTACTCTTATTTATTTTTACGTGTAATGAATTACTTTATAAAACATCCTAGTTAATTTAATGTAATAAAAGACTACCTAAACGTTACAGCATCAGTCCTCTTATTTTCAACGATTCCACGATGCTCATCCACCGAGTAGATAAGGGTGGATAATTATGTTTCTTTCATTTAACGAATATTTCACAGTCCCCGGCTCTTCTCGCTCATTTCCTCATCAGCCATGTTTGTTTTTAAACAAGGAGCATGTAAATTTTAAGCCTTTTCAGTTAACGGCCTGCTCGATTACACCAAAGAATAAACAAATACCGCCACAATCATCATCTTTCAATGAGTTTTGTACAGCCCTTAAATATAACGCTTCGTTTGCTAATGCCATCGGCGAATGTGCTGGTGAAACGCCAACGAGCTTAATGCCGATGTTAAAGTTAACAACGCATTTACTGACGGTCTGTTAACGCTGCGTTGGTGAACCCGGCTCCCAGTCTCTTTTATAGGTGAACAGCTGAGGTTATAGTACCTTCCATGGCTGCCGTCATGAAGAAGAAGCGTGGTGATTGGCTGGAGCGAGGCCACCTCATGGTGAGGACCAATAAGCGCGTTGCTTACAGAGACCAATATGCCATGCGGTCTCAATTCGTGAAGAAAGATCTTAACACTTAGAAAAATGTATTAAGCCCGGTTCTTAATAGCCCGGGAACGAGAACCAGAACGAGAGCGGGAACGAGAAGGAAGTTGAAATGCACGCTACCTTATGGGTCGGTTCACAACCAATCTCCGGGAACGAGAAGCTAAAAGTAGTCCGGGAAGACCAACAGGAAACATGGTCAAGATTCATGTTTGACGTTCTCGGAGCTTCCCGGGGCCAATCAGAAACGTTGTACACGCACATCCGCAGTACGGAAGGAGTAGTCAGCGATGTTAACATAACCTGTGAATGCGCTTTCTAAACTTGCTTCTCTAAAGCGCACAATGTGTGTTTAATAGATGGATGGATGGATAGATAGATAGATAGATAGATAGTTTTTTAATTCCATTTGATCAAATACATGTACACAATATATTTTTGATATAGGACACGTCAGAATTTAAATCTATAAAATAAAAGTACTAATAGGTATATACAGTAATACTAATACTATAACTATTTATAACTTATTATAATAACAGATATTAAGAGATACAATCTTATTGAACAAATATTTACACCCTAACCTATTATTATAATATGAAAACTTAATTCTATAAATACAACAACTTACAGCTAGGTATTACAATTAAAATGGAAAAGTAAAATATAATTATAGATTTCATCGTTTCTATACACTAAGATATTCAACTACAGAGTAAAAACAATGGCACTGCAGATAAGCTTTCAACATTCTACCAAAGGATTTTATTTTTGGGGCAAGTTTTATATACTGGGGTAGTTTATTGTATAATTTAACTCTTGCGTGATAAGTTCCTTTTGATATATGCTTGTGTGTGTGTGTGTGTGAAATATGAATGTTTTGATTTTGTCTGGTGTTATGCCTATGAACATCATTGTTTGTTTTAAGAAAAACATCCTTATTCATTAAATTCTTTTTACAAAACATAATACTTTCAAAGATATATATACAGGGCAGAGGGAGAATGTTTAAATCTTTAAACAGAGGTCTACATGATTCTCTAGTGTTTACATTTGCCATAATTCTAATCGCCCTCTTTTGTATCCTAAACGTGCTTAGTACATCTGGTGACATACCCCAAAATATGACCCCATATCTTAAGTATGAATGGAAATAAGCAAAATAAGTATTTCTTAATGTGTGCATGCTAGTGCAGGTTTTCAAAATACGTAACGCAAAGCACATCGAGTTCAGTTTAGTATTCATATATTGTCATGTTGTATCCATAGTCCTAAAAACTTTGTTTCTGATTTATTTTCTATTTGATGACCATTTAATGTTATATTGGGCTTCGCAGGATTCCTATTCTGTATAGTGTGGAAATTTAGACATACTGTTTTTTATAGTTGATTATGAGGTGATTATCTTGTGACCATTTGGTTAACTCTCCTGTAACGGAGTCAGCACACTGCTGTATGACCTGTTTAGTTTCTCCTTTTATTGCGAGTGTTGTATCATCCGCAAACAAAATTTCCTTATGTGAATGAACGTTCTGTGCTATATCATTGATATATAGAAGGAAGAGTAGTGGGCCCAAAACCGATCCATGGGGTACTCCAAATTTAATAATTCCCTCATTGGACAATGTTTCATTAAGTAATTTGGTTCCATCATCCTTGTGTCTCAAGCTTACTATTTGTTTACGCCTTGTTAAGTAAGACTCTATCCATTTATTAGCTAGACCTCTAATACCATATTGATTTAGTTTTGTAAGGAGGATTTTATGGTCAACAACTTCAAATGCTTTCGATAAATCCAAGAATAGGCCAGTTACATGTTCCTTATTGTCAATTAATTTCAGTATACTATTAATATACTCATAAATTGCTGTCTGTGTAGATTTTTCCGTTCTGAATCCACGTTGTGAGTTTGATAATATTTTATTTTTTTCTATAAAACTTATCAGTCTCCTATACATGATTTTTTCCACAATTTTTGCGATACCAGTTGGTAAGGTAATACGACGATAGTTATCTAATTCATCTTTTGAACCGTTTTTGTGCACTGGAATTACTTTTGATAACTTCAAAATATCCGGGTAAGTTCCTGAGAGAACTGAACTGTTTATTAAGTGTGTAAGTGGATTTATTATATTTTCTGCACATTTCTTTAAAATTGCATCTGGGATGCCATCAATGCCAGCACAAAATTTATTTTTAGCTCTTTTATAACTATTGTTACCTCTTCACTTGTGACATGATTTATAAATAAAGAAACACTACATATATTTATTTTATTATTATAATTTAGTGTATTTACCTGTGATTTATTTAATATTTTTTGTGGAATTTCCAGAAAATAGTCATTGAAAGTGTTTGCTATTTCCTCTGGATTATTTATCACTTTATTATTTCTGGTCAGTGTAATGTTCCTTTGTATTTTAGCAGATTTTCCAGTTTCTTTCTTTATCACGGACCACATAGCCCTGTTTTTATTAGATGATTGGGAAATAAAATTAACATTATGCATTTTCTTTGCTAGTCTTATTACCTTATTTAATATGCTAGTGTATTTTTGTAGTATAAATTGAATTCAGGTGTTGTGTGGTATTGTTTATATAATTTGTGTAGAAATTTCTTTCTTTGACATGAATTTATAATCCCTGTTGTTATCGAATTGTTAATTTTGTTATTTTGAACAGTTTCAAAATAGTGTTTTAGGGTACTGTTAAATGCATTAAATTTATCATTTACATGTTCTAGTTTATACATTTCTGACCATGTTTCCTTATTTAATAAGTCATTGAAATATGTAACATTTGTTTCAGTGAATGTCCTGCACTTTGATTTTACTCCATTATCATTATTATTGATTGTTTCGGGTACTTCAAAACTCAGTATTTGTCCATGGTGGTCACTAAAACCCGGACAATAGACTTCTATTGAATGGTGATATTTATCTGTATTAAAAACAAATTGATCAGGAGTGGTTTTACTAAATTTTGTTATTCTTGTTGGGGTATTTACTGTAGGTTTCAGTCCATAGGAAATTAGTAACTGTGTTAATAATTCACAATTTCTATCAAATTTTAAGAAATCCACATTTACATCCCCACAAATTATTATATCGAAATTTACTTTGCTCATGTTATTGAGTAACAATTCTAATTTATCTATAAATAAAGGAAACTTTCCTGACGGAGAACGGTATACGCATACAATTATTAACTTAAACTACTGTATTTTTACGGCAGAGAATTCAAAATCCTGTTCCTTAATTAGATAATCATAAGCTGTTAACAGTCCATGATCTAAATTATTTCTTAGATAAAGTTATTATAACCTTATTATAGCCCTCTGAAGCATTTCAATTGTGTAATTGGTATTTATTAGTGGGCGCTTGCTGATTGTTTTAATATTATTACGCTATAGCTGATTGCGCGCGCATACTCAAGTTCACGTTCCCGGGCTATTGGTGAACCGGGGCCCCGGGAAGCTTCGCGTTCTCGTTTACGTTCTCGTTCCCGGGCCAATTGTGAACCAGCCTTTAGAGGCGAAACATGACTTATACACTAATAAGTAAGTACGTAAATCATTTTAAATATGTTTAGATTAAACAAGAAAGCGAGATACAAAATGAACTGTCACAAGCACATGGTGACGAAAAAAGAGGTTATGAACAATCAAATTCTGGTCTGACTTTTGACATTATCTAAACTTACAAAATTAACAAATTAATTATTCGCAAATGCAAACAATGAGGGAAGAGCTAAGTCCAAGGTAGGCATCACAAATTATTTCTAACTGTACGACAGATTTCATCAAAGCAATATTGATGTTGTTTTGACAGCCGTGTCGTTCTACAGACGAGCCAGAGGTAGCGTTATCTCCAACTCCTGTTCAGACGGTTGGCAGTTGTGCTAGTCCAAGGCAAATTGCAGTAGACTATATTATAATCTCTACTCAGTATAAAACAAAGTCCCCGATTCTTGGATGTTACGGGTAAACTCGAGAACCACTGGATGGATTTTGATGCGGTCTTCACCATTCTGTAAAGAATATCTCGAGGACGATTTCTGTAGAAAATTATTTATTTATGATCAAAGGAAGCCGAGCAGTAACGATTTCAGTGGAAAAAACCTGGCGTACGAGCGCTTTGTAAGCTTAGGCTGGGCAAACCGTTAAACATATCTGAATACTATGGGTGTACGAATTGTTCAGCATGAAAAGTTCTACAAAAAATTCCATGAGAGCATATGTCTATCTTCAATACATCGCCCACTATAAGTATTTTTACGTTTTAAAATCTTCCAACCATGTCCATTCAACTACTGAGGCGACAGTTTAAGAGCTAGCTAAGGGCGAGTCTATCATCCCTGTTACAGCCTAGCTAGCGGGTAAACCTATTGCCCCAGATACAGCCACCAGCAAACCGTTGAGTCGTGTTGAGTTAAGAATTCTGAGAAGGGTGGTTGTGTTTTCCCTGGAAGTGCAACTCGGGTTTTCTTCATTTCGCCTGTGAAACACAGTCAAGTTAAGATTGGACGGTAGGGGATTTGAGTTTCGTTCACCTCGCCATTCCCTGGAGGTGCAACTCTCATTTCGCCTGTGAACGTTTCGTTCCGCAAAATTCACAGTCAATTTAAGATTGGACGGAACGGGGATTATATTATATTAAATTATACTGATTGGCGTATAATCTCTACTTAGTATAAGACAAAGTCCCCGATTCTTGGATGTTACGGGTAATCTCGAGAACCACTGAATGGATTTTGATGCAGTTTTCAGCATTCTGTAAATGATATCTCGAGGAAGGTTTCTGTAGAAAATAATTTATTTATGACCAAAGGAAGTCAATCACTAACGATTTCAGTGAAAAGGTCAGAAAAAAAACGGGCGTCCGTGCGCTTTTTAAGCTTGCGCTGGGCAAACAGTTAAAAATATCTATATACTATGAGTGTAAGAATTGTTCAGCATGAAAAGTTCTACAAAAAGCCCGGGAGAGCATATCTTTATCTTCAATACATCGCCTACTATAAGTGTTTTTATGTTTTCATTTCTTCCAACAACTTCCATTCAGTTACTGAGGCGACAGTGTACGGGCTAGCTAGGGGCGAGTCTATCACCCCAGTTACAGCTTAGCTAGCGGACGAGCGTATTGCCCCAGATACAGCCAGCAGCAAACTGTCGAGTCGTGTTGAGTTAAAAACTTTAGAGAAGTGTGGTTGTGTTTGGAGTTTCCCTGGAAGTGCAACTCGGCTTTACTTCATTTTTCGTTCCGAAAAATTCACAGTCAAGTTAAGATTGGACGGAAGGAGGATTTGTGTTTCATGCACCTCGCCATTCTTAAATTA